>VWYI01013379.1:289-78576 GCA_013399455.1 Anthoscopus minutus
GCCTCAAGTTCCCAGAGTACAATTTAGCCCCACAAGTCATACTCTGTGTATGAGTTTTAGGACCATGTCAGAAGACGATGCAATTTCTTGGCCTCAGTTAATCATTTTGGCAGTGGAAAATTATATGAGTAGAAGATACAAAAATATTTTTTACAAGTTGCTCCAGGGAACATAAGAAACCAAACAATGTTTCTTGCTTTACTAGAGTATGTTCCTTGCACAGGAAAGGTCCTTTTATTATGGCAGTTTGTTTATCATCTCTATATTGAATGAGAAATCTAAAGGTTTAGTATTTTTTTCTTCAGTCATTTAATCCTACAGCAACACAAGTCTTTAAGCCCGTTTCATTTTCTCCCTTCTGGAATGGTCTCATGGCTCCTGCTGCAACCCATTGGATTTCATAGCTGATTCAGAGCCACCACTGCTCCTATCCACTGTGATGGAGAACTTGCTGTTGTAAATGGATACAGCAGTGCAAAGATCATGGGAAGCTTATCCATTTGTTTTTCATTTCCCCCCTAAGGGCTATTTGTTCCAATTAGTGCCCCAGCTAGCAATTATTGCTGCACAGAACTCTGACTTATTTCTGTTTGAACTGACTGAGTCAAAGTTAGAGAATCATTTGTGTGACGTAATATACACCTTGGTCTAGTACTCTTGCAATAAAGAAGATCCCTTGTCAAGGATTGTGGCCATGCTCTCTGGAAAAGGACTTTCCTCACTGTCTGATTTGGTTCTCTCTTCCATGGGAAACAGGAATAATTTTAAACAGTAGCATTCCTTTATCGTAAGGGTACGTGTACATAATGCATATGAGCAAAACAGCATGCACAAATATGCATAAATAATCTGGTGGTTGTTGTTATTGCTTTTTCTTGTCTGGGTGCTTACCATTCCTCACAGACATGCCTCTCACTGGATCCAGTAGCTGGCACTCCTGGGAGGAGTGAACCACATGGCACACGTGTGAGAGTCTTCCTCACAGCATGCACCAGCTCCATTTGTTTTTTCCTGTTTTCCTAAGTGAGTGCAAGCCAAACCCAGAGACTGATGGAATAGCTGATTTTATCCCATATCCAAAAATCAAGACACATCAGTACACACAGTGAACTATTTCACCCCAAAAGCTTAATTGGAATAGAAAATTGTAATGATGTAATGTAGAAAGAGTCTCGTCAGAACTTTGACATGTTTCACGTTTCTGGCATTGAACAGTTTATTTAAAGGAAAAGGCCACATGATGATGGATACCTATCATGGCTGGAAGGAAATGCAAATGAGAATTAGCCCTTAATCTCTTTGATTCCCTAGCAGAAAGATGTTTCCTGGTTTTAAGTGAGAGAAGGCTCTCACACACAAAAATCAGAAATAGTCCATAGATTCTGGGAGAAATTTAGCATAGAAAAGGATAAGAGCAAACCTTACCTAAAGACTATTCGGTAGGATTCTGAGGAAGTAATACACCTTAAACTAGCTCCTTATCATTCCCCATTAACTTTCTCAAAGTGAAACATTGGATAAACATTAAAAAATTTACCCAAATTATGGATATAATTTTCTTCAATGAGGGTGGTTCTGTTCAAAATTAAGAAACCTGGTATCACTACTCACAAAGAGGAAACAAAACAAAATGAAAAAAGACCCATATCCCTTTTGGAGCATGGGTCCCTGAGGACTGTCAGATAACATATATTCACACAACCCTCTGGGCTCATTTGTTTACTTATTTTGTGTAGTTTGGCTTACAGCCATACAGCAAAAGCACTAAATAAAGAGCAACTTATGTAGTCAATTATAGACAACATTAAAATCAAAGAGATGTATACAAAATAAAGAAATTAAAAATACATAGTCATCTTTGCCAAACACAACAAAGAACTGGAGATACAATTCAGGCTACAATTATCTAAGTTAAATTATATCTTATAGCAGCTTCAGATCTCCTTAAACTAATTATAATGTGCCTCTGATGATACTGGCACTGAAGATCACTCTTGCAGTAATACAATTCTTACTTTTCTGCCTCTTTCATTTTATAAATGTGAAATAGGTAGGAGTAAATAGTTTTGCTAAGTAATAGAGAGGCTGTGGAAAAAACTGGGTTACTTTTCTGATGTCATCATTACTTAGTAAGCAGTAAAGGTTATTATGTGAAGTATTTTACTTAATGAGTAGATGCCTCTCTCATGAGAATTGTGATTACATGAGAGAAATATTATCTATTTTATTTTTTTGCTAATGTGCAATAATCTAAAAGGGTTTGGTGTGTCATTGTGATCACAAGACAAAAGTACTTGGCAAAGAAGTAAAAAACATGCCTGTGAATACAGGTAGATATCTAAACGGAATGCATTTTAGAGGTCTGTATCCTTTAGACTATGGACATGCTTCCTTAGTATTGTGACAATGAGTGATTTGTGACTGTACAACAGTGCATGTGAAGGTGAACAGAGTTGCCTTGATTCATATGGCACCAGGGTAGTTTGCCTGGACAGTAAAATCTGCACAACTCTACCTACATTTAAGATGCTTGCCTGGTTAGAAATATAAATCCCTCATGAACATGTGTTCAGAAGGAACAAACAATGCTAAAGCTGGTTATGCTTGTATCAGTACATTACCATATTAATCTGAACCAAGTTTTGGTTTGGTTGTACCATCACATGAACTGCAGTAAAAGAGAAATTAAGAAAATTACTCTCCTTCTCCAAAGAGGTGATCCCTAACTGCATATGTATTTATTGTACAGAGAAAATCAGTAGTGATTTGCTTAAACAAATGCATTTTGCTTTGAACTGAAATGGATCAGGAACACATGGTTTCAGCCCTTCTCATACTAACACCACCTAAATAATAAAACCCTATAAACCACATTAAACAATCACAATTTTTTCAGTAATTCAGCAGCATCATTTGAGAACGTCCTCAGATGCAAAGCTTCCACCCAGGTAGGTCTGAAGCAGCTCACATCCAAGTTTTGATTTCATCCTCTAAAGTCAGGATGAGGTTGCAGAGTTCCCAATGGGATATGAAGTTTTCAAAACAAGAAGCTGCCATGAACACTGGCCACATTCAGGCCCACAGTACCATTTAGCTTAGTGTCAAGAGAAAAGAAAATTCCATGAGGTGGTAGACTGAATATCCCTGCAGGATGATGACAGTTCAGAGGAAATCCAGATGTTTAAACTTCTGTAAACAAGTTCTGCACTCCGGCAAAGAAATAAATGTCAAGGTAAGCTTGGCAAACGACAAAAAAGGATGAGTCATATTTCTCCAATTTCATTCCAAAGATGCTATCTTTCACCTTCCTCAGTACTGTAGTCACAAGACTGACAATGCTGCTACTCCTTTATGGGAAACAGTATTCAAACACTGTGAATAAATGATTTAGCTGAGCCCTACAGTAATTTTTCACACATACTTTGTTTTTATTACCAAAATCTGGAAGGGATAAGTCTCCATATGCAGCAATCAGTGTGCAATTGCCTATCTAAAATGTTTGTAAATCACTCCCCTACCATGCTTTTAGTTGATATTTTCACATTAAAATATATAGGATGAATTCATTTTATGACAAGCTCCTTATTAAGCAATTAATGGAAAATGTTATGTCCATCTTGCAGAGGAAGAAATGGAGGCAGCATCATGAGGCCCACATTTCCAAACAATCATTTTCTTTGAGTTGTTTAACTTCTGATTAACCCAACTGAAACACCCTGAAAACTAATTTTTAAGACTGCTATGTACTTTGATTACAGTCAACAGGATCTGTATGCACCTGCCTGGTCTAAAATTCAGGCCAACTATTCAGAAATCAAGGAATTGGAAAGAAAAGGCCACTTTTGCAAAGATTTGCAGAAGATTGAATGTCTGGGACACTTAGCCCAAGACTAAAACCAGTTCCTTAGCTCTCAAGCCAGAGAATCAGCACAGTAATTGTTATTCCTACTAATGCTACTGAATCATAGTATTATTTTTGTAAAAGAAGCACGGAAAGTAATTTTGTCTAACTCGTCCCTGTTCTCTACTGTTTGTTTGTTAATCTGACTCATTAATATTTTTTCCTCTGGAATGATTAATTATTTTTAGTGAACACAAGCCAGTGTATGAAACAAAGATATTAATTATTAATTGATTATTTTGATAGTAAATGGAGAACCCAGCACTTCATAAAAGGTTTTCAGATGAGTTCATCAGTAGTTTGTGCTAATTAGATCTCTAGGTGAAAGTTTATGTATAATGGATTCCTTTCCTCTCATGACCTAAAGTGTTGCATTTCTGTTTTCAATTAATTTTTTTAGAAACTGAAATGCATAGAAGAGTTTAATGTTCGTAGAAGAAATACAGTTTGAATCTTTTTATGCCTAATATCCCAGGATAGGGATTTTTTCATACTGTCCAGGTAAGGTTTTCAGATAAAGAGATTCCAGATTGTTGCTGATTAAAAATTACGTTTATTCTTGTCCCTATGCTCCTGTGATTACTCTTGCAAATACTGATCCTTGGAAATGTAGCAAAGTGTTCTAATGACATGGTGTTATTCAGTTCTGTCTATTGTCAAAGCTAAGTGCAAGAAAGAGAAGTGTCCTGAAAAGCCATTTGGAAGCCTTATGGTAAACAATCTCTAAGCTAGTGATAAAAATGTTTCCAAGGCATCCATCTTGGTGTTGCTGGTTCAGAAATCTCCCAAAACTGTGTTTTGTATTTAGGAGTGATTTCTGAATTCTCTTGGTTATGAAGAAATCAAAAAGATTTCTTACAGCACTGGTCCTGGGACCTTCAGTTTTACGCTTCCCAGGCTCCTTCTCTCTGAGTAAGCAGAGATGTGCAAGTGAGAAACGCTAACAGCCACAGGTGTAATCTTAGTTCAGAGAAACTCTGATCTTATCTCCACAGATTCATTCAACCTTGCTTTCTCCATGCTTAGCAATGTGATTCCTTCAGCTATGTCTCTGCACGTCTTTTTAAGTGACTGGGGTGACAAAATCCCATTAAACTATCAGTCCTTGTATGATGACAACCAAATAAGATTTTCCCTCATGTTTTCTGTCCCCCATCACCTTTTTTCCCAGCCTACCCTTTATATATCTCCTCCTCTGCATTTCCATATATGGGTTTCTATGACTTCTTCCTGACAGCCTCTCTCATAGTATATTTATCCTGGTTTTTTAAACCTTGGAAGAAACAGGCAAATGAATTTGACCTGTCAAATCCATAGCCATGCCCTGCAACCATGAGATGAGTTTACTGTGCCCCTCCCTCTGTTCCTTTTGCCCACTTACACAGTGTCAGATCAAACTTTCCACGTGGAACTCATCTCTCCTGGCTTCAGACAGGAACCACGGAGCCAGCTTCCCATGGTTCTTCCTTACAGAAGGAAGAAATAGGTAGACACATGATTTATCTCAGGCTTTTTAAATGCCTACCCCTGGATGAAACTACTTGAAACTTGTGAGACCTTCTTTCTGATCTGACTAGAAGGGAAATCCAAATAACCAGCTCAACAACTGAGAATCCTATTTGGGATACTTATATTTGGCCAGAAAGATCTTTAGTAGTCCTGCCCCATGTAGACCTGCGGCAGACAAAAGGAATTTGAAATAGGAAGATGGTGAAAACCACAATTCCAGCTCTAAACAGAAAAGAAACAATAAATATTTAGAGCTGGAAGTACCAATAAACTATGTACTGTTGCATAGCTTTCAAGCATTTGACTTTTTTGAGGTGGCAATTTGTAAGTTATATATAAAGTTTTGAAAAAAATCCAAATCACCAAAACTGTAATACTCAGAATGATCTGGTAGAAAAACTTTTGCACTGTGAGTTAGCCTTGATGCTTTGGATGTTACAGCTGCCACTCTTCATCCAGTTTCTAAACCATAAAGATGGGATTTATGGCCTTACAAGCATGAAGGTGAGAAATCATAATAAAAATAAGCATACTGATTCACATGAAAAGTATGTGCCAAATAAAGCCTTAAATCATTTTATGCAGCCTGTCATTCAAACATATTTGACTGTCATCCAAATTGCTGGAATTACCCTTCACACAGAAAAAAAACACCCCTCTGTTTATTTTTAGGATAATTGGAAGAGCAACATATCTTCAAATTAATGAATAGGTCAAGTTGTTTTTATAAGCTTAATAATATTTTCCATTGTCCCTCCTTCCTTAACACCTATCTTCATTGCCTAATCATTCACATACTTTATTTTTTTGAGTTTGGGTGAGTCATGAAATGCACATTATGAAGATAAATATACCATCTCTGCTTCCTTTTAATGTGAAGTCAATGGTGTGATTCATGCCATAAACCTATTTTACTCATTCTATCCTTTGTTCATAACCTTGACTCTGTTAACATCAACAGTACTGCTGGAATCACATGTTTCTACTTAAAAGCTAACGTAAAGGTCTTATCTGCTTTACATTCTATAAATTCTGTCTGACACCATTTTTTCCCATGACTCCAGCTAATCATTTGAAATCACAAACGTTATTGTAATGCAAGATGAAGAAACTCACCTTAAATATAAAAGTGATATTTTCCCCTCTATGATGCCATTTAACTGATCCATTTGAGTCAATTAAATATTGTAAAGGACATTCAAAAAGCTTTTTCTTTCTTTTACAGCTTAGTTCAAAATCTCAAGCTCTGCTGGGTCTGTTTTCCAGTGCCATGTTAGAAAATCAATATACTTTGTGCGTGTTGCCCAAACAGAATCCCACTCTGTGCTCTCCTGCCCAGCCCCAAAAACCGTACTTATATTTGCACAATCCCTGATACCCAGACTATGCACTTTGCTTCTCCAGTTTCAAGTGAGTAACAAATGACTTTGCAGTAGTTCTGAGAGTGCAGTGGTTGGTGATCCTGAGAGCAATTACGTGTGTGTTGTTAAAGCAACATGTATCTGAGCCATAATAGTCTAAAGATAGTAATGCATCATGATGTGTGTTTGTGTCTGAATAGCAAGGGAACATAAGATCTTCCTTAAGAGGAAGCTCTTAGAAAGTTAAAAACAACACAGTATAAGATGTTTTCTATGCAATTCTTTCAGGAGGCTCCATTGTGGCAATGACTGATTGACGATGTTTGTGTGCTCAGAGAAAGACAATTATTAGAAGCTGCTGGTTAATTATAAGGTGGAGAGAAAACAGTGAGATCATTTGGATGTGAACAGAAAAGCACATAGACATGTTGTGGGAGATTCACAAAACAGAAAGATTAGTTTATCAGCTCCCAGGCCTAGAAAAGACAAGCTAGTGGAGAGACTGTTTCTTGTAGCTACAGGAGAAGTTTTGTTGCTTTTTTTCCCTGAAAACAACTAATTTCAAATAAAATATTTTTTTCAGTGAAAACCAATAACCAATGGCCTCCCTTTGCATTCAGGGCTGAATATGTGCAGGGAGTAGATGTAGGAGTAGGTGCTGTGAAGCTGTGAAAAGGCAAGAGAAGTGAGTTGGGCAGGTAAGGAGAGGTAATGTAGGAGATTCAGAAGTTTCCTGAAATGGCTTCCTCCAGTAAATCTTTATTTGTTTCTGCAACACAACAAGACCTACTGAATGCAAAACTGCTAAGGCAACCAGATTGAATAGCTCTAGCCCATAGTTCTTGGTCCATCCCTAGACCAGGAAATTGAATGGCAAATTGAGGAATGTCTTTCATTCAAGCAAATGGCAATCTATTAATTCCATGGGTCAAGATATGTACATTAATTGAAGCACCTATTGAGACCTGCTTTTTAAACATTTCTTTGACCATAGATCTTTGAACATCTTCATTGCCATTTCGTTTGTGATGTTTTAACAGCAGTAAAACTTAATTTTAAATTTTCATTCAAGGTTGGGTTAAGTTTTGACATAACTCAAATTCCTATGGCTAATATTAAGATTAAACAAGGAAGTGTTGTTCTACTTGAAAATCTCCTTTCCATGAAAACCTCATTTATAGCATAATGTTGAAGAAAGAGACCAGGGTTATCCAAACACTCACTATCCTGTTAACTATGGTTATCAGCTGAGGACTAGAGTATATTTATCAAAGAATTGTTAGTTGTTCTGGTACAGCTCACCTATCTGGACCTTTTTTCTTTTTTTCTTTCAGGATGACCACTACTTATTGTGGCTTGAGAGGAGCACAGCACACAAAGTCAGCTATTTCTATACCTGTGAGAGATAAACCACCCCTGTGATGCCTTGCCAGCCTGACCCACACCCTTTACCTTCCATCCCTCCTTCCTTCCCTCTCCTGGTAGAGACACGGCATTCTCCCACCCCTGGCCCTGGCTCCTCTGGCACTCAGCCACCATTCTGCAGCAGGTCTGACGGGATCTGATGTCTGCCAGAGACAGTTCTTCAGCAGCTGGGCCCCGGAGGTTAGAGCAGTGACTGAGAAAGGCTTCTCCCAAGTAAAGTACGACTTGCTCATAGGGACAGAGCACTTGGGGAGAAAAATGTTAATGTGAGATAAGCTGACGTCTCACCTGAAAGATCTACAGGCCTAACACTTCCCCTTATCCAAATTTCTGGATGGAAATATCTCCGAAGGACTTTTCGTAGCTTCAGAGCAAAGATCTTTTTTATAACAAAGCAGTGCCTCTGTTTTTGTGTTTGTGAACTCCTTTTGCCAAGCTCATCTGGTGAAGAAACTAATGGACACTGGAAACATTCCTGTGACTGCCCTGTTTCATGTACCACATGCTGCACATCAGCACAAGAGGAGCCCCTGCTTCTAAAATTGAACTCTCTTTCTTAACAACCTCATTTCCCAGGACACTGAGCTGGCAAATCAGATGCACACGACTTGCTTGGCTGTGCTGCGTCCAAGCTCTGCCTTCCTGCAACATAGGCTCTCCCCTTGAAGTTTACTGCAGGTAATTTCATCCCTAAGTGCTTGTAGGTATCTGGCTATCTACTTTTTTGTTGCTTATTACCCTTGGGAATCTGGGAAAACTCTTGAAATTACTTGTTTTCTTGCTGCTTTGACAGACCATACCATCAGAAAGATACATGTAATATTCAAAAATAAAAAAGAATGTCTCCCAATATATCTATGGTTGATTTTAAAACTGTTCAGAAATATCTTGGTTTGTCTTTCATTTAATTACTAGCTGGTAACAGATCAATTATTCTATAATGTGTACTCAAAGAGTAATCTGTAAGTATTCACAAATGCAGGCAAATCTTTTTAAGTTGTGTATGTGTGTGTGTGTATAATAAAACTAAAACTCCTATTTAATTTTGTGTGGTTTAAAATTCTGCACATTAAATATGAAGGGCACTATCTACAGGTATAAACTAAGAAATTCTTTTTCTTAAAAGCAGTGACTATGATCTTGGTTCAGGAAATCAATGAAATATTTCAGAATATAGGCTATCTTTCTGAAGATAGAAAAATTTTTGCTGTGTCTTGTATTACTTGTAGGGAGTAGTGGCTTTCCTTGTGTCATTGGAAATGATACAAACATGCATTATTACTTGATTGTTAGCATACAGGCTAGAAATAAACTAATTATCTATTTAATGTATGCCACTCCTTCTGGATCTCAGGTTTCGGACCAGTGAGTTAAAGTCACTATCAGCTTTCAGGCTATGAGTTAAATCTCAGCTCCCTAAATGTCAGTAGGAGGTTTGCCATTACATTAATTGAGTCCGGGATGTTATTCCGTGAGTATTTTTTAGGGAAGATCTGAAATGCTGTCTTAAAATTTCAAATGAGAGAAATCTCAGCTTACAAGTACATAAGGCATTAGTTTCCATCTATATGTAAAATGATTTGGTCAATACCCAGAGGCAGTTAAATCAAGACTGGTTACAGCTTTTACTTGCTGCTAAAAATTCAGCAATTCACATCTAGAATGGATTTTGTTTTTATTAAGAGAGAAACAGACTCCAGATATTTAGCTTGTGACACAGATATGATTTATTTTAGACCACGCATCAGTCTAGAGTAGATGGCTTAAGCTGCTAAAGTCAAAGGCTGGCTGTCTTAGAAGCCCTTCTAAGTGTACTAGAAAGTTATACATCAAGCTATGCGTCGTTGTGCATAAAGTTTAGTGGATGTCACAACATGCAGATGTTTTTCCTCACAAAACAGATGAGTGCATTAGCCAAGGATTTCTTAAAAAGCAGTGTGTTGCTTCAGTGACAGCTGACCAATACTGCTTTTCAGCTGAAGAAATTCAGTTGTTGCTTGACAGGAAGAAGATTGGTAACCTCTTAATTCACCCAGCAACCCTCAGCTTACACCAAAAATACCATAGGCTATGTGTACTATATAATAATTCACAGTATTTCACAGATGCTTTGTCCCTTACCACTAGGCTTTCAACGGGGGCAGAAAGGAAATAATACAAGGTCACTATGTAAAATTACATTCTTGCTATTGCTACATAAACTTGTTAGCACAAAAGCAGACCATCTACGTGGTGAAGGGAGCGCCCAGTGTGGCAACCAGGTGGTGCAAAATTTGCTTTAGGCCAACTTTAATTTCTCCTGGTTGTGGAACCCTGTAGGGGCTGGTGCATAAAGAGTTTAAAGGCTAGTGTAGGTGCCAGGAGTCTCAAAAGGGCTATTTTAGTAGCCAGGATTACTGGGGCATAAAGGAACCACAAAGCCTTTGCTCACTGACTGCCTTGTGCCAATAACACACAGCAAGGGAGTGAGAGAAGATGCTTACAGCACAGGAGGTTTTCACTGTTCTTCAGGAATACCTTTTTGACAAATTCCTCTGGCATCCTGGACTCACACAGGTCTGCCCTGGTTTACCGGTGCAGTGGTGCTAGAGTTTTGGGGAGACAATTGAAGTGCTAAAGATTCCTTTTTAAAGACATGATGCTGACAAATTGAGTTCAAAGTCTAAGCAGGGCCCTTCCAAGTGGCAACTCTCCAGGGCTAGACAGTTATAGCATTAACTTCTATAAATCTTTTCAGGAGTTTCTTGGGCTTCAAATACTTCCAACATTTCGTCACTCCTGTTAAACAGGGAAAATTGCAGGATCCTTTTTTGGAGGCCAGAATAATTATATTCTCAGAAAATAATAATAATAATTAAAAAAAGTTGGAAAACACTATATGTGTCAGAAAACAGACCATATGATAGAATTAATTAAGTATCACAGTAAATACTGGCAAAAATGTTAATACAATAGCTTTCTTCAATGTAGTCCTGGAAACTGATGTTGATACAAAAAGCTGCAAAGAACTTTTAAGAGATTTGTTTAGGACTCTTCTTCATAGCCAGGGAATAGTGTAATTTCAGCTATAAAACCTCTGCCAAGCTGTGTATATGTCTCACTGTAAAGTGTGCACTTCTTTATCTGCACGTCCTAAACAAAATCAACTGAAGCAAGTGTTTTTGTTGCTGTACATCGAGTGTTTTTTCCTCCATCATATTTTCTTGCTACTTCTATTCCTGTTAATTAGCATTCTGAGACATTTGGGAGGAAAAAATGGGAAAACAAGTGTCAAAGAAGTCTCTTCAGCAATAAAACTGATCACATTATTACAGCCAGAAACTCACAAGACAATGTGAGCAGTGTGCTCGTGCAGCTGGATAGTTCCATGAATGATTCCAATAAAGTATCAGTTGTTTAAAAATTAAAACTCTCCAGTGAACTAACACTTTTTAGTAAAACCTCCAGTGAAAGTATGCTTGGCTTTTTTTTAATGCTGTGACTAAAGTTATTGAGATAAAATTTGGTGTCCACCCTCACATCTCTATGCAAAACAAAACAAAACAAAACAAAACAAAACAAAACAAAACAAAACAAAACAAAAGTCAGACAGAACCTGGGATGATATTGTATAGATTCAGAGAAAGAGGAGACTCAAACTGATGAAGATTCAAAAGAAAATGAAATGAAATACCAGTCTGGAAAACTGCATAAATTAGATGCATTGTGTGGACCCGGTTGGACACTGTTTCAGACTTTCAGAATACCTTCACTTGGCAAGGCACTACACTACCTTATCACTATTTTTTAAGCTGACACATGACATTGGTGCTCACCCATTTCTTAAATAAATTAATTCACTTGACACAGAGTCCTCTCTGTTTGTGACATGAATAAAAGGAAACTATTTACACTACAGAGACCGAATACTTATATAAATGTGCTACTGGATTTACACTGGGTTTCCAGAAAGTCACAAAAAGATGAGATCCAAAAGACTACTGGATGCAAGAGACTTTTTCTAAAACATGAATTGTTGAAGGTTCATAATTTCAGTTTGAGGAACATCTTTTGAATCCTCTGTTTCCCAAGAAGAAGAGTTTAAATGCTAAATTAGTCAGCTCTTGAGCTGGAAACAACTTGGGTCAGGGCTCAGTTGAAGCATAAGAAAGTAATTTTTTTTTATTTGCAGGAATTGTAAAGGCTTGGTGCACAGAAAAGCTAAAATTGCTGGCAAACTGCAAATATCACAAAAGCATAGAGGGAAACATGCTTCTGGAGATGGATTAATGAGGAAAATTGAGACAAGGACCTCTCACTGAGCATGCCACTGGATGGCTGACACAGAGTGAGACTGTGGGGTCTGGATGGATCATGGTATGGCTGATCATGAGGCCATATTGTCATACTCTTGCACACACACAAGTTATTTAAAACAGGCTCAGACTTGTAGGCTAGAAGTGTGCAGGCTCCAGGGGTTCATCTCCAGGAAAGCTGCATGCACACAGGTGACAGACACCAGAGACGCTGCTGACCAGGTTCCTCCCAAATATAGATTTATATCTTTATATGAAATATTTATATATTTATAAATCTAATATGAATCTATTTTTTAAAAGGAGATTTTTAATCCTAGGTACTTACATCCAAATTAAAGTTATTTAAGATAACATGAATATGTATGATTAATATATAATTTAAAAAATATGATTTAAATTTGTCAATCCAGGAGTAATGGGATATGGCAATTAGCATCCCAAAGTCATAACTGAGTAAAGGCTTAGTTGTGTTTTCAAAAGAAGCCTGCTTCTAAAAATACCAACCACATTTTTGTGTACAACTAGGCAGCTTAACAGAATAATAATAAAAAAAACCAAACATCAGTGACAGGACCCTGAAGTTATGTCAGGGGAGAAAGGTTCTTCACCCAGAGGGTGGCTGGGCACTGGAGCAGGCTCCCCAGGGAAGCGGTCACAGCCTGACTGAGTTGAAGAAGAGTTTGGACAATGCTCTCAGGAGCTCTTGAAAGAGGTGTGACCCTTGGGGATGGTCCTATGCAGGGCCAGGAGTTGGACTCAATGATCCTCGTGGGTCTCTTCCAAGTCAGCTTATTCTGTCATTACAAGGTATTTTTATAATGATCAGCACTTGCAAAAATGCCATGCTTGAAAACTATGTAAGGTTTTATATATGTTCTAGTACTTCCATAAGGCTCAGTGGCCACAGGAACAGCTTAGACGAGCTAAGTATTTTTCTAGCATCAGTACCTCACCATCTGTTTCCTCCTGCACACATCATTCTCAGCAGGAGCCAAGCAGGGTATGTAGCAAACAGTGAGAAATGGCAAAACTATAAAGTATGAACACATTATAGGAAAACATCTACTTATAGGGAAGCAATTTTTGGGTTTTAGTGTAATAAAACAAAAGAATTGTATCACACTGAACCTTTCCTGTAGCTTTAATATCAGATGCTAAAATATGAGGTACCTGGTAATGTTTTTAAGTTAGATACAGTTCTTGACATAAAATTAGATTGGAAAAAATTGTGATTAAATATAGTACAGCAGTGCAGATTGAGGAAATCTTTTAAAGATCAGTAAACTAAAGAAGAAATAAGTCATGCCATTTTCACTCTTCTCCAGTTTCTATGGCTACTGAAAACCAAGCTTAGAAACTGAATGATGCATATGTCTAACTTGGCAAATGTATTAAAGTCTAAATATCAGGGTAATAGTGTAATTCTGAACATTATTCTAGCTTCCTGTATTTGAGTTTCCTTTACATGAGCTTGAGATGAAATAGAACATAATTACTTGTTAATTGCTGTTCAGAGAACAGACTGCAAGAAGAGATGTACAGCACCAGGAAAAGTTAACAGGCATGAGAATATTGGTTTATATTCAAGCTGAACCTTCCACAGCACAATGATACATTTATGATCAGATATTGGAGATCTACCCAGTTACCCAAACATCACTTCATATGAACTAAAGGTCCTGCATCCCTCTACCTGCCACTTGAAAACAGTGTAGGTCTCCCACAGATTCTGTGTTATCAGCTCTGATGGGTGGCTTAGATACTCCAGAGCTGCTTGAATAGCACCAGGTTCCCAAGTTAGGCAACTAAAATTCTCTCTCTGTGACTGAAATAGCCTTCAGGGTACTAGAAAAACATCTAAACAAATTCTGGGTTTATGCTCAGGCAGGAGATAGTCAACTAAAGGAATTATGCCAGGACATGCAGATTGCATCGAGAATTTAGTAGGCAATGAATAGAAAAATTCATCTAGGAATGAAATGCAAGAAAAGTACTTTGGGAAATGATGCACTGAACACAAAAAAAGAGACATGGATTTTCTGATAAGACATGTTCTGATAAGATCAAGACAAACGATGTAACCTGCCTGCCTCTTGATGTATCAGATCATACTGGTACAACTTACATGCACTGGAATCATTACCTGGCACATGATACTGGAAATGAATCAGTATTTAAGTAATGTAGCAGGCAAAGCTCCTTTTTCCTCACGGGCTTTACATCTTTGCTCTCTGAGAGTTCTTTTGTACACAAGCTTTGTTCTTTTAAGGTGCTATGCAAGCCACACTGAGACTTCATTAAATATATGCAATTTTTAGTTCATAAAAGCACATAGAATTTCTGGACCCACGAAAAAAGCACCCCAATATACAATGAATTGCTTAAAAATTAAGGCAATTTGATGTCATCTGGCTTGGCCCTGCTCTTTGCTGCTCTTATGCCTAAAAGGCTGCCACTCACTATTTGCTGCACAGAGGCGCTCCCCCTGCTCAGCTCCATCTTTTTGTTCCTACATTTTTTGCCTGGAAGGATCTTCTGTCTCCTGGCCTTGTCCCTCCACCAGCCCTGGAAGGGCAACTACACCAGTACCACAGCTGCACATGGCGCATTCCATTCCAGTTCCGTTCTGTTTTCTCATGAATAGTATATTTCTCTTTCTAGTAATTTCCAGATTTCTCTTTTTTTTTTCTTAGTGAACAAATATGTGAGGTAGCCACATTTTCTCAATTATTCTCTCTCCCTCTCTTAAAGCTGTCTATTCATCATGCCAGAGACAGTTTCAAAGGCAAATAGATTGTGACATTAATTGTCATTGAGGATTAAAATTTATCTAAATGAGAAGGTCTGCCCGTATTAAATAACTTTCAAAAACACTTGAAAAAGTTAGTAAAATGCTAACTATTTTGAGTTCTTTTGAGGGCAGGAGGATCTAGAAAAGACACATTTTAAGCAGCAACAATCTGGATGGGGAAAGACTGCCAGTCAAAAAATCATATGAAAGGAGCATGGTAAAGAAACAAGAGAAGTCTTTTCAGAACACTAAAGAAATATAAATATCCTTGATCCTTCCAGCTTGTGCTTCTTACTCTGCAGACTCAGGAGAACTTAGGAAGCAACTAAACTGGCACTTGTGGCTTCTTCCCTGCCTCAGGGGTAGCAGAAAACTGAGATTGCAGTGGTTCTTCTGCAGTCACCTTTGCTAAATAAGAACAGAATTTCATGAGGGATTGGTACTTTTCCACTAAAAAACCCAAACAAATCACAGTTCTCTCTTAACTGTCACAGCAATTGGCACCCCAAATCAAGCTTTGCACCAATGAGTAGTCTTGTTTGGGTATCTTTCATTGGCAATACAAATCTGTGGAAAGAGAATTTAACTAGGACACAATACAAATCAAGTGGAAAGAGAATTTAACTAGGACACAGCCAGCCCACCTGGCAGTGGCTATTTTTCTAAGGATTTTTGTCCATATGAGTTCTGAGCACAAATGCCAAATGGCATTCAGAAGAAAAAAGATTAAGCTGATAAAACTGTGCAGCAAGGCTTTTCCTACTATTTTGGCTGCCTGTGGTACACAAATTACATTATACTTTTTGCTTGATTAAAAGGAAAGGAAGTAAAAGTAAGTACTAACCTTCCTTTTTAATTAAACTGATTAAAAAGGATCATCTGCATGTTTGTCCTTTCATTGCATATTTCACTAGCCTAATGGGTTCTCAAACAGAGCTGTGCTGCAAGATACATATCTCTAATGAGGTAGCAACGTTTTTTTGCAGGTATCTACTTAGTTTATCAGGATGTCTCATTGTTAATAGTCTCCTCTGCCCAAGCAGCTGTGCCTGTGATATTAGAACACCATGTTCCCTCCAGTACAGTGTGTGGAGTTATTTCATGTCCAAAGATAAAATACAAGCTACTCAAAAGGAACTTCCAAATCAGCCTGTAAAAAGAAACTGCAGAGAAACAAGCTGCTGGTAAGAAGAGAGATGAAAGGGTTATGTTAAGCACTTACTGACCATATTTCTCTTTCACCAAGCCACATTATGCAACCTGTCAGGTGCAGAATACTTGCAGTTTCCAAGAGCAGAACAAGCATTGCAGATATGTGCAGAGCAAATATCTTTATTGAAATGACATGCTAGAAAAACAAAGTCATTTTGCACGGAAGTCAGGATGTAGAGGGAACAGGTGGCAGATACAGATATTTTGGAAAGGAGCATGCAAGAAGAGATTTAATCTGCATTGTTACCACGGTCAGTGGATATTTCCCTTCTTTATTTACACATATTTACTGAAAAGAGAGTGAGACCACATGGTAATACATTTTTAATCTTAAGTACTCCTGCAGGCAGGGCTGTGAGGAGCTGAAGACTGGCTGCAGCGCCACAGGAGCAGGAACTGGTAGTCCCAGGGGATTGAAATGGCATCCTGGCTTGTGGGCAGCACAGGGGGAGCGCTGGGAAGGGATCAAGGACCCCTAAAATAAAGAAATTATTTGCAATGGGTGTCAAAGTTTTAGTTGGCAACATTTTAAGGAGGTAATTCCCCATAGCAGATACAGGCTTACTGTATCTAAAGGTTCAGGATGAAATTTACTGGGAGACATTGTCATTAACTGATTTGGGAATCTTAAACTTTCTTAAGTGCTCATGTTTTCTTTACCCTAGTCCTCTGTCACTTGGGTGATTTGTACTAGGCATTTGGTAGCAGATGTCCTCTGCAGAGGGTTCTCCAGCAAAAAGGCATTAAACACTTTAGCCTTTTCAGCATCATCTATTTAGATCTTTCTTTCCCTCAAAGCAGCAGACTAAAGCTTTCTCAGCCTTCCTCGCACCATTAGTGCAATTACAGAAGGATTTCCTGTTACTCCTTACAGGCACGGCCTTTCTGCTGCTCCCTCCCTAACAGTGTTTTTCTGCCTTGCTGTTGCAGCCGTGCTGGGGTTTTTAGTGTTCTCCTTCTGTACCCAGGTGGGTAACAGAGCCTTCCACAGCAGTAGCTGTGCTAGGAGGATAGCACTCCTATCCTCTGGTCTCCCAACTTACTTGTTTCTTTCTGACTTTACCTATCACCCTTTGAGGCTGGGGAAACCTGCTTATTTTGAATATCTATAGCCTCACACTCTTTCTCTTTACGGAAAATAGGAAACACCAAAACTCTAGAAATAGCCCAAGCTGTCCCCATCATGATCTCTAAAGTTATTGAATCCTCATGTATTATTTTCCCAAGTAGTTAAAGCACTTCTTTACCACTCCTGTCCTTTGAATGCAGAAATGTAAAAGCATTCAGAAATAAAAAACCCTTCATATCACTTGCTTTTTTGTACTGAAACTGTTCCTCACTGATATGTTAGCATATGAAGAGGTCAGAAAAAATTTCTTTTATGTTTAAAAAACATAAGTCACCTCTGATACAATATACTCAGATAAACACAGCTCTCAGGTCTTGCAGTAATTGAGCAATCTGTCAGAAACATGAAAACTGCAGACAGCTTTTAAAGAAGTTTGTAGTTTCATTTTGATTCTCTCCAAAACTTCAGAATAATTTAATACTAAAGGATCTCATACATATGAGAATGAATGTGCAATGAAACCAAGAGATAATTTCTTGTAGTCACTGGTGGATTTTAGGTACAACTGCAAATATGGAGCAAAAAGAGATATTCAGTGTTTTAAGTTAAATATCAATAACCAAAATTGGGAGGAATATTTTTAATTGTTTTTAACCATAACATTATTATGTTTAAGATTCCCATGTCTTATTTTATTTGTTTTATAAGAAGCTGAGAGTGTTCTTAAAAAGTCCCATTATTAATGATCATGTGCAGGGATCTTGCAAAATGCAGACTATCTAAAATATCCCTTTAAACCTCAAATAATAGTGTTTTAGCATTATATTAATTTAGTTTCAGTGTCTTTTTCAGTAATCCATACTGCTTTAAAATCTTGACAATCAAATTAAAAAATTATTATAATTAACTAAATACCAAACTATTGGTGTAAACAAATCCGTACAAGCATAGTTCAGATATAGGGAAAGACGAAATACAGTCCAGTGGACTAGTATGTCTAATTTATTTTTCTTTCTTCATGGGCAAGGTAGAAAACCACAAAAGATGTTTAGAAGAGAAGACAAAGTAGTAGTTTTATTTCCTGCTCTTCATTTTCTTGGCTGAAAAATAATTACGATCAAAATATCGACTGCCATCTCTAGAACTGAGCAAAATTTGGGTGACAATTTTTAAAGTGTGCAAAAGCACACTTCTCATAATGACTAATTGGATGAAAATTAAACTACATCAGTACTTTTATGAAGGGAAGATAATTGGCATCTCAACACTGAGTGGAAGCAGAAGTTATTTCTAATACTCAATAAACTATTTGCATCTGTGGATGCGCAGTGGTAGGATATGCAGTAAATATTTTCAGATTTTTGCTTGTTTATTTTTGGAAGCACTTTGCAGATGAAACTTGCACCATTCTCAGCAAAGATAAAGCAGATTACAGTCCGAGGATACTGTATAAAACCATTCTTCCATTTTTGGAAATAGGCAGCATTTTTAAAAGGCAAAGAGACAGGTTGACAAGGGTTTTGTTCAGAAATGGCAGAGCGATGAAGCATGTCAGAAAGGTGTGCTTATTTCAACAGATCTTGATTTAAAACAGAGGGAAGCTGGGGGCTGAGCAGCCTAGCACCTATTCCTGTGGGACATGACAGTGCTGTCTGTTGGCATTCCAGCTCTTGTTCCTGTGCAAAAGGAGCTTTCACTTAAACTGAGAGGTACTGAGCAACAAGCCCCCACACAACACAACAAACCAAACACAACTGTCTCAGCAAGGCTCTATTAAAGCATGGGAAATTTGCCATGGCCCTGTAATTTTTCATTTTAATAGGAATAAGAAAGATACCATCAACAATTACAGAGCAGAGCAGCAAGAAATCTATGTTTTTATTTAGCAGCTGCTATTTGTACAGGATAGACAGAGCTAAAGTAGCAACAAAACTCTTTTTCAGTGTAAACAGGTATATAATCTGCAGAAGATAAAACACAGAATCAAGATCTTTCAGATACAATATATACAAAAGAAGCAAAACCATGCCTTTTCACAGCCCTAATATGGCTATAGCCACTCTTCCTTACCTCTTACAAATTCCTCTGCTAGTGCTACAGCAACTTCTCCCTGCTTCTTGGCATATTTGAACAAGGGTTTTCAAAAAGTCATTCTCTGACCTTCCCATGTGCTGCTCATTTGAGTTTCATTCTCTAGGCAGTAAGTCTGGTAGGGGTCAATGAGGACCACAAGCATTAAAAACCAGATCGCAGCTTAGTATGCCTTGTTACAGAGCTGGAATTTTTACTGTGTTAAACTAAGAATTTAAATATTATGCCTCAGAGGTGGTATAAAAGGCCATAATAATAAATTTTAAATTTAGAATTTTAACTTACACATATCAGAGTCTACCAGCTATGTTTTCCAATGTCTCATAGCCTTTGTCAAAATGACACATTATTAAGCAGAGGAGCACAAGCCTCAGAGCAGGTTATATTAGTGCAAATGGGTTTTTGCTGCCAGAAAGTTTATTAATGATCCAGTGTTTCCTAAACTGAAAGTCATTATTTCATCCTCTGAATGCATGCTCATTTCAGAGCAGGCAGTGTAAGATTTGGGACCTGGTCATCAGAGTGCAATACAAACCTCTGTCAGTGGACAGACTGTCCACTTTAGGACATAGGGAGATGCATCTCCAAAGACAATCTATGTATCTCTGAAGGTAATCTAAAGAATATCCAGCAGATATTCAGCTAGAAATGCCTGCAATGATCAAAAGCCAAATTAAATAAAAATTTATGACTGTGCCACCACAATCCAAATATGAATTCTGTAAGCAGTGGTAGGAATGTCCCAGAAGTAAGCAACAGATACTGGCCAGCTCCTGTGTGGTAACACCACATGGAGCAAATTTTTCACATTTGAAAGATGCACATGAAAAAGATACACTGGGGACCTACAAAAAGGGGGGCATAAAAAAGGTGAATAAAATTATTTCTTACAATTAGGGTGATGAATGAAATGAAATGAATAGAGAGCAAACTGGAAACAAATAGAGTTATTCCTTTTTTTAATGCAGAATTAACTGAACTGCAGACTTTGGTCTTAAAAGTTCAAAAGAGCTAAGAAAAACAGGTGGGATAAAATCAGAGTGTAGGTCCAATGCTGCCTATTAAACAGGATAATCCAAGTGCAGTTTATACAGAAGGAAGAGTTAATTGCTATTTTTTTTGTTTCCTCTTGTTGGAAATAACATTCTAAGATGTTTCATTAGCTATACATGAGTTGAAAATAAGAAGTTAAATATATTGATTGAAACCACTACAGAAAGAAAACATTTGTATTTTCATTACAGTTAAGAGCACCGATACCACACAGCTGATGAGCTGTTTTGAGTGATGAGCCATGTCATCCCATACCCCTCCCTGTTGCAGCACAAAAAAGAATAAGTTCTAATTCTCAAAGCTGAACTTGTTGCCTAGTCCACATTAATAGTGAAAAACATAATCAAGACTAATTTGAGGAAACAAATAGCTTTTGATTAAATAATGTTATGTAGAAACACCAAACAAATTAAAACACTATTTCCTAGAGTTGCATACCTCTCTAGTACTGGTTGATATTGAATTTAGAGAGTGTGCTATATATCATATTTAAATTCACTTCTGTTAATAATTTCATCAAAAATACACAGAGACTGGTAAATAGTAGGTTAAAGGGAGACACTGACAGTGGCTGTCATGGGCTTGCTAAGTAGGAAAGCAGGAAATAGCCAGACCTCCCTTCTTTCACATTTCTCTCATGCACAAGGGACAGAGAAGAGGTATCTTTTTCCCACGGAAAAAACAAAACCAAATTCTAAACCACCTCCTACACTTTCCTGAGAGTTAAAACCCTGGTTGCATGCTGACCAGCTCTTGGCTCCTCATAGTTACCCACTGTCTACTCTGAAATCTGTAGCAAATTAAGAAAGCACAAGCTGAGGACAGCCCAAAGTAAAGTGAATAAAAATTATGACAAATATTGCAAAGAATATAATTCCCTTTTTATTCAGTGCTTTGGCAGAGTTTTCATTCTGAGATGCCAAAAGAACAGAGGAAAAAAACGGAGGAATCAAGGGAGAACTCGTTAAAATACAGTGCACCTTGATTTTGCTTGACAAAGCCTTTATGATCTTCTCTTCAAAACGCAACTCTGCAAACATCATGCAAGTATAAAGCGTGGTTTGAGAAAAAACAAACCACCAATAAAAGTAAGAATATATCACATCAGTCAATCTGTATTTCAGGAAGTGATGCAAGCAAAGTCTGCAGCAAAGTGGGCCTCCCAGAAATACTCTGCCACCCACAGCATTGTGTAACCTTCCTTTGGTGTGAAACACGGCTGGGCTTAGCTCCTGCTAGCAGCAGTTAGCTGCACCCCCTGCAACCTTGCTGAAACTTAAAGAAACAACAAACAAATGCTGTTATTTCCCACCCTCTGTAAAAGTGTATCTGATTAAACTCCTCTTACAAAGCCCTACTACAGCAGAAAAGAGTCCTGCGATTTCTGATAGGAAAACTGCCTGCTCCACACCCCACCAGAGGGAATGGAAAGGCGGATTTGCTTAAGAGCTGTTCGTGTTTTGGATTTTGGATTTTGGATTTTGCCTCTTTTTGGGGCTTTTGACGTTCAACTTTATTGTCTGGGATTTCTTCCCATTTCTCTCATTTTTTCTCCCATCAGCCAGTTTTCTTTGTTTCTTTCTACTCACGGTTTCCAAAACTGAACAAACAAGGAAAATACATGGTCAGGTAACAACACCTGACAATAACATTTAGGCAAAACACATGCAACAATTACAGCTGATAATGATTATACCACATAATTTTTAATTTGGCTGCCATCATAGTAAGCCTTGCATAGACTGTTCCGCTGCACTACCTCAAACCTGATACTTTCTAAGCATATCTACATGGACTATTTCCTGGCAGAGTAACAGCTGCCTTTAAACAATTGACTAAGCAAAGTAGGACTAGAAGAGAGCACATTATTTGACATTATTTATCCTGCTCTCAGGATATTTGGTTGGAGTTTTTTCTCTCCTATTCCTTTGAGGCCACAGCTTCCCACCGCTGCCGCAGCAACGGTTCATCTGCTATTGCTTTCTTGCTTTCTGAGAAGGGCTGGTGGCAGGAAGCCACAATTGCTCCTTGTGTTTATCTCTTCCCATCTCACCACCCTGACAGAGTGAGTCTATTTGGATAGCAAAAAGCTGTGGTAATGAAGCAGCCACAAAATTTAAAAGGGACGTTTCCAGCTACTTGCACTCCTAAGAGTAAGTGCAAAGCAATTCTTTTATTATAGAATAATTCTATTCTTTAATGTGAATGGATGAGAAAAACATACAGCAGGTTTTGCGTGGGTGCTTTACTTATATTGTATTAAACTAAATCTTCCTGCTTAAGAATAAAAAGCTCTTCATCCTAGAGATGATTTTGCTGACAAACATATTAGCAATAACTTCATATTCCAGTTACAATCTATACGTATTTCATCTCGAGCCTTTCTGTGAGAAGTTCAGAACCATGTGCAGCCCACGTTCCTTCTTTCTCTAGATTGTAGCTGCCATTTCCTGAGGGAATCCAACAGCCAGACGCACTTAACCCCTTCCAGGAATACGTAACATCCTGCCTCTGGAAGAACTATTTCAGCCAGAGTTAGAGAAAACATTTGAAGGGGTAAGTCTAAAATGCAAGCTTCAAACCCAGACCTCAGCTTTCCCAATGGAGGTAGTGCTCAGATCTAGGACTCTGTTTCAAGGTCAACCAGTGAGTCAGGAGTAGATTCAGAGTACATACCGGGGTCAGCAATACTCCCGGTCCTGCCTCCTGTGGTTGGACAACTTCTCTTGCTTTTGTATAGAAAATACTGACTGCAACATTTCCCAAAGAAGACTAACAGAATGGCGATGAGACTGCTAGTAGTAGTTATTCTTCTAGATGGGTCACAAGAAATAAAGACAAAATTTTTCATCAGCAGTACTTCTGAAAGGTAAGATTAGATCCTGTAAACATCATTACAGATTTCAGGTCTTCTGCTTATGCATAGCCCAAGGGTTTGATGAGATCAAGGCTCAATTTTTACATCTCAAGCACCCTTATCTTTAGTAGAGTTCCATTATAGACAATGAAAAGCACATCTTAAAGAAGGGGCTATGACTGCATTTTTGCAAATGTTGTGAATTCTGCCTAATCTCTGCACATGCTGGTCCTCTGGACACCCAGTTGCCAGTGCAGCCCCGCTGAACCAGAGGTGATGCTCAGTGCCTCTGCATGGGGTGAGAGCCCGTTTGAGGAAGTTTGTCCTTCCTTAGTTTTTCCAAATGATGGGCAAGATCTTCCAGTGCACTCTGCCTGCCTTTTATTGCTTCAGGGATGCAGAGTGGTCATAAAGTTTAATTGCTCAATTAAGCAGGCTTTACAGTTGCTCTCTGTTGCTGGACTGCCACAAAGCAGATTGAGCAAACTAGCAAAGCTGGATCATTACTGTATAGAAACCAAGACACACGTTTGTGTGTGTGAGAAAAACACTCAACACATGGGCTAAAGTATCCTAAACACAGCTGTGGGTATAGATTGTACAGGAAGGCACATGTTTCAGTGTTGTGGAGCAAGTTACGAGCAAGAACCCTAATCCCCCCTGATCTCTTTACAGGATGGCAGAGGGAGTCTCCGCGTGCAGGTCAAGCTGGCAGAGCCAAGGTTCTGTTGGGGCTGCAAGATGGAGGGGAAACACAGCAGCTGAGGCTTCCTTCCACTCTCTTGGGGCAGCAGAAACAACCTTCTGTGAATGAAGCACAGGAAAAGGAAAAAAAACCCCACACGTAAGTGTCTATGACAATTTGCAAATGGAGGAATCTAAACTCTCATGGGGAGTGGAATTCAGTGAAGGTGACTGTAGGTGAGGGCTCAGACCAGCTCTGCTTCTCATCAACTGCTTGTCCTTTACCAGCTCCCTTTGTTTCTCCCCAGCCACCATTGGTGGGTTCCTGTTTCTTTTCAAGGCTCTTGGTTGTGGGTAACGCCGGATGCATGTGCCTAAGCAGAGAAGGACAGCAAACACTTTAGGGTGGTGGAGGCCTCTAGAGACAATTTCGCTACAAATAAATTCTTTGGTTATCTTAATGCCAGCAGGCATCTCAGTAAAAGTGGTTTCATATTCAAGAAAGATGCCTACTTACTTCCAGGTTAATAAATCTTTTTTTTTATTAACAAAGCAGTTTGCTGACAATATGAACTACTGGCTACAGCAGTGCTGCTCAAACTGCCAGCTACAGCTACTAAAGGAGCCATGGAACAGTTCAAAAGTGCTATAGCTCACAAACAGTTAATCAATCCACAATAATTTTATATTAAACTGTCAACAGTTGAAGCCAGAAGTATTTCTTTTGGTAAGTGGGTGTTGTGCAGGGCTTGCAGGATTTCCAGAAACAGACAAATCAAAAAGCAAGCCATGCTTGGAAAACTAAAATAATATAAAATTGTGAAATGACAACACCAGTGCCCAGCTCAGACCCCACAGGATGGTGCTGTTTTAGTAGGGTACTGCCTTGTGCTGGGGTCATGCTCAGTTCTTGACTCTTCCCATCTCAAGGAGCTAATCCAGTCCTCCTGCTCCCTGAGAAAGTCACTTTGAAAAGCATTGCTTTTGAGATCCACATTGAAGTTTACAGCAATATTTTTTCAAGCATTATTTTTGAGTCCCTGACAGTAATACAAATCAGCTGATTTCTAATAGCTCTTTAGTACAGGTAAGTAGTCACAAATTTGAGTTAGTGCTTCACTGTAGCTTGCTTGTCTACCATGTTTGAGGGGCAGGTCTTGCTTGGTGGTGATGGAAAAGCTATGGCAACATTAGCCTTCACCCCCATGGCAGCTGGCATTAATGCCTACCTGGTGTGCTCCTGCTCTCCATACCAAAAGGACACTCACAGCTACGTTGGGCTGTTCACTAGCCAGCTTCGCTCTCCCCATCTCCTGCCACCTGCACACATTCAGATCAGCACTGAGTCTGTT
This sequence comes from Anthoscopus minutus, assembly GCA_013399455.1. NCBI lineage: Eukaryota > Metazoa > Chordata > Aves > Passeriformes > Paridae > Anthoscopus > Anthoscopus minutus. The sequence goes on from VWYI01013379.1 coordinate 25,893, forward strand.
CCAGGCTGCTTGCCACAACCCTCTGAAGAGAGGCAAAGGGATAAAGGGTAAGATGAGAATTAGCAAGAAGGGAAGAGATGGAAGGAATACGTATGTGAAGGGGAAAATGCTTGTATAGATCAATGACTGTGGTTTTCGGTTGTGTTTGAGGAAGTCTTCAGTAGAAAGCATTCTACAGGACTCCAAAGAGATGACAGAAGTTGAAAAAGTCCCTTTAAGTGAACTGATTTCAAATCTAGATCAGATTAGAACAACTGGAGGTCTGATCACTAGATGATTATGCAAGAGTCACATGTGAAATCATCAATTGCTCCTTACAGAGTAGCTTGAGTGAAACCCTCTGCCTGGCCTTTCCACTGGAGAGTTAACGCAGGAACAGCTGAAAGAAAATGCATTTCAAGATTCATTTTTCATTCTTGGAATATCCCATAAAGTGGTTGTTTCTTTTGGACATTTGGGAAAGCATAACTGCATACATTCTTTAGAATAGTCTTACATTGTTTGGACCAGAGCTACCTATTGAACAGTTGTCACATCATTCCTCAGGGACATATGCCAACAAATTTGAAGTCCAAACTTGCAGACATTAAAAGGAATATGAAGAATTTAGATAAAATGCACATTTCAAGCTCCAAGCAGGCAAGCCTGCACTGACATTGCTCTATACAAAGCAAGATTTCTGTTGCTACGGTTTCCAAATGGCCTCATTGTGAGCAATCAATAAAGGCAGTGAATGAAATTGTTAAATTAAAACTGCAGCTCCAGATGCTGAAGGCAAGGACTCTGTGCATGTTCAGTCACAACTACAAGTTAGTTTGTTTAAGTCTTTGTATTCAGAGGATTTGATCACTGACTAGGGGAAATTCATGCATGCACAGCCTGAGATCACACAGAGATGGTCTCTTTTTCTTTCTGCACAAATGATGGTTTGAATTTTGTGCTGTTGAAAGGCAAATACCTGTTAAGATCATGACATATAATTAACTGCAGAATATTTTGTTCAAATTGTTAAGTTGCAGTATCATATTTTAGTATTTTATTAAAGCACTATTATTTGTTATATACAAATGTTATGAATGACATTTCAAAAATTAATACAATACAGAAAATTTCAAGTTCTCTATGATTTTAGTGAAAAAGGTATAAACACCAAGTACATTTAAATGGAGCATCAACAGATCTGAAACTGCTGTCTATGGACAAAAAAGTATTTATATCAGTTTGATATGAAGAGGCAAAAAAAAATCATTATCATTAAACAGATTTTGGGATGACGGAAGATTGTGAAAAATTATGTTTGTGGCTTACCTATCTAAAATGCTGCTGACCACGGAATGGAATTACGTGGTAGAGATTATATCGGACCTCTTTCAAAATAATTTAACTCTTAAAATAAACAACTAGCAACTGAGTGCAGAATGCATAATAAACAGACTTGAAGAGCTTTTAACCCCAACCTTAAAAAAAAAAAGGGCTTGTATAAGAATAACAGTTCAGAGCATCTTTAATGGAATACATTTTTAAACCCTTAATACCCCAACGTATTTGTTCCAAGCACAACCCTGGTGTGTCTGGGAGCTACTCGACCTGTTTCCTTTCAGACTCCTTAAAATAATGGAACTGGTAAAACAAAAAGGTTTATTCCCCTTGATACAGACAGCAAGCTGAATGGAAAACAAATGTTCCAAAGATTTCCAATGCTAATGAACAGAAGTCCTAATTACAAAAGGTAGAGGTAATTTAAAAAGCTTAATCTAACTAACTTTCAATTAGATATAAACTATGAATCTATGTCATTCTGCAAACAGAAATCAGACTCTTAAGTTACCTAAAGGGCAGAGGTTTTGTATTCCTTTGAGATTTAGGCATCTAAATCTCATATACATTTTAAACATTTTTGAAATCTGGCATTCATTTCCAATCTAACCACTGATTTTTATGTGGTATAAGATCATCAGAGCTTATATTTCTACACTTACCTTACTTTCCAAACTCCTTAATTTGACAAGACTCTGCAAACTTGCATCAAAAGTATCTTTCAAGTGTAAAACTAAAGGCACCAACCATAAAATCACAGAATCATCAGAAAGGACCTTTAAGCTCAAGTCCAGGTATAAACCCAATACTGCCAAATCCAACACTGAAACATCTTCCAAGTACCACATCTACACCTCCTCTAAATATCTCCAGGGATATTGACTCTGCCACTTCACTGGGCAGCCTGTTCCAGCGCCCAGTCACCCTCTGGGTGAAAAACCTTCTCCTAATATCCAACCTAAATCTCTCCTGACACAACTTCAGGTCATTCCTTCAGGTACTGAAAGAACAATGGACTACTGCATGAGACTTAATTTGTATGAATGTTCCAGCCTCTCATCATGGAACACTTACACAATTATTTTACTTTGTGTGTGAAACCTTCTCTAGAAGAACAAAGTACCTTACAAAATGTGAACTTTGTCTTCATAAATAAAAGCATCTGGTTTTCTGTCTAACCATCTGGTTTGTCTAAGGTTTATAGTCTCCTGAGTGTTATTCACAGGCCCACATATGATCAAGCCTCCACAGACATTTTTATTCAGTAAAAGCTTTCCCACAGCCCTTCATTTTTTCTATCTGTTTTTGATCTTGTAAAAAAATGTCACTTTAATACGCGTGTTGTAATACTGCATGTGTTTGTATTTCTGTGAACTGTGCAGATCTCCTAGTGTGTCGATATCATGGGCTAGATTCTCTTGGGAACAGTGGAGGAATGAACTACAGAAAAGTCATTTGGAGATATCAGATTCTATGATTTCTTCTCTGCAGTCCCTGAGAAAATGGCTAGGTGAGGGTGGATAGATTACTTTAAAATGCATCAATTATTGACATGTAACAAGGTATTGAGATTTATTTCAGTTCAAGAGTTACAGCTGGTAATAGGTAACAAGCACTCTGTCAATTCTACACCAGACAGGTACTCTACTGTGTTTGACAATTCTGTGATTCCTGACAGCATACAGTATCCAGATAACCTAGCTGTGTTCAGCTCTGCGTGAATAAAGTGTGTTATTTTCTCTTAACTCTACAAGCTTAACAGTCACTACATCTCTGCTTGCTCTGTCTCATAAACACAAGATTTTCCATCTGAAGCCCTAACAAAGCCTTGCCAAAAGGATTCATTCTCCTTTAGAGCTCAGCTGCTCCAGTTTCTGAAGAAAATGTCTCAGTTCTCTGGCAGGTCAGTAAGTACACAGCAGTTCATGAGCTCTGGTACTTCTGCCTAATCTGCTCTCTTACCACAGGCAATGGAAAATGTTTCACTTGAAACAACAAACATACAAAATCAGAAATAGAAATTACCTCAGTAGATATTAATATAACTTCACAGAAGCCTATCTCTTTCTGCTTTAAACCATGACTGATGTTTCAGCAAAGTGTGTGCATATTTAAGTCTTTTCCTGCAGTCAGTAACAATGATTTCACCTTTTTATCTACTAGAAGTCAGCAACTTTCTGTATGTGTTACATCAAATGTATGATTTAAAGAGAAAGGTAGACCTATGGATCATGGAGTGCAGTACTGTATTTGCAATCTGAACATAATTAAGCCAACTGGAGCAAAAAACCTGTATTTTAAATGTGAAATAGGTGTCTATTTCTACAGTAACTCTTCTTCATATTCCTTTAATATAAGAAAGTAGAAAGGATCCAAATAGCCCTGCAGAAGTTAAGACTCAGGACTTCTCTTTCTGCAGAAGAGTTGAGAGAGGGCAGCTGGATCCCACTGGACCCTGCTGTGTTTAGTTTCTAAAAATGGGAACTAAACTGAGAAGCAGCCTCCAGGGGCAGCAAAATACAGCAGGAAGCCTGAAGCTGCTGTTCTGTTCTAAAAAAATAAATTGTTTCATGTACGTGATTCTATTTACTTCTTTGCTTATTAGTCTGGCTTGGGGGTACTGGGTTGTTGCCAGGTCAGCTTCTTGCAGCTTTGACTCCTGTTGACATACAAAAGTGTGAGTGTGTGAGCTCACGCACACACACTTAAAAGCAGCTTCTGTGAATGCAGAGGAGAAGAGTTTTAAGTTACTAATTTGCTGTCAATAGGTTTCACTAAAGCCTTGTATGCTGCAAGAGAGATCGACCCTTTATTCCAAGTCTAAATCCTAGACCATTAAATTTTAGCCTTTAATATACAGACAGATTCTAAAATGAGCCATAACTCTTTATTTGGAAAATGATGTTAACTGATTATATAAACTTGTAAATAAGATGCATGTTGCAAATTTAAGTCACAACTTTTTTCAGATTTCAGCAAGGAGCTAGGTAAGACAGCTGAAACAATGAGCCTTAATCTTTGTCTGTATGTTCAGATACAAAATGGGCATTGTATTTCTATTGTTTATTGTACTGAAAGAGCTAGCCTATTCATTCCAAATGAAAGTCAAGACAACCATTAAATGTGATTTTTCTCAAGCAGAAATGCTAAGCCTGGTCCTAAGTAAACTACTGTATTGCTAATTATTTACATGCATTGAATTTCACGGTGAATCAGCCTATCACTGTATCAATTTCTACACTAGAAATTGCCTCATGTCTTCAATCTCAATGTGACATTAATATTTTTAACCTGCAAATGAGAGTCAGTATTCACATCAGTTAGGAAAACCCATATCCTTATGTTCCAGAGCTTATGCTACAGAGCTTCATTTGAGAAGAATAATTAAACAAAAAATTTTGCTTTATATTTTAAGTATACTTTTAGGAAAAAAAAATATTTCTTGCTATGAAAATCTCGTGTGATCCATATTTGTTTTCAGAACATATTTCCAAGAGCTGGGAAGATTTGTTTTCTGGCATGCATCAAACATTTTTCCATTGGCCACAGCATTCTTGCACTAATTGAGTTTAAAAAACTCTTCAGCTGCTGTCTGGATGAATATGATCTGTGAAAAGCAAGCCTCAGAAATAATGGGATCCATTAGCTAATTACACTTTATTACCAAACATGCATCAGTTGCAAACTGTAATATGAGAACTATATTGTGGTATTCCAGACCTTTCAGATTATAAGATCTGCCACCAAAAAGAGATGTCAGTATCTTCTTTTCTGAAATCATACTTCCTAGTGAAGGAATCCACTAATTTTCAAAGATACAAGACCAACATTGCCTCCTGAAGAAATGATTTTGCTGTCTGAAGTAAAAACTTCAGAGAATTTGCTTTGTTTATCATGCATGAAATCTGAACAAATCTGTTCCCTGGTTAAAATTATCCACTCTGCTAAAAAACCACACAAAATCCTGCAAAGTACAATCAGTTGAAATTGGGACATTTTGGTAGAAGGTGTGGATCTTTTTAAATGTGATTATGGACAGTGTAGAAGATTCTTTGTATTTCCCCCAAATGTTCCTTTACTTTCACAATAATTTTATTTCCTATGACTATATATGTAGAAGTAACAGATTGTATTTTGCCATGCCTCTTACCTCTCCATTAATGTTTCAGATAATATATGAGGAAGATAAACTCACTATTTCTCCCATTATTTTTCCACTGAGAGCATTTTCTCTCCTTTTTAAACAGGAGGAAATTTAGAGTCACATTACAGCTGGCCTTGTTAACATACTGACCTTGACTCTTTGTTGCCTTGCACTCTTGGCATCTACATAATTTCGTGCTAAGTGGAAGCTAAAATGCCATCCTCTTTGAATATTTACTTTCTGAATTTATATGTGAATTTGATTTTAAAGAAGACAAGATCTGAGGAGAGAACCAACATCATGATTTCACATGGAAGTCACTTCTAGTTTTAAATTCCAAACTATATAAAATCCCAGAAAAAACAAACCCCACACAAGCATGTAAGTCACAAAAATCTTCAATATATTTGACTCCTGTGCTGCCAAATTAATTGTGAGCCTTCAAGTAACAGACATGTATAAATTTAAAATTCATGGTTTGCACTGCATCAGCCTGACAGTCTTGGTGGGCAGTGGACACAGGTTTTGTACTGCAGTTTTTCATATGCTCTGTCATCAGCAAATTTCCAAAGAAAGATCCAATGCTCCTCCCCTCAGCCCAACTCACTGGCTCTGCTCAGCTCACCTTTGTCCACCTCCTGCCATTCCCTTCCAGCCCTCCTCCCTCTGCAGCCATGTTATACACACAAGGTTTGTGCTCCTGTCACAAAGTGAATAAACAACCAGAGGTGTTGTCAAGGACACTCCTAACAGTGCTACATGCTGCTGCCATACCCTCACTGTTTCCAGAAAACAGAGAGAGCAGCGCTGCATGTGGCTGCTCTGTGGGAGATGAGCAGGTCACAGCAGCACCTCACATCATAGCCTGCAATGAGGTCAAAGCAGCCCCAGTGGAGGAGGTCAGGTAGTGAGACTCTCAAACCTTTATGGCCTCACTAAATGCCCATGTAAATGATTTAGTAGTTGTAAGAATCTTGTTGCTACAAAGATACACACCACCTCATCCGTTAGTAGAATGTAGAATGACTGTGAAATAAAGTACTTTTGAACAAAATCAAAACAGTTTTCCTTCCATTAGGAAATAATAAAATGCCCTATATCTAGATGAGTATAAACCTGTCAGCTTTTTAATGAAATGCTCTTTCTGCTAAGAGTGGTTTACCAGCAAACATGCCTTAATTTCTCTGGGTCTGATTAATCCCAATAGAAATCCTCACACTGGTGCAGAATCAGGTTAACAAAAAAAAAAAAAGGAAGGCTGCCAAACAAAAGCCTTCCATTCCACAGGCAAAAGTATTTAATAAATAAAAAGGAAGTGAACACAAGAGTTTGTAGGTGGTGCTTGGAGATTCTTACCACTTATTTGTTTTGAAATCTGAGATACATTAACATTTTAAACTAGTCTGTTCTCAGTAAAACTAAATGGGGATATTAGGGCAGGGACTTTTTGTAAAAGTATAGTATGTTACCCAAGGGGTTTCTTTTCCATTCTGATAGAATTTTTTTTCTTGTTTTGTGCTATTCATGTTCCAATTAACTCTTATGGTGTTACAGCCTACAACCTCCTTGCTCTTTTTCCTGTTTTTATGTTAGAAAGCAAAGGGAACAAGCAGCAGAAAGCCTTTATCCTCATCTTCCAGATATGTTGGTTTTTGTCTTCTCTTGCTCATAGAAGGCAGAAAGATGCACGTATGTAGGCATATCCCTGGTTTTCACACAGGCTCCTCTGTTTTAAATTCCAGGAAGAGCATGCAGCAACACAAATGAACACCCAGATGAGGATAAATTTTAAATTACCTAAGAAAGCATGCTCCCAAAATGTTTTATACATTTTAAAAATACATATTTAATAGTATACTTCCTATTAAAATGTATATCTTCAGTAGCAGACCTTAGATAATGCCCACATAGGAACTAGATTTAGAGTTGCTTTCTTTTCCTTTAAAAGTTCTCTGGATACCCAACAAAGCTGAAGAACTAATGGCTCACTTTTGAGTTGATCATAAGTCTTTAAGTTGGTCATGAACCTTTTTGTCTAACTGGGCTAATTAGGTATGTTTTCACTTTTTCACCTAAATAAAGGTTTTATAAAAATCTTAATCTTGCAGCTGCTTTCATTGCACAAGCTAAAGATCTCTCTTATGCCTAGCCACCTTTTTCACCAAATATGTAAAATCTAAATTGGCTCCAAAGCTTCCACTCATCTTCAAGAACTAAGTGAAACTGGCCAACAAGGAGGCGACCATTCCTCTTCCTCTGATAGGGAAAGTCTGGATGATAGACACGTGTGACTGCATAAACACTGTTCCTTAGGAAATAGCCTTAAAAAAAAAATATCACTTTTTGTATCACATGTTAAAGCTCTGTACAATTGAGGGCTTGAGATGTGCTAAACCATCTGCACAGTCCTATTCACTCGAATAGAACTAATCAAATTGCATAAAGCTAAGTGCTTGTTTAAATCTTCACATGACTGATGACTAATATTCAGTATTTAAAACCCTGTCCAGAGACAAAGGAAATATTTCATTTGAACAGTCAACTATCTAATTCATCGTAGTAATTTAAATCTCTCTCATTTAAAATATCTAAGAAGCGTGACTTCACTTCATCTGAACAGATCCACCTTTTGCCCTTCTAGAAAATTTTGCATACTAAATACTACCACGCTAGAAGTAAAATATTTTCAGTCTGAAAGTGATTTAAATTCCATGCTTTACGGCTGGTATTAAACAAGAAAAAAACGGAGATGGAAGATAAATTTGATGGGGTCATCTGGGTGCACTAAATCTAAACAGAATTCCGATCTTAAATATAACCATCACTGAGTATTTAAGTGCCTATAAGGCATTCTCCGAATATGCGTCAGTGTACAGTGCTAGAAGTGAATACAGGGTTTAATGCTTCATATTCGCCAGTTTACCAGAGTTCAAAATTATATCAGCTACGGAGTTTATATTGTTGCACCTCAAGGAGGTTTAAAGAGCGACTGTAAGCCTTTCAGGCACGGAGTCATTTTGTTCTCTTTACAGCAGAAACGCACCTAGGTTCTGCGTTGTGGCTGGGACCCACCAAAGTGCCCTGCAGTGTACCAGTGGCAGAAGCCTCAGGCCGGCTGCCCAGGCTCTGTCTCCATCGCTCCCGCACCTTGGCGGCTGCCGCCATGGCCGAGCCCGGGCCGGGCCGGGCCGCGCCTGATGAGGGGCAGCAGCGGGCCCCGCGCTGCCGTAAAGCGCACCAGGCGGGGTGGAGGCGGCCGTGCTCTCTGTCGCGCTGACGGAAGCGATGGCGTTGTGCTTTGCGGCGCGGCGCCCCTGATCCAAGGCCGGGAAGCCCCGTCCGGCCTTTCCGCGGAGCCGCCGCCGAGGGTAGGTGAGTGTCGGGGCGCTCCGGCCGTGCCCGCCGCCGCCGCCGCCCCCGCTCGTGCCCCTGTCCGCCCGTGCTCACGCCGCTGCCACTCTCTTGCAGGAGCAGCCATGCCGGCCAAGGGCCCCCTTCAGAGCGTCCAGGTCTTCGGACGAAAGGTGAGGCGCGGGCATGGCGGCCTGCAGCATCAGCTCCTCGGTCGTGGCCTGGGCCGCGCCTTTGGGCCTTCGCGCTCGGGGTGACTCGGTCTCAGCTCCTCGCCGGTGCCATGCGGCGGGGCTCGGCCGCGGCAGGGCCGCCGGGGTGAGTCGCACCGGGCAGCCCACGTGTCCCGCTCTGTGGCTGCCAGAGCTCTCTGTGGCCGTGGGGCGCTGCGGACCTGTGGGGAAGGGTTTGCTCCTGTCGGGAGTGGGTCTGGGTGGCCTCTTACCGGAGTCTTCGGTACTGGCCACCGCTGTCCCCCCTGACCACAGCGGCCTGGCTTAACATTGCCGACATCCGAGGGCCACGTTGTGAGGTGGTGGCAGGAAGGTAAAGCCCTATTGGATGAAATGCAGCGTCTCGAATAATTCACGGTACCAATCTCTTGTGAGAAAAAGAGCCATCAGACTACGGTATTGTAGAAGGAGGGGTCTTAATGTCTTTCGTATACAACTAAATCTTGTAACTATTAATCAAACACTGAAACTTTTATTAAGGCTCTGTTTTAATACTGCCATTATATCTGGAGGTGTAGGGAGAGATATAGTTTCATTTAGTTAAAAAGTTAGTCTGGGGCATAAGACTAAGACTGCTCGATTGTTAAAATGAAATTGAAGTTCCTGCTGCTTGTGCAAAAATGAAACGCTGTGTTAATACACATTTGGATTTTTAGAAAACTGCAACGGCTGTTGCCCACTGCAAGAGAGGGAATGGCCTCATTAAAGTTAATGGAAGACCTCTGGAAATGATTGAGCCCCGAACTCTGCAGTATAAAGTAAGCATCCACCCATCCTCTGCCCTGCTTCCCCTTTATAAGTGTGATTGCTTCACAATGGAGACAAGTATCTTGTCCTACTGAAAGTATCAAATTTTTGGTTGTTAACCTAAAATACAGATGCTGTAAATGAAAATTCAGTAAATTACACTTCTGTCATGAGGGGTTTTGCTTAACAGGTTTCACTTCACATTATTTCCTGTGCTTCTTATACTCTCATTTTAAAAACGTTATTTGGAACTTTATACCATAGCTGCTGAACAATGCTGACAGAATCTGAAACTGTCTAGATAACCATAAAGTATAATAATTAGAGAAGTAAACGACCTGTAAATTACTTTAGGTCTTCAGTTTCAATGAACTTGACTTACTTTCTGTATGTAGTTATGACATTTTAGTTAAACTATTCTCTTGTTCTTAATTCCCATGGACATGTGCTTTGCTGTTTAGATATTTGAAAAACACTTCGGTAAATATGTCTTATGACAGCACTAGTAGATGTCAAAGAACTCTGCAGGAGGTATACTTGACCTGGCTTTATGCTTTTAAAGTCAAGGTTCCATTTTTTGGAATATTCAATAACATCACATTTGGTAAAGCTGCTACAAGCTCTGATCCTCATTACAAATGAATTTTCTGTGTGTTTTGTTTCCCAGCTGCTTGAACCTGTTCTCCTCCTGGGGAAGGAACGGTTTGCTGGTGTTGACATCAGAGTCCGTGTGAAGGGTGGTGGCCACGTAGCACAAATCTATGGTAAGGTTTTTGGTGGGATTTCTGGTGTGCACTGGGTGGTTGACACTGGCTGGATGCCCAGGGCCCACCAAGCTGCTACATCTTTCCTCTCCTTATCTTGATGGGGAGAAAATGAGATGGAAAAACCTTTTGGGTCAAGAGGAAGGCAGATTAATAAAGCAAAAACAAAGGCTGTGAAGCAAAGGAAGACAAAAGGTTTTCATTAGCAGGCAGTGTTCAGCCACTTTCCAGGAAGTGGGGCCTCAATACCTACAGCAGTTGCTCTTTGCTTTTGCTTCTGAGCAGACATCCTCAGGTATGGGATATCCCCTCTGGTCAGTTTGGATATCAGTTGTCCTGCTATGTTTCCTCCAAGATCTTGCCCACACACAGCCTAATGGTGATGGAAATATATTGTAAGCACAGCCTTGATGCTGTGCAAGCACTGCTAGCTATAGCCAGAACACAAACCAGATGAGAACTGTCATGGGAAAATCATCTCAGCCAGACCCTATGTAGCCATGTATTTAAAGAGGTTTAGGTTTGGAATAGTGACTTGCCAAAATGTTCTTTCTCTACTGTGGAAATGTAGTTTTTTCATAGGGGCATGTTGATAACATTTTATGTGCAAAGCTATAACAGAATAAGCTGAGTGAAACAAAATGAAGTTTAGAAGAAATGCACAGGAACTACCTTTACATTGTGCAGTGACAGGATAGTTCAAATGCAGCTGACCACAAGGATTTTAGGAGGGATTTAGCATTAGAAGTTATAATCTTAGTTGTATATTTCCATGTTATTCAGAAGGATCTTTCTGGTATGAGCAAAGCTAGGCAGTTTCCCCCTTACACAGAGAAGGCTGGGAGTATATTTGCATTAGCTGTTGATAAGAGTTCATCTTTACAAAAGGTAGATTTGTTCTGCTCTTAATTTGAATGTACTTCATGAAGTGGAGCTGAGGCTGCCTAAAAAGCAGAGGCAAATTTCAGGCCCAGACTCAATACCATTTGTTTTTCACAGCATTCATATTTTCATCAAAATCCTGATGTTAATATTTTGACAGATAAGTGTAACAACATCATGACCGTTACTCCCATTCTCCTGGTTTGAGTTCTGGTTACTGTTACTGTGCTAGTTTTTTATAGTGCTGTGTTCTAGCGCTCAGACCATCCTGTTGTCCCTTTTGCCTCCTTAATCTTTCAGTGCACAATCAGTTTTATCTTTGTTGAAAAGTGTAGGCATTTCAGAGAACTGTGTTTCTAGTTTTGACAGCTGACTACTTGTAGATAGAAGATGAACCTACATTAGTGCTCTGGAGAGGTGATCAGACAGCCCTTGTGCAATTTCTTGGCTTGCTGGCAGCTGTCAAATCAACAAATGAACTGTGGGTGTTCTTAAGATTTGCCAAAGGGTCACGTGCAGTATGTGGGAGGGAATATTAAGGAGAGAAGGGACAATTTGTCAGTAAACAAAATAGCACATTTCTCAGATAACTAGCATTTTCTGTTTAAATAGATTTGCAATCCCTACTGATCTATCTTTTTTTTTAACAGCTATCCGTCAAGCTATTTCCAAAGCTTTGGTGGCTTACTATCAAAAATGTAAGTAACTTTGATTGTTTTATTAGCATTGAGTGGAAATGCATGGGTTTTGGTTGTTACATTGCAAAATGTATTAATATAGATTTGTTCCATTTGAAAATGCTTAGACTAAGGATTTTTTTTTTCAAAACAGATGTTGATGAAGCTTCCAAGAAAGAGATCAAGGATATTCTAATCCAGTATGATAGGACTCTGCTTGTTGCAGATCCTCGCCGTTGTGAATCCAAGAAATTTGGAGGACCTGGTGCTCGTGCACGCTACCAGAAGTCTTACCGTTAAAATTGGTCTCTAGTCATGTGGCAATCAATAAACATAACGAATTTGATAATTTTCATGTTTCTAAATTGTCTTTTCCTGGGTGGGTGAATAGATTTCACTGTGTGTTAAGATTGATACACAAAGGGATTTGTGTTTCAGTAGAACCAGAGGGTTGATGGCTGTTCTTTTTTTATCCTTTCATAGTAATTCTGGGTAGGTAGGGTTTTATGAGTAAAGAAAAGCTTTCTTCTCTTGAGAAGTGTGTGGTTATCCAAACGTAAAGAAGGCTCACATCCTGGGTTTTTCAAGCATATGAAACAGCATGGTGGTTCATGGACAATTTCATTTACCTTTCTGGTAGTTAAAGTTGTCACAATCAAAGTAATTATGGGGGCAGGGAGGGGGGAGGTGTGTTGAACTCTTGTGTTACCAGATAATGCAGAGACAGAATCCTGGACTAGTACATCTAAATGTAGGAAGCTTAAAATGCTTAATTACAGTATTTTATATAGATCACAGATTTTGTGTTAAGATTAGGTCTGGGTGATTAATCCCTCAACCACACGTTCACACAGTACAAGCCCAGAGGAGTAAGCTTATGTTACAAGCTAGGTGAGGCAGTATGAAAGCCTTGGATGAAGAAAGGGTGAAAAAAGTGAGTTGAAAAGTAATTTTGAAAACCAATTTCAATTGGTTACAGGATGTGCATATTAAATGTAGAAGTATCAGTTGCTATCCATTTACCCAGGGACAAAAATTCTGAGTAAATGTGGGATGGGCCAACAAGAGTCTTAAAAAGACTCATTTTGTCCTTTGGAAAAGGTGCAAGTAAAGGAGTGAGGCTGTGGATGCAAACTGACCTAACCGATGTGAGTACAGCCCTGAGCTGTTGTTTCCTGTGTTTACAAACCAGTTTGGAGTGGAACTGGAAGAAATCCTGGGGACGAAGACACTGAGAGCCCAGCTACTGCTGTATTGTTCTCCAAGCTTGGTATTTTAATGTCTATGCTTGTATGGCAGTACTGGAATTGTCACCTTGGTGACAACTGGAGCAGCTTGGTGCTTGAGATTTTTGTTAGGCTTTCTCATAGCATGTTACTCTCATTTGCTTGATGGGAGATTTTTGTCAGTGTACCCAGCCAACACAGTTAAACCAGCTTCCCTTGTGTGTTGGGGAATTTGAATGTTAAAATCAGCCCTTCCACTCTAATAAAACACGTGCTTACAGCTTATTACTAATGTTAAGGATTTGTCATCAGGTCTCTGCTTTTTCAGTACAAGAGTATTAAAGGTATACTCACAGTTACTCAAGAGTTAAATGTGTAGCAAACAAATGCCTTCTAAAAAAGGAGCTCTGCATTCATCTCCCCATTTTAGCTGTCAGTTTCTGCCACAAAGTAACTGCATTCCATGATTTGAATAGAAATGCAATGCTTGTATTCAAACCTCTCATGCTCCTGTTGAAGCAAAGGGGATTGTTGTATGTTCTATCACCAATTTATGTACCAGGAGTATTTGGTTTTACACGAAGCAAATGGGATACTCCATCCCAGGTTCCTGTCTTTGGCAAGATGCACGGTCTGCTTTCCTTAGTCCCCCTTTACTGCACTGGAAGCTCTTGGGCTACTGAAAGCTGCTGTGCTCAGCCTCCTGGCTTGGTTTTCCAAGGGAAAGATGCTATGTGGAACTAACTTTGAGTGTGATTGCTTTAATTCCAATGGGTTTTGTGCAAACTTGTGTCTTGATGTTAATTAGCTTCAGCTGAAGGAAAATAAAGTCTCTAGTTGTTTGGCTGTGTGACTGAAAATCAATGGCTCACTCATTGCCTAGGAAATGCTTCCTGGCCTGCCAGTTGGCACATACATACCTTATACTGTGGCTTGTCCAAAGTGATTCTTGTCTGGCTGTTAGATCTGTGGGATGGATGGAGGGGAAAAGAGATGAGGCAAAGTTATGCAAAGTTGTGGTGTGAAACTTAATGAGGCAGGGGAGATGGAATACCTGATGCCAGCAACCTTAGGGGTGGATTTCACCATTATGAGGACGCCTAATGGATGTTTTTCTGCTCACAGAACAGCTTGTAATAATTGGGGATTATTGTTTTGCTGTTTCTTTGTGGAAAGACTGAAAATAAAACTTGCAATGCTACTAATATATTCAGAGATGATATATGCATGTCATTTCTTCAACCAGAAGACTCTTAACATAAAAATGCTTTCTGAACTGAACTATAATCCTATAAAAATGCCCCATTAATCCTGCAGAGTCATTCTCCCACACTTGCTTTGTAAATGAGAAACGTTTTGTAGAATTGGGCTGCTGTCTGCCTGGATGGCTGAAGATTTTTACTCTGAGGTTCCTTACTGATCGCCCACTAGAGGGCTTAACTTCATTGGGAAACTAGTCACTATGAAGTTTGAAGGTGTTTGTAAAAATGTCTCCTTTCCTCATATCCTGAGTCTGCAGGGATAGTAATGAAGCACTTGTTACTGAGCATCCGTTCTGACCAGAGAAACACATCCCCAGAGAAATAGTATGAATTTGATTTTCAGACCATTAGGAGGGTTCTTGAGCAGCTGGGGAGATGGTTCTCAGAAAAGAGGAAATGCCTCAACCTTGTATTGTCCAGCTCTTTCATTAGTTTCACCAACCCTAATCCTTAGGAAGATCATCTGTGCACAACAAAATGTGGCCTCACTTGAATTCTTCATTGAAAATACCATGTTTTGTTAACAATGACAACGGGCCCACTTTCAAACCAGGATAAGTTTGGGCCCATGGCATGGAAGGCTGTTATTTCCTTATCCATTATTTATAATCCATTGTAACCTGTATATAAATTTAGGTCCTCTCAAAAATTATGTTGGAAAATTTGGAGAAAATTTATTTTGACTTTAATGTACAAATATATTACCACTGAAATCTTTAAATTTTTTTTTTGAAGAAAAAATCTGTAACTTAAACATGTAACACTGGCATTTTTAAAGTGTGAACAAGTATGTTCTGTATTGTGCTTGTTTTCTGACAAAAGCAATTATTTTCTAGTGCATTTTTTTCTGTTCAAGTTTTTCAGAAGTGCCAGTCTGGGAGTATTCTAATACTTGTGTAGATAATACGTGTTGTTGTCTTCATATAATTTGATTTGATATTTTAAATCTCAATATAGTCCTCTGAGTTACAGTTCAGAGTACTTGGCTGAATAATTAGTCTTCCTTAGCTGACATCCTTAATGCAGTTGGGACTTAGCTGTTTCCTATCTTGCCTTGGGCTGAGATGTCTAAACTTTATGCAGCCTATTCTTTAACTCTTGCAAAGTTCCTTTGCAGCTAACAAGGCTTGGCCTATTTTTAAATATTAGAAGTTAAACAACTGTGAAATACTACATATTTCACAATTGTACATATTTCACAATTCACAATACTACTTTGCTATAGAAAAATTGTTTGAAACCCCCCTAAACCCAAACAAAACTCACAAAAAAGCTATTTTGAATAGCTTTTTTCCCCTGTTTAACCAAAATAGTTAGTTTCTATTACATTATTAACAATATTACATTTAGTTGTGAAACTGCATATGAAGTATGGTGAGAAATACAGTCTTGAGAAAGGGAGGAATCCCAGATCAGATTTCTCAAAGGAGCTTGAGTTTCCAGCAGTTTCTAAAGCAGACTTCAACAAGCTTGACAGTAAGATAACAGAGAGACTGGTGATGAAATTTGTAATACTTGGTTTCATCTCATCTTGAGAGCAGTCTTGAGAGTAGGTTTATGAGATGGTGAAAGTCCATTTTCTATAAGTTCTCACATAAGAGTTAAAAGTCTGTGAGTGACTATATCCATGAGTCCATATGGCCTAGGAATTCACTTCTTTTGCTCCTGTTTGTGGTGTGGAGTGGTTTTGGATTACATACTGCAGGTACAACTGAGCTGAGAGATGCAGTCCAGCTAAAAACAGCCAATCCATAGGAACAGCCCATAGCTAGTCAGAAGTGAAAACAAAGCAAAAAAACTCTTGAAATTCAGCTGCAGGAATGTCAGCTTCTCAGATCCAGCAGTAATAAAAATAGTTCTTAAATACTCCATACAGAGTGTAGTCTTAGGCATCAGTTTGCAATAAGTACCCCTGTGCTATCAGTGATCCCAAATCTTCACCAGTGCTGTTGGCTGCTGTGAGGGCACAGGGTTTTGTCCTTGTCTGTGCTTGGAGAGGATGAGTTTTCATTTGCTTTCTCTTGTTCATCTGGGGACCAGGAAAGAGAAAGGGCTAGAAGAAAGGATGGGAGAACTTTTTACCCAAGAGAGGCCACCTACTTCTGAATTTTACTTGGTCCAACCACACCTTCTGCAGCATGCTCAGAGGGTCTCACAAAGCACCTCTTTGGAAGAAAGGAGGGTAGGAAAAAGACAGGCTTTGCAAAATAAAATGAGCAGCAGCAATCTCAAGTGGCATTATTTGTGTCTTTAAAGCTGTGTTTTTCAATGATTCTGTTTACATTATGGTAAAGCAGGTAAGGGACTTTTATGTTAAATCATGATAATTTTAAATTTTGGCAAAATGATGGTTTTATATTTTAATAAAAACTAGAAATTAAACCCTTTGGCCCTGTTGAATTCTTTCTCCTTTTTCCAAATACAAAGTTTTCATGACATGACTTATTAAAACTAAAATATAATTATCCTCTGAGAAGCCTTCTTTTGCTCTATAAGCAAACTATACCCAGAAAGGCATGCAGAATATTCTTTAAAAGCCAGGTGTATTATTTAATATAAATTAATCTCTCTCCTTTCGGGACAGATAAAAAGCATTAATGTGTTAATATGTAAAACCATGTAGTTATAATTTATACAGTGGTATTATTTCAGGGTCATGCAAAAATATTTTGCCATACTAATGAGTAGAGAATAGCCCTCAGCTCGAGCCTCAAAGCACACAAAGGTGTGTGACGACAGAAGGATCTCTCAAACCATCATGACATGGCAACATTTCTGTCATTGTCTGCTATGGTATAAAGGGCTGATTCAATTCACCAGGGGAGTAACACTCGCAGGTCTGGTGGAAGTGTAACTAATACAGACTGTGCTGGGGAGCTACCATGCATTGCTAATGAGAGCCATGCAGCCAGGCAGTTGTACACAACACTCACAAAGCTCCTCAAGTTGTATGTAGCTACCAAGCTTGATGCCTCCTACCCCTTTCCTCTTTTGCATTGCATTATATTAAGTAATGAGACCAATTATCTAACCTCTACAGGATTTAAACACACTGTAGAGATACATAGTTGTAAGATGCCATATAATCAAAGCCATTAATTTCGAGAAATTCCCTTTTTCTAACGTATACTGAAATGAATATTGTAGGAAAGCTCAGTTTAATGATACCGTGGAGTATATTCTTGCTTCATTCACTGCTGTCCACTTTGCAAGGTAAGAATTTCATTCCATTTTTTTGGTAGTAACACTAATTTTTACAAACATTTTTCTAAATATTTTAATATTACAGCTAGTTCTATTTCTATCATATTTTTTGACCTTGCTGGAATTTGTAAATGCAATTTAACCACCATTCAATCTCACAGGTGTAGAAACTAAAATATAAATTTTTTTCCAAGAGAAGCTTTTTATGTCTGAATTTATTAGAAAACAATTATTTATGAACAAAGCCTAACTTTCTTGCCTTTCTTGCTATAATTGTCAGATGAGTAGCATTTAAGGATTTTCAGTGAGGTAAGATTTTGTTTGAACAGACTGCACCTGCAGTTTGTTTAAACATTTTTTGACTGCTAGGGTAAATGCTCTTCTAATTATAGAAATTATCTTATTTTGTATATAAAGCAACTGGATCCTATAGATAGTTTCCTTACTACAATTATGAAGATTTCTAACGTAAATCAATTTTTTTTGTGCTTCGTTTGGTTTTGGTTTTTTGCTGGCTTATTTTAAGCATGGACTCATTTAAAATTATTTACAATTGAGTCTTACAAACAGTCAGAAAGGTATTATAACCCTAGAGGTTTGATTCTGGAGAGTTCTGGAAACCTGTTCTATTTTACCTGTTTAGCTGTTCTATTTTTATGTTTGAGCCTCTAAAGGACTATAAACTCTTTTCACTTCTTTATGGTAGCATGTATGAGAACTACAGCCATGAAAACCCGCAGAAGACTGTGTGAGAGAATCAAATTCTTAGGAAGGAGTGCATATAGTGCTACATTCCTTGGATACAGATTTTTTACAAAGGCGCCCTGGAAAACTCAGAATTTTTAAACCCTAAAATTCAGTAATGTTTTAAACTTGACATTGTTTGCCAAGGGCAGAGTGATGCTGTAGAAAAAAATTGTTTAACTTAATGATTTTTTAATCTACAGGCTCTTATTGCAAGCTTTCTCTTTTGAGAAGAACTTTGAGGTAAGTTTTTATTCCTTATTTGTCAAGTCCTACAAGCAGAACAAGAATGAGCAAATGCAATGCACTGCAAGTTAGAAAGTAAAATGTAGACTTAAATTCAATGTGTAAAGTGTCATCTACATGTAGGTTGGATGTAGAGCACACTTTCAGAATGTTTACAACTCTTTTCCAAGTATTTATGCAATGGGCATGGGTCGTCTGTTTGAAAAATGGAGGTCCTTATGAAAAATGATACTTCTATGGTCTCAAGAAAGCTTAGAGGAATAATGGAATGAAAACAGCATGAGATCATGATTTCACAACTGGAAAAATACATTAAATGAGTATCCATCTACAGTTTTAACTGCATGATAAAATCCTAGCTGCTATTTGAAGCACAGAGAAGCAAGTGCTATACAGCCTTAAAATAAACATTTTCAATACAAATTTTCACAAATCCAAACAAAACCCAAACTAGGCAACGTTCCTGATCCCATTGAATTAAATGGGATCTATGCCATCAATTTCAATGAAGGCATCAAATTGGACATATCTTTGTGTGTCTTATGACTTCTAATACATCTAGCGGACACACAGGCATGTCAAATGATATGCCATCATGGAGTGTTGATAGAACTAAGTTTGTTTTATAGTATGATGCCCTTGTTCCTAAACTTAATCACAAATTAAAGTTGGCTCCAGCTGGAGAGTCATCTCTTGCTATCAAAAGTACCATCAGAGTATATTCAAGCAACACTCTGGGGAACTTGTAGCCACTGACATGGAGCATGAAGTAAATACAAAGCTGGTTTACAATTTTGCATCCTGTTGTGTAAGTCTGTTTTACCTAGTTATGTCTCCCCAAAGCTGCAGGTACCTCCCTGGCCAAGCAGAGATTGGAGTGCCTCCCAATTCTGTAAAATGAGACACTGACAAAATAAAAAAAAAGAAAAGAAAAAAGGGAAAAAGAATCACCTTTTTAAATGTTAACCCAAGAAAGACCTCTTTGACAAAGTGATAGTAATCAGAGAGAAACACTTCTCTCTGGGGACTTGCTTATTCAGGTTGCTCCACGGACCTTTCATAATACAAGATCCTTTTTGTTTTCTTCCAGAAATGAATCTAATGCAACTCGACAGAAAAGAGATCTTGTAACAGCCGAGGTAGGTTATACCTCCAAAAGCAGGAGGGTGGGGAAACCCTCCTCCTTTTTCTGCTCTGGGCCTTTGCCATCCTTACAAATGACTCTTTGTGGGGAGATGGGCTGCGGTAACAGGAGGACAGTGAGGAGGAGCAGCTGCTCCCCACCTGCTCATCCCGCCTGAGCCGTGGCCTAATGCCTCCATTCTCCCTCTGCAAAGCACCCAGTGGGCGACCTGCCCTGCCGAGCCGGCTGACACACACCATGGGAAATACACCCGGGGTGTCTCTGTCTTTTGTGAGGTTGAACAGAACCTGGAAAGCTGTTTGTGTTTCTGAGAAGCACAGTGGCGGCGCCACTGTCAGGACTCCCTCCTGGACGGGCTGTCCTGGCGGCTCCGGCCCAGCCCTGGTTCCCATCACCCTGACCCCAGGCTACCTCAGAGCTGCATCCCAGCAACGTTGTGCTGAAATTCAATCGTAAATGCAGGAATCTTGTTCCCCCACTCGTACACACTTGGGCTGTGGAGC
Organism: Anthoscopus minutus; assembly: GCA_013399455.1. Lineage (NCBI taxonomy): Eukaryota > Metazoa > Chordata > Aves > Passeriformes > Paridae > Anthoscopus > Anthoscopus minutus. The sequence continues at coordinate 46,337 of VWYI01013379.1, forward strand.
CCAGCCAAGCGCTATAACCCCTCTGAAGGGGGTAGGCGGGAAGCCAGAGGCGGTCCCGCCTCAGGGTGTTTCAGGGAGTCGGCAGCCGAACCAGAGGTAATTTTCTCCAAGATCCTTTGAGATCTGTGTGCCACTACGGAATCGGAAGGCAGCTGGTGGGAAACACTGCACTGAGGGTAATCAAGTCTCTGAGAGAAGCAGGACTGGAGGTGTCCTCGGCGGGCCCTCGGCAGGGAAGTGCTGAAGCACCAATTACGCTCCGTGAAATGATGCAAAGGCCGAAAGCAGCTGTTCCGAGGCACACGGCTTGCAGTCGCTATCAGGAAAAATGGAAACAGGTCGTCTTGTGCAGGGAGGGAAGGGACCCTCTGCAGCTACCCTGGGCACCAGGAATGCTTTTGGTGCAGGGAGCCTTCCAGGTGGTGGAGGAAATCTATCTCAGGTTGATTTTAAACAGACTGTACTACTTGTAAGCATCCCACAACATATTTCCATTTGGAAAAGGGAAGTTTTTATGTCACCGTAAGAGGCATTGGCAAGACTAACCCTAAAATGTTCTTGCACTTGTTGTTAACTTTGGGATCGATCAGTTCCAACTCGAGATGTGGAGAATGGGTGGAGTCAGGAGGAAAGAAAGAAATCAGTTTACAAGCAAAGACAAAATAATTTCTTCACTTAGTTATGCAGGTGAAGGCTGGCACTAAAGTCGGTGGGGACTGGGGAAAGGTAACTGCTTTTTCACAGAACATCAAATGAGCAACCAATAAAAAACTATTTAAGCAAAAAGGATCACATTTATAAAGGAAGGGATTTAAACTGGCCATGAATAAATGTAAGTGGGAAATATTGAAGTACTCAGCTCCTCATCTGGGTAAACTTTCCGGTCAGACTAGAGGAGGCAAAAACCCCAGAGTTCTTTCAGTCTCGAATGGGATCAGTTCTTGGAAGGGAAAATGTGATGCAGCAAGCTGCAGTATCAGAATGCTGGGCCAGATGCAGGGCTTCCTCATAGTGTGAGGCTCCCTGTTCCTAAAAAGGAAGGAGGTCAGGCAGATCTGCTTTCTCTTTTGTTTGGGATGAACCAAAATGCAGTTCTGAAGGATGTCAAGAAAAACACAAAATCCATTGCAGCTAGACTGGCCACAGTGGGATCATCAGGGTGCAGTGTGGAGCATGAGTCAGGGGAGCAGAAGCAATAGAAGGAGCTCTTCAACTTATGGGTATATGAGTGAAATGAAAAAGAGAGATTGCACTTTCTCCCCTTCCCTTTCCTTCCAAATGTAAATGCAAAACCTCCCATGTGAAACCTCATTGATTCACTGAAACTGGACGGCATGGATGAGAAGCCAGTCGTGACCTTACATAGCAGATATATCTTTCCCCAGTCTCCTCAAAAGCCACTGTGCTTCTCCTTCCCAGGTTGCCAATCCCTCCAGCAGCACCCATGACTGTGCCATGCACTGGCTGAGATGCACTGGCTGAGATGCAAATTACTCTTCTGTATTAAAAGTCCCAACCCAGTGTTTGAGTGCAAGACCTCAGGCTTTAATTTAATTTAATTTAATTTTAATTTATCAATTAGTTTGTAAACCACAAGCACCCCGATTTTGCTTTTATATTTCTCTGACAGGTTCAAGCTGCCTCTCGCTTGCACCATCATGGGGCCCTGATGCAAAGTCCACCAAGAGGTCAGTGCTGTGCTCCTCACCTGCAGAAGGAGAGAGCCCTGAATGGGCTGTGGAAGCCCTCTTCTTCATGCTCCTACAAAACTCTGTCCTGTCTAATTTTCTCACTTCATCCATGTTAAATATGGGAAAAAAAAAATCTGTTAAAATTGTGCTTTCAAAATAAGGCCTTACAACCAAATCTAAACAGCTAATGAAGCCAATCTTTTGAGATTTTGGGATTTTTTTGAAGTTTAATTCTATTACAATTTTTCATTTCTGACACTTTATTTCTGGCCTTGTCAGAGGATGTAAGTCTGTCAGAGAGGCTTATAACTGGTTATGCAAAGGGAAAGGAGTGCTCAGGCAATGAGCATGAAGCTGCTCCTGTAGGGATTTAAGCATTGGACAAACGTGAAGCAGGCTCAAGTTACAGAAATTGTTTACAGAAAAGTTCACTGTATGCACCTTCAGTTGGAATTTTGGTATCCTTCTTGGAGAAAGACTGGGCAGGTGCCTTATTTTGCATTTTTCTATGTAAAAGAATATATGCAATTTTTCAGTTCAAAATTCTAAAAACAGTAACAACTTCCCCATTAGTACTGTTTTAGAAACAATAATTTTTGCTTTGTTGGTATTTTCAGAGTATCTATGTATATTTGGAAAGCAATTCTTACATGGAAAAAATTCAAAGCTAAGTGTGGAAAGGAATTTTCACAATGATGGATGATATTCCTTACAACTAGTAGCTTCTGTGTACCTTTACTGTAAAGGTCCCATTTTTTTCCCATTTAATGTCACTAGCAGCTTTGCTGTGCCTTGTTGGGAGTGGAAGGGCCTGTTTATTTCATTAGCTTCCTGCCTTTTGCAATGCTTTTTAAATTCCCATCAGAAACATTGGAAGATTTTGTATGTATGTAGAACTTTAATCCTACTCCAAGAAAGCAAACAGCTATCTGTGAAAGCTGGTAAAGTTTGGCTTTGGGACTAGCTTTCTTCTCCACTTTTAGGGAATGGTGATTTAGACCCACCTCAATGAATGATTAGTAAAGGACATGGAGGTCTTAGCTTTCAAACAGACTATAAAAACGTTTATGTATCTGCTTTTGGAAAAAATTACTAATTATAAAACAAGCCATTCCCATGGAATCTAAAACCTTTGACTCCAGTCACTGCTGAAGTAGAAATAACCTTTTAGCTGATGTTTTTTTAGCATGTGGGGAAGGTTGTTTAGGACTGGTTTTGACTCTCTAAAATAGATTTTCTGGTCCGTTCATAAACTGAATGTACCCTTTGCAGTAATGTTTAGGAGGGAGAAGCTGAATATATGTATAAATTATGCTGAATTTAGTGAATTATAATGATCTGCGTCCTGTGTATATTGAGATCAGCAGGACTAGGATTTGATTTCTTTACATGGGAACTTGACCTTTTGTTTGCTTGGAGGAGGTTGACCTTTTGCTCCTTTGTTAGTTTATAAGTCTCAAACCAAACGAGAACCTTGCTTGTCTTTTAACCAAGGAACACAGAGGATAAAATTAAGCATATGTTAAAAAATGGAGATTGTTGTTGGTTCATTTTCTCAGCTCGTATAGAGGCTTGTGATTTAACAATAAAAAGATTTAACTGAGATCTCTCATCCTGAATGCAAAATACTGTATCTACTAAAAGGCTGCAATGCTTGCTTACAGGTTCATGTCCTCAGGAGTGCCTTAATGGAGCAGCCTGCACAGAGGCAGGTGACTGTGACTGTCAGTTATTTCAGGCTCAAGGAAGCAGGTGCCAAATTGGTAAGTTTTTTGACCAAAATAATTTAGTGTCAGCTATAAGGGAGATTTAGGATGCCAGTTTTGGAAAAAATACTGTTACCATCATATTTTTGATTATTCTGTAGCAGAACTCTCATTTGGCCAGTAGGTAGGAGGATTAAAATTATATACATTAGGGAGATATATAGATACCATAACAAATAGACCATTGTCTAGTATATCAGTAGCCAGACAGATTTTTTTAAAGTTAGCTGAATAACCAAAAAAACACTGTATTTCTTTTAATAAGCAATGGCTTATTGCAAATTAAATTATACACTATTTAAATACACTAGTTTCTGTACTCTGCTGTGTGTAGGGATCAACAATCGTCTTCCAGGATGCTCAGAATATCTAAATCCCTTGCTTCTACTTGTAATTAAAATGTCTCCACTGAAGCAAATAAAAAACTTAATGATGACTGCACGTGGCTAAAACTTCATATTTAAGATCAAAAAAGAGTGCTGACTTTATTTAAAGTTGAAGATGTAAGTCTTTCTTTTATACTTGCTAATTTTTGATGACCATGCTTCTTGTAAACTCAGTGTGTTCTCTCCAGTACCTAACACTGGTAAGGACCGAGATGGGATTTGCAAATCATGGGGACAGTATAATTTTGAAACGTTTGATGGCATCTACTACTACTTCCCGGGAAATTGCTCCTATATATTTGCAAAAGACTGCAGTACTCTGGAACCCCAGTACACTGTTTGGGTAAGTATGTAAACATACACTAGAAATAAGTATCTAAGTAAATATAAAAGTAAATAAGTAAGTAAAATAAGTAGAGAGACAATAAATGTACCAAACTGGGCATGAATTACTTAAATATAAAATTGTGGAAAGCTTCTGGAAAAGCCTAAACCTATGTGCAGTAACTCAAAATACTGATGAGATTATTGATGACAAAAGAGTCAGTATATTAAAAATAATACTTCTTACTCCTCTGATCTTTAATGGGATTTCTGCTCTCTCCCTTCTGTGACCAAAAGTGGGTCTTAAACTGGACCCCAGAAACTTCAATAAACTTCAGCTTTCAGGTTGTAAAAAATTTTGAGTTGCTGAATAAAGTGCAAACAGCTATCACTTGCCTAATAGCAAAGAACACGAATGTGCTAGACCCTAATTCACAGCTATTGGCACGCTATGAGGATCTGCCTCTCTGGCCAATGGGATTTGCTCCTCATCTTGTCCCCTCTAGGGATTTGCATTCTAATTTTGGATTACCTCTACTTCATGCAGAGAAGATTAACAGCTCAAAAGCTTTCATCTTGACCTATGTATGGAAAACACTCTTTTTAGTAATTTCTTCAAATTGCTGAGTATCCATGGTTAATGACTGTGGGTCAGGCAGAATTCAAACCTATACCCTCTTAGAAGAGAGCCTGTTTGTCAGACTGTTGGTTACTGTGGAGAGAGGATACAATACCACTCTATTACCTTATGGTACAACAGTTGGGATTTGGTGCTGATTGGGCAGAGCAGGGACAAGAGAGGTCCTCATTTTGAGCCTGTGTGCATACAGTGATCACAGGCATAAGGGCAGATCTAGATGCTGATTTCTGCTCTGAGGACTGTTTTTAATTTACAAACAGATGACTTCTTCCCTCAGAAAATGGTAGTTAGTGAAGATAAACCTTCCATTAAAACTGGCATTTCTACCTACCCAAGTTACAGAGAGATGCTGTTACACCTGCCTTTCACAATTTCATTTTAATTATTTGGGTTCTGTATGCAGCTATGACCTCTTTAAGATTTTCAGAAAGTGCTGTTGCAAAATCCAAGATTATATTAAAATCTGGAATCAATATGTGAGTGTATTCCAGTGGCTCTGGAAAGAGAGAAGGTTCTATTCAATTGCTGGAACAAATGTCATGTTTTACTGAAAACTGAAAATGTTTACTCAGCAGAGTCATAAGTAATGTGAAACTGTAGACAGACTGGGCAATGGCGAGACAAAATCCTTGCCAAATTCTAACATTATGGTCCTTCTGGCTTTAATAATCCACCCCTCAATAGGAGAAGAACACATAAGAATTATTTTGATTTTCCTTTATTGTGTTTCTGTCTTGGGATCAGTTTGCATAGAAACCATCTGCCAGGACTAATAACTTTTATGTTGTCTTTAATTATGATTATCTTTATACATGTAAAAACTCCCAATGCTTTCCCTGGTTTAGTTTATTTCAACCAAAGAAACTGGTTTTTACTTCCAGGTTTAGTATCAGTCAAGGAAGATTCATTCAAGTATTCATTAACACTGTATGTGTTTACTCACAGATATTTTCTTCAAAACAGTTACAATTAAAGCCTTCATCGCTATGTTGGTCAAATGTTCCCAATTACAAGTTTATTTAGATTCACAGCACTGTCATGTAAACTGGTAATGAAATTCCCATCCTTCTCAGAGAATGATGACACACAGTAACATAAGTCATATTTGACCTATCTAAAGTCTGTCTGTATTTTAATCTGGGTGATAGGCATCTCAGATTCAAAATACATTTCTTTCTTATGGTGTCTAAAATGAGCTCATAGGCTTTTGAAGCATCATAGGATATCCTACAGGTCTGGGTGGCTCATTCCCACTGAAATTAATGAAAACTCTGTATGTTTTGCTCAAGCACAAACCCACAGTTTTCAAGTCCTGAGAGTACTGTATTCAAGCAAGGTAAGTTGGTTTGTGACTAAACCAATCCCCTGGCTCGTTATGCTATATATGTATTAATGGAGAGAAGCACACTCCAGGAAAGTCTACCCTTCTCCATTAGCAGGGCTGGAAAGCCAGTGCAAAATGGATTTTAACAGATCCATGTAACTTAGATGCCTGCCATAATCTGTGGGAGCACTTCAAATCTCAAGAAATCCTAAGTGGTTCAGGGGGGCATGCTGTGGTTCAGCTAGCACCAGTCTCAGCTGGCAGGGAGGGTGCTGCTATTACACTGAGGTTCTGTATTGGTTTGTAATCCTTTTTTATAGATCAGATCTCTAGAAACAGAGAAATAAGGGGGTTCAGTGCAAGTAACAAACTTCTACTTTGACCTCTATAAGCTAGCTCACTACAGTGTTTCTGAAGTTTGTTGATGTAAAATACCTGACATATCATCCAGTATTTAGACCACTGGCCTATGCCTTATTAAACAGTTGCTGAACTTAGAAGTATTATGTAGCAGGGGTTTTGAGTTTTGCATGTCTTTGTAATTGTGACTTTGTAATATTCTAGGTATTTATTTGTAAAGCTCTTTCAGTAACTAGAGCATAAAATGTTAACTATCACATATGAATTTAATGAAGATGGTGGAAAATTATTGAGGGCAAGCATTTATTCTTATTGTGTGTCTACTTTTTTCCCTCAAAGGTTCATAACAGTCCTCACTGTTATGGTTCAGTATATACTTGTCAGAGGTCCATCAGCTTATTTTTTTCAAACCAAGAAGAAATAATGATTTCAGGACATGAAGTAAGAAAAAATGGAATCAGGTAAGTGATCTAATGGTGAGTTTTAATATTTTATTGCAAAAAGATAATGTAGAGTTTGGGAAACTGATGCTTTTTTCACAATCCAGATAAATTAATTTGATCTGTACCTCTCTTGGTCCCTTGCTGTATAGTGCTGTATAGGGCTGATAGTGCTCTAGTGTGAGCAGCTGTGACAGTACTGACGTAATATCTGGGTGAGGATGGAATACACTCCCTGCATCTACTGTGTTCAGCTTTTCAGCTGTAACCTAACAATTATTCATTCCTTATTTTTACAGCCAAAGCCTGTGTCAGGCAGTCACAGCTAATCATCCCTGGTGTATCCTGATAGCGTTTTGAACAAGGCTATCATTATTTATTCTTGGTAGCTATAGCTAACATAAGACATGATCTTTTTCTAGATGAGTCTGAATTGGTTAAAACAAAGATCTTGGAGACAAAAACTCCACAAAATATCTCTGAGGTACACCAAAGCTCAAAACTTAGCTTTCTTTTTGTAAGTAAATAGATGTGCCAAGGCTATAATATTTTACTGGTTAATAAAGTACAGAAATTTTAAAAAGTTGTAGAGGCGCTTCTGCCATCTCCTTTGTAATGCCTTTAGTATCTGAGAATGGTAGCTATGGTGATACTGTTCAACCCAACAGAAGCGACTTTGGAAGACTAGGATTAGATCTGTGCTTATTATTGTCCAGTGGTCTTTCACCAAAGGGAGAAGAGTTTTTTGTCAGTGGTATTTTATGGACTGCAAGTTCCTCCATTTGCAGATATCTAACCTAGTGATGACCCAGTGCCTAGAAGTGCTGCTGGTGGTCATAGCACCATAGAGCTCCTTGCTCAATGCAGCATGCTTCTGAACTCAAGTATTCCTCAATGTGGTGTGCCAGGCTTTGAAAGTAAAGATGCATTATTCTTTCAAGCCTATAATTTGTACAACTGATAGGTGTGTACAACAGAAAGCATTCATTTTTGATGATTGATAGAGAAGGAAATATAAGATAGTAAAAACATGATGAAGAATTGAGTGATTGTGCACACCCAGGAAAAAGTGTTTGTTGAGTTAGAAGATGATGTTTTATGTGGTATTTTTCTAGCATGAATCTCATCTCATCTGAGATCTTTGATGTAGACTGTATTTTTCCAGATTAATATTGCCTCAGACAGTTGGAAATGCTTTCATTGAGAGACTGGCCGACTATATTCTGGTGAAGACTACCCTTGGTTTTTCTCTTGCTTGGGATGGAAACTCTGGTATTTATATTAAACTGACAGAAGATCATAAGGGAAAACCTTGTGGCCTTTGCGGAAATTTTAATGGCAATAAATATGATGACCTGATACTTCAAAATAGTAAGTAAATACCTTACCATTGTGTTAACAGTTTCCATGTTCACTTTAAATACAATGCTGTAAAAAGGCAGTCCTATGTCAATGTCCAGTTGTTTCAATAAAATAGTATATCTGCTCTACTTTTACTTCTCCTCATCATCAAAGATGCAAAGGGAAGAAGTCCTGGTTCAAGAAATTATATGCACATGTAAGCCTTTTGCTCAGCAAAGCACTCGGGGTATTTTTGTCCTAACTGATAAAAGTGCCTTCAAACAATAAATACATAAACAAATGTTTTTGGTCTTCTTTGAGTTTAAAAATAAAGGAAAGAGCACCATCTCAAGTCATTCTTTTATAGCGGCATCATAAAAATCCTAGTTGAAATAAGTAAATTTCCAAGCTGTTCCTTGGGAGTTCCTTGTACCTTCTTGTTGGTAGGGTGGACTATGGGCCTCTGACGGCCCTCTGGTGTGAGGAGCTGCTTTGTGCTGTGTCTGAGGCAGAGATGAGTTTTTAAACTTGTATTCTGTAGCTTAGGTAGGGAGTACTCCATGGAGACTTTTGTCCTACTTGCAACTAACATGAAAAAAAAGAACAAGAACAAGCTTGAAAATATGAGGACTTTTCTCACTCTTTTATACAAACAAAATAAGATTATCTTACTGTTACCATTAACTTCTGAGTGAATCTAGTCTCATGGCTCTACAAGTTCTTTAGTGATGAAAGGTATCCCATAATAACTTCTTTCTCTGTTTTCTATGGTTGGTAGTGGAACTTTAAACTTTCTTACAAAAGGAATGCTCACTGTACCTATCTTTACAGTCATTAAAAGTATGCCAGAGTATAAATTTTTCATACTTTTTCTGCCATGAGAGCAGTAAGTTTTGTGTAGTAACTGCTGCACACCAAAGCACAGTATGTTTAATAATCATTTTAGTCTGCTGATGTGTAATAATAGAGAAAAATAATATTTGGAGGAAACAATGAATTCATGTGATCTTTAAAATTCAATAATTTCAGTATGTTTAGATCTATTATCTGTTGTAAAAGAATTCCAGCTCATACCTGTCTTCATTTTTGGAGCTAAATTTTCCACCATGATAATTTTCATCTAGTATTTTTCTTTATCAGAAATTATAGCATTATTGCAGTTTACGACTGACAGCCAAATAAATAACTTTAATCTTGAACCAGTTGTATAAATGGTGCCTTGACTCTGAAAATACAAAGCATGAAACTCTGAGATCTTCACAAGAATAGATTGCTAATTCAGATTCCTTCCAAGCTGCAACATTTTTCTGAGAATTTCTAAAGTTTATTTATCATTTGATATAATTATTTCTCTCTCCCAGCTAAACTACTTCCCTGAGTAGTGTAAAGGTAACCCTTACATCTATGCTGAGTCTTCCAGAGTCTAAATGCTCCTTATTTGTAACGCTTAAATAAATAAGCTACTGAGAGGCATATAATATTCCATTTCAAAGTGTACTTTAAAAAACCCCCTCATTTTCTCTTTCCTTATCTTCACCTTTAATGTCATTGTATTGCTTTAATATGTAAGACAATATCTGTGTATAGAACTGTTTCAAGGACAATGATTTTATTTTGTGGTATTTTTTAAAGACATAGAAGTTTTTTTCAAACCATGTCAAAATGTACATAAAGTATTTTTAATGTTTTTATAGAAGCAGAGTTTTATCAACAGGTTCACTTCTAGATCAAACCCCAGACACCTCTAGATCTAACCTCCTTTTATGTTTGAGAAGGGTTTTCTGTATAAAGAACCACTCAGTCAGAGAAGAAGAAGTACTTTAAGTTTCCCTCACTTGTGAGTAAAACAGACTAATGGTTAGGATCTTATTGTCATTTATTTGTGGAGATCCAAGTATATATATCTCATTAGTGTGCTTTGTGACTTTCCACATTGCAGTGTCCAACTTTGTACCTCTTGTGCTAGCAGTTAGATCAAGTTTCTATAGTATAGCTCTGTGAAAAGAAAAAACTCTAGATGATTTCATTTCAATATCTTGTCTCCTAGCTGTGTGTAGATATAGATAACCATACCAGAGACAATTACCATCAGGTTCTTCAAAGTAGGGGCAATATATTCTTTTTAACCTACTTAAGAATATAGAGAAAATGCAATATTTAGTTCTTGCTGCAAGTATATGGGAATTTTGTGTTTGGTTTTCACTGCAACCTTCTTGTATGTTCGTGTATCTAAGTCTGTTGCCATGACTTCCAGTCATGCATCTTGTTCATTAATTCTCCCGTGCTCATGCTGTGAGGAGAGCTGGGCATCTCATGAGTGTGGGTTGTAGGGCTTTTTCTCAATAAGGGAAAAGGAGGGAGATAATAGCACTAGCTGACCTCTGTGAAACATGATGAAAGACTTAAATTGCTTCAAAGAAATATATTTTTTCTTAAGTATTCAATACCTTACACTTGTCATTATTTGTATATTTGTTATGAAATTATCAGCAATTGCACTTAAAATAACCCAGAACAATACCTTGTCATGTATTTTTTCAATATTTTTAATTTTTTTATTTTTTATTTATATGAAATACAACCTGAAATAAAAAAGTTACTATTTTTCTTTATGATTTGTAATAATCTGAATAATCGGAAATAATCTGTAATTGTAATGTAATGATGCAATGAACACATTGAAATATGACTAAAATTTTCAAAGCTGTCTTATGTTTTTGTGTTGAAAATTTTTTTCATTGTTGTTCTCCCAATGTTTTTATGAAGTAGGTGAATATACAGAAGACATTGCTGAGTTTGCAAATAGCTGGGCTGTGCGAGCCTCAGATGATATAACTTGTGTCCCTACTGCCTCAGATTTTTCTAGTCCTTGCTCAGCCAATGCAGGATCCACTGAGGTAAATTAATTCTATTTTATGTATATACATAGATACATGCATATGTGTGCATGTATTTTCTTAATCTTCCCTGCCTACTGATGGTACAAGAATCTAACAATATGCACAATCTTGGAAAAGCCTCAAATGCATCAAGGATTTGGGAAAGATTCATTTCAGGGCTGTTGCTAGGGAGTGCCTGAAGTTCTTCATACATTTAGCTTAAAAGTACAAAGGCTCAGATTGGATGTGCCAAGTGGCACCAGTCTGCTGGCAGAGCTCTTCATTACTGCATTAAATGTGGGTTCAGTTTCCAGTTCTGGCATCTTACCCCTCATTATTTTAGCGAATTTGAAGTACTGCAGAAATAGCTGCAGGTCAGCTACTGCATATTGACACAAAATGCTTTTCTTTGTCATTTCACATTTTTTTAGTCCCAGATGGTTTAGGACCAGCATGCAGTCAAGCAAGATGAGGCACAGAGGACAAATTTTAGGAAAAATAATGCAAGAGATATAACAGAAAATTAAGACAGCATCATGCTCAGATTTTAATGGGGATATGAAGGACCTTAGACTAGGGAAACAAAGCTAAAGAGAATGATGCCTGTTCAGAAAGTATTGGCTAACTTCCATTTACTGTTTCTCCTTAATGCACAGGACATATTCTTCAAGTGCCAAATATTCCTACAGTTTCCTTTTCTCAGCTGTCATGAAAGTATAGATCCTTATTCTTATATTTCAAGCTGTATGAATGATCTTTGCAGGTAAGTACTGGAATTCTTGTGTATTTAATCTTGACACATGAAATGAATGCTTGAGCTTTTGTGTGGGACCAGATGAAAGAACATTGAGGGAAGTTGGGAAGAACCAAATTCAAAATGAAAGAGATGGGGTTTCTCAGGGGGTGATTTGTGTGAGAACAAAGGGCACAGAACCAGTCTGACAAGGGATATTTTCATTGCTAAAAGCTTACATAGATTCAAGGAAACACTAGACAAATAAATGGGAGGTAAATTCATGGAGAATCACTAATAACAAAAGATGAGTTGCTAATTACAAAAAGACCATGAAACTTGTATCTGGAGGCCCTGAAACAGAACTACATGGAGATGATACTAGGAAGAAATCTCACCAATACATGAAGAGGTGGGCCATTTGTCAGACACAGCCGGACTGTTTTTTTATGAGTAACCACTATCATTCAAATTAGTAGAAGTTTTACAAAATGGTGCCATTTACTTAAATTCAGAGCTGCCAAAAGAAATTCAACTCATTTGCTTTGGTGGGAGTCACACCTCCTCAGATGCAGCAATGTAGGCAACCTGGTATTTTTCCCTTAGCTCTCCAGACTCCTGATTAGTTCTTGTCATTCAAGTTAAACTTTTACTCCAGTAATGGAAGAGATAATTGGGCAATGTACCACTTCCTTTTTAGTAAGCTTTTCAAATGAAGAAGTAATTGTCTGCAATAAGAGGATTTTTTCCAGAGTATATAATTCTCAGAGTATCACCAGTTTAATCAAAAACACACAGAATGGATCACAAGACTAAACATAAGGATCACTCAGTATAATCCATTGTTATACCACTTGTTAGTTCAATTTTTGATGAAGGTTTAGTTTTCTGATTTACCATAGGTTCAAGATGGAAGAGTTTGTGTTTGTAGGCAAACATTGATGTTGCTCAGAAAGGAGATGGGTTGCCTCTGTATGGTCTTTGTGTTACTCAGGAATTTACTGTGACTTTTGAAGAATAATGAAAACCACTGTTTTCAAGTAAGGTATTGAATCAGTGCCGTGGTGCTAAGGAGGGTTGGATTTTTTCAAACAATCTGATGTCTGTTGTGAATTTTGTGAGTGTTAAAAACCTTGAAGTTTCTGTGTCTCAGAACTTCATTAATTTAGGCTTATTTTGTTTATAAAAGAGACCTCTCTCTTGTGGCTTAGTGTCAGTTTATGAAGGTTTTTTTGTGTGGCCATAGTATAGGCCAAGTATTCTTTCTATTAAGACCCATTTAATTGGATTAGATAAGGAGAGTTGGAGAGACTGTGATCACTGTAACAAAGAATATAGTAGTGTTTGATTTGATAATAGGTGTGTTGAAAGCAGAATACAAACACAATATGACATATTCTTAAGATGATTAGTTTTGGAAGCATGATCCTGTGTGCTGAGAGGCAAACGCAGTTGATCTGTCATAAGCATGCTTATAATAGAAATGTCATGTTATGACCAGTTAATTTTGGCATCAAATCTTCCACAGTGAATGTTGTGAGTTGTTCAACTTTCACAGTAACAAAAGTTAGGTGGTATTTCACCATATGTGACTTCCATCTGAACGAAATTTGAATTTGCCTGAACATTAATGAATGTCTTTTTACTTGATTCTGTAAAAATGCATTGTACAGCTTCTTCTGTATAGACTAAGGCAGAAATCTTTTCTTTGCCCAAGGGTGTCCTGTAAATCCCTGAGCCTGTCCACAGTATTCAGTGTATAATACTTCTGGCTCTGAGAATTTCAGCACAAGGTCAGGAGTCCATTAATAACGTTCTCATTTAAATTCAAGGCAATTGGATATTTGAAGTTCTCACTTGAACCAGAAAGTCTGTTATCACTATAGGTCAGAGTTTCTCCATCTTGCAGTAGGGAGAGGCCTGAGATGGGGATCTTGAGTTGAGTTGTCTGTTATCTTCAAGAAAAGGTCCTATTTCTCTTTCAGTTCAAGCAGTTCTTTTTAAAAATAGTAGACCAGTAGTTTTATTCCTTGTTGTAATATTAAAATGAAATAACTTTTTGTGAGATGAAATTATAAAACCACAACTGTGTATTCAGTATAGCTCATTCTTTTTTATATTTTCCCTGTGTGCCTTTATGACTGAGTGGTGTCAGCTATGTGTGAAATATCCTGTGCCATGTCACACGGCAGAAATTTTTAGATGGGATTTGTGTTCTTTGATTATTCTCTTATTCTATCATTTCAGAGTGGATGATGATGAAACATACTGCAGGGCAGTGACAGAGTACGCTAGAGCATGCTCTCACGCTGGGTCCCCAGTGCGGGACTGGAGGGATGACTTTCCTGCCTGTAGTAAGACTCTTTAATAAAGCATACTACATGACCTTTGAGATATCCCATGAATTCAGTTCAACTATTTCATTTTGACAACATTTTTCCTTGTAAAACTCAAACCTGATACTCAAGCTGATCAGCCAGTTTCACTCTTGCTGGAAAACAGTGAAGTCAATGACTTGCTAGAGGAATATTTAAATTCCACTGTGCTATGATTTAGATCCATCCATATTTCTGTGGATTTCTTGAAACACCATGTGTGCTGATCATATCCTAGGACAAAGAACCAACATCTTTGGAGATCTGTTGTTGCTCTTTGTCCCAGAAGACCTTTCAGCCTTTACTGGCCCTATAACAGAATTAATTTTGTTAATACAGTTCCTTCTTGTGATCACTGCCACCTATCAATTGCAGCTCAGTCTCATGCTCAAGGCCTAGAACTAGCTGAGATATGAGCATGTTTTCCTGTCACAGAAGCTGTAACTTATTTTGGAGAGATGATATAAGGATTTGCTAAAGAAAGACTTAAATATTGACAAGAGCTTCACCATAGTTCATCAGTTAAAACTCCTCCAGAACATCCACTTTTCTTGAGCTGATTACCTACCTATACCAGAATAGCTGCACAATGTTTATTTGACAGAACCGGGGTTTCTAGCATGGAAAGAGAAATTGCACTGTTGTTCAATATACCATGGGTTTTTTTTTTTAGCTGAGAAGTGTGAAGACACCTTTGTTCACCGCGACTGTATCAGTTGCTGTCCACCAACTTGCACATTTGAAAAAGATTGTCTTGGCAGCAATCTGCACTGTTTAGATGGCTGTTACTGTCCAGATGGTAAATATTGTCAGTGTTATTTCAAAAACTATGTATAAAACTAGTATCCAGCCTCATAATGATGTCTAAATAGACTGTGGTTAAAGCCTGAAAATAATGAATATGGTAAATTCTGCCCTAGCTGTTGTTGTCACTGTGATTCTGCCCTTTATTTCATGAAAACATTTGTCTACAAAGGTGTCTCAGCAAGCAATATCATTTAAAATCTGGAGCTATTACTACAATAAGAAATTGCACTGATGTAGTCTACTTTATTTGAAATATTAAAAAAATCTATAGAAATTTTGCTTAATCAGCTTAATGAATTGCTGTCATGTTCTGTACAAGAAACCAAAGTTTCTGAGACCTGTACTGGACAAAAATTATTGACTGGGCTATGAACTGTTCTAGGTCTTGATGGACTAAAGATAATGAGATTTCAGAATATTTTTATTTTTGAGTCTGTACAGTTTTTGTGCTTAAGGCCGACATTTTTTATTCACAGTTCAGAGTGACAACTTATTAGGAAGCTGAGCTCTGAGCTCTGTACTCAAAGGGCAACTGTTTTTGCTGGTCGTTGTTTAAGACTGATGACATCACCTTCTAGCAGACTGGAATGTATGAGTCAGATGAGGGAAGAGCAGTGATCCAGCGTTTGTTGATTTGTTTTATATCTCATTTATTAACTTCTTTCCCAATAGGTCTAATTATGGAAAATGGAACTTGTATCTCTTTGTCGAATTGTCCTTGTATTTATCACGGAACTGCTTTCCCTGTAGGCTCAAAAATTGAACAAGAATGTAGCAACTGGTATGTTAAAGCCTGTGTGTTTCATCTCTCTAGGACTATTGTCCATAGTTGGCTTAACATCACAGTCACACTTACATTTTAAATAATAGTTACTGTCTATGTTTTACAGTCTGATGTCTGTGTATCATTAAAATATACAGGCTATTCTGTGTGAATTCAAGGCATATTAATCAACTCAAAGCTACTTATTTTGGTAAAGATCAGAACACTATTTCTCTGTTTTGTGATTTTTCTTTTTAGTATTTGTGTTGGTGGCATTTGGAACTGCACTGATCATGATTGTCCAGGTATTTGTATTTCATTACTCTTTTCTCGCTTCATAACAAGAATGATAAACTTTTCTGAAGATGAGAGCCATATATGATCCAAGGCTTTTGGCCACCAGTTTAGGAAGAAAGATTAAGCAGGTGGATTTTGACAGTAACTGTGGGCCAGCTGGAATGAAGCTGGTATTTGCCTGACATACTCATCCTGCCTTTTCCCACTTGCTTCCCCTACCTCAGTGTGCAACATCCACTTCTAATTTTCTATCTCTTGTTTATGTTCAGTGTTATTTGCCACTGATGGTGTATTTTTACTGCCTGTGCAGTACCTAGGCCAGGTATAAGGATCTCCTCACTTATAGGTGCAACTTTATTGTAAGTAATAAGAAAACCATCATTCTGGTGCTGTGGGCTGGATTTTCTCTCTTGTGATAGCAGTTCATATTTGAATGATGATCCTTATCTTTAAAGACAGCATGTCTTTGTAATGAGTTACACAGAGGAACATGCAGCAGGCAGATGGTGAAACTCCCTTGATAGCTCAGTATCTCAGATAGGATTATATTATGAAGCTTGTGAAAGAGAGATTTTTTTGCAAATTAAGGAGCCCTCTTTGAATGAGGTAATAAGGCTTAAAGTTGTTCAGCAAAGCATGACAGTGTGGATCTGTAATGTAAAACAATTGCCACTGAGAATGAGTCTCTGTGTCTTGTGTGTGTTGTGTGTGAATGTAGAGAGTTCATTACAGCTACATAAAGTCTGAGGGACTGAGTTGCTGTTAGTAGTGGGAGCAAGCTAGATGTGCTTCCACAGAGGGATCTAGTTCATGTGCTCTGATGCTCCCATGTGATGTGAATGAACATGCAGTAAGTGGGGATGAACTGGAGACTTGCTTCAGCAGTGCATTCCTGATTAGAACTGCAAACACCCCAAAAATGTGTGCCCTGATGACACCTGCATCCCCTTCATACCTGTGGTAACAAGCAGTTCCATAATACCTAGAACCATGAAGAAAGAGGCTTGTCCTCTTTCATACTGACATGGGAAAAAATGATAAAAAGATTCAAGGATACTTCTGAATTGTCTTTTGCATTTTAGTCATAGGAGTCTCACCTAGTAAAGAACTAAAAGATGCTGCACATGGATGTGTTCTTTAGGAGATGGAAATAGATGTTTCTAGCATAATTTGTTTTTAAATGCCATTATTGTTAGATAAAATTAGCCTGGGTTATATACTTAGAAATCAGGAGAAAGTTTCTTTTTTTTCCTCTCTTACATAATTTTCAGAATAATGATACATTCTTATGCAAGTGAACACTCTTTATACTTTTTCTTTCAAGCTGAGTGCTCCATCACAGGCAGCTCTCATTTCACAACATTTGATGGACGTCATTTTACCTTTCTTGGGATTTGCCAGTACATTTTGGTAAAAGGCACTGGAAAAAACAAATTCACAATCACTTTACAAAAAGCACCTTGTGGACAGGTAAGCCAAATGTTTTTGAAATGTTGAAACAATCAGGTTCATCCATATTTCAGGCAATCTTCTGTAAGTTCTGATGTAAACTACTTGATTATGTTAAATAGAAAATATAAAAACCATCTTGCAGCTTTTTTTTTGTAATTAATTGTGTTGCAACGTGTTCTATTGCCCTCTGTAAAAGCTATTGCAACTGTAGAGGAATTAAATTTAATTAATTACTCATTTATGCACATTAAAGTTGTTTAAATACCTTTAGTTATGGTATCAACAGCTGTCAGGCTTTGGAAAAGCTGCTGTTGGCAGCACTGTAGGTTTAATACATCACTATTTGGCAAGATTTTATTTTTTTGGTAACTTTAGGTTTTTATTTGGTATCTTATAACATATTTAATTTTATTTAATTAATAAGAAAACCATCTATGAGACTAGGCACCAAACATACTTGTTTAAAAATATTTTGGCAGACCTTCAACAACAGGCTTTAGCAATAAAGGTGCTTATAAAGAGTACTTACCTGTGAGAATGGATTTAATGATGCTGTTAGGCTCTCAGGAGAAGAGGCTTTGAGGCTATGACTCACAGCTGACCATGTGTTGAGGACAGGGATGTCTGAATATCTCAGCAGGGAGCAATGCTCTGGGACTGTCTCTCATGTCCTCCCTTCAAAAGCTTGATTATGAGCTGGTGCCTCTGCCTTTCTTGTAAGCACCTCCTTTTCCTGCATAGATGTTGAGACAGCAGTTTCTGTTTTTCAGGGTGGCCTCAGGCACAAGGTGGTTGGTTAGGTAGCCACTGAGAAACAAGGTTGCCACTGATAATAACACTTTGTACAGCTCTAGGCGCCTTGGAAAGTTTCTGGAGGAAAACAGAGGGGTCCCTGGGGAGCATGAGACGCTTGGTTTCAGATAATTCTATACTGGCTTTTGTCCTGTATTTAGGTTCATAAATTCTGCCTGGATTGCACAGTAAATGACATAGTTTATAGGTCATGATTTTTAAATAGTCAGATATTTATAAATTAATGTCATGTAGTACTGGAGAATTTATGTCCTTTTTGTCTATAATCAGAGATCATCACTACGTTTCAAGGTGAGAAAAACCTTCATGTGTGCCAAAGTTTCTTTTTCCTGCATTGTTGCATTTATGCTCTGGTTACAGCCATTTGATTTAGATAGGGTCAGACTCCTGCTCTACCAATGGTTAACCCATCAAAGAGTGGTACCCAGGGTGGTCATGCAAATATGGAATTTTGAACCGAGTATCAGTATCTGGGGACCTCTGTCCACTTACTAAAAGACTGCCATAATAGCTAAAATGCATTCTCCTACTGTATAGAGATTATACATAAGCAATGTTTTATTGCATTGTACATACAATTTTGAGTGCTTTGTTTAATGCTTTGAGCATTATCTGATGACAGTTCAAATATTTCCTTTCTATATGCTCCCTCCCCTCCCTGCTGTCTTTGTCTGGCTCTGTTTTCCATGGTAATATTAATGTCATTTCCTGTTTCTGATGGCGAAACTTGTTTCTACTTAGAACTTTGACCACGCCTGCATTGAGTCTATAACACTAGTTCTTGAAGATGATGTGAGGAAACAAGTGACTCTTACAAGATATGGTCAAATCCAAACTGTCCATAACCAAGTTTTTAACCTCAATGGTAAGAAGTGCATGGAGAAGATTACCGGATTTCACATCTTGTCTCATGTGCTGCAAAATTTTTTAATAATATCAGTCTCTAAAAAATAATTTCTTTAAACATAACTTATAAAAGCATACAATCCCTTCTTACAAAATTCGCAATAGTTACAGAAATTTACTTTTATCGTCCGTGAAACATTTCTTCATTATGCCCTCATTTCATTGCATTTCTTGTCTTACAGAGTACCTAGAAATTCCACTCATTTTGTTTGTGTTTAGGGGCAGAGAGGTAAGAAAAAGAAAGGAAGTGATGAGACCTTGATGCTAAGGTCTAACTTGTTTAAAGCTTTTTAGACTAAATAGCATGGAAAAGAATCCATGTGCTCCATGGGATCTATATTCATTTCACTGCTAACTTATGTTTTGCTGTCAGACAGGTTACTTCATGTTTGTGGGAAGGATAGTAAAATAAACTAGCCTTAAAAGCATGTTATAAAATTAAGCACTGAGGGTACAAATGATATTGCTAAATTTTGAGATTTACAGTGCCCAGTTACTGGAATTTTAGTCTCTTTCTAAAAGAGTAAAATGAGAGTAAACTTCTTACCCAGCTTCCAGCAAAACAGAGATTAGGGACTCCTGTGATGGTGGTTGCAGTAATGTCTTGTCTTCATTGAATTTGTCTAGTCACAGTACTACTTTTGGCATTCCTATGGCAATGAGCTTCATAGCTCAGTTTTGCTCTATGCTGACAGTTCTGCTTCATAATTTGATTGGTAACTTCTTTTTATTTCGTTTGAATTAGTCCCTATTCACTTTCATGTCTCTGTACACAGTTTGTAACAAATATAGGCTATGAAAAATATTTTGGTGTCACATTCTTGATAATTGTGTGTATTTACTAAGTCTGATCCCCTAAGGACATCTTTAAGGATTTTATCTTCCTCTCTCAGTTTATGCACCTGAGTCTGTGTATGGGTGCATGTGTAGAGGCTGCTTATGAAGGTAAATCTACTTTAGGCCTTCAGCTGCAAGTAGCCCAACAATGTGTAGCAAATAAATACTGTAACTGTGAAATTTCCATTTCCTCACATAATAGATTTGCTGGGAAGGAAAGCTGGGAATTTGATAGGGGCTCAGTTCACATACAGTCCAAGGAAGGAGTTATACTGATGTCATGTCAGTAGTGGTAAGAGAGAACCTTCTATCGAAAAATTCAATACACTTTACAGGCATCTGCTCCTTACTCTTGTAATATCACTGGAGACTAAGAAACAAGGAGTTTCTTGTCTTGCCTTCTCATTGCCAGAGGCTTGCAGTTGCATTGCTTTCTTCTAAAAAAAAAACCAAAAAAACAACCAATGAGATGCAAGCATGGTTTCTAGATAACTCACAGGTATCTCGCAGAAAGGTGTGAGGTTTTTTTTACTATTGACAGTAGTTGGAATTCCTGATTTGTGTTATTACTGGAAATAAGCTCAGATGGAAAATGGATGGGGATATTTGGCTTCTGGTGAGGTTGTGTGTAGTTTTTAATCTTATTTCTGGGTTTTCAAATTTTATTTTTTTTATTTTTTATTTTAAATTTTTTTTTGCTTAATGGGTAAACCAACACAACCTGGAAGCTGGGTTTCAGTGACTTTGTTTTCTTTCTTCTTTTGTTGTGTTCAGGGGCTATTGAAATTCAGAATATATCTTCTTTCTTTGTTCAACTGAAAACTAGTTTTGGTTTGAAGATACTGTTTGCTAAAGATGGAGAGAGGATCTATGTTCAAGTTGATGTCAGATGGAAGAGAAGAACATTAGGACTATGTGGAACCTACAATGGAAATTTAAGAGATGATTTTCTGTAAGTTACATGTTGTACATTTATATCGGGTTTAATAACAAGTGAAAAGTTTTGTTGAATGTAGTCATTTGATTATTTAATTTTGTTAACATGCTCAAACTTTATTAAACTAACCAATATAAAATGTCTTAATTAAAATGGTAGTCACTTTGATAAATATGAAATTCAAAAATTTAGGCATTCTAAGATGTTTTGCTAAGTAATTATAGAAAGCTACCATATTATTTGTAGAAGTTACTGGATGATGATATTATTTTAATGCACTTTTCCCTTTCTTGTTGCTCCCTTATCTTCAGAGCCAATATATGAGCACTGAGAAAAAGAGTAGGTGACAATACTTGTATCAACCTCACATGGTTGACACTTACTACTTCTTGATTTTCCTCTTCATATCAAGTTTTAATTTAAAAAAATGTAATTCTGAACCACAGGAATAATTTAATTAGAAGGGTACACTTTTCTTACTTTTAACCTTATTTCCTCATAAGTTCCTCAAGCTGTAATGTCACAAAACTTCTCTACACAGCAGACTTGGAGTGTAGGAACATTTTCACATGAATAAAATATTGAGGAAAAACTTTCACATGCCCTCTCTTCTTTTGTACCTCAGAGATGGAAATTCCTTTGGCACGTTGACTGCTCAATGTGAATATGCATCTAAGCCTTTTTAATGAAGTTGTATCCTCACCCATGTAGACCCTAAGGTCAGCAGGATGTTTGCAGTGTTAATATTTTCTTTTTCAGATCTCCAGCAGGAATGATAGAAGGGACCCCACAACTTCATGCCAATGCATGGAAGGTATCCTCAGCTTGCTCCATGCCTGTCAATATTCCTGTGGTTGATCCATGCAACCTGAATCAGCAAAATGGTATGTTTTCACATGGGAATCTGGACTTAGCTGTATTTTATCATTATGGGACAGTTTTTCCTTCCTCTGTGAAAAAATTGCACATACATGTATTTAAGCTTCAGGTTTAGATTTGTATTTTATTTTCTTTTTTTCTTTTTCTTTCTTTTTTTTTTGACAAAGACCATTTTGCCATACATTTAGCATGTAAAATGAAGTACTTGAAAAATAAAAGCTAGTTGGGTTGGTCATTTATTGCTGGGTGTACTGGCTATGAATACCAGATTCTGCTGTCTACTATACATGCAGATTTTTAGCTCTCTGTGTTCCTGTAAATTATGCCAGTTGAGAAGAAAGATATGATGTATGTTTGTTAAAGAAAATACAGGAGACAGTGTTGAGATCAAAAGTCCTGTCTCTGGCTTCTCCATGCTTATTGCATTAAAAATTTCTTTATCTTCCATCTATGTTCTCTGACAAAAACTCTCAGACAATCTGGGAGGCTTGAATTTGCTCAAATTCCTCAGCAAATATTTAGTTTTGGCTGGTTGGCATGCCTACCAGCTTGTGTTGAACTTTCACTGTCTACTTTTTGCATTGCCATTCTTTTCAATTAATGAAGACAATAGGTAGACTATAGTTGCCAATTGTGACAGAATGTCGTCTAATATTTTTCATATTTCAGACATCAGATCTCACTAAGGATATGGTATTCATCCATATTTAAAGCCTGTTGAAGCAAGCCTAGAATAACAATAAATCTCTTACAATGTGGAGTATTCTAGGAGTTTTTTATGCCTTTCTTGTCTGTCGTCTAAAAACAGCCAGATCTCTCAGCCAGATCAGCTCAGAGTCTTTTCCTCACCCTCAGTTCTGTGCTAGCTCAGTGAACGTGGAGTTTGACATAAATGTGAGCTGCTTAGAGCAGGAGGGTGGACTCCATGAGTTTCTGAGGGTCCTTTCCAACCCAAATTTCCCTATGATCCTCTCCTAATCACTGTGAAAAAGCAGTGGAGAGTGAAGTGATCCTAGCTATGCTACAAGTACAGGCATCTTTTCCAGATCTGAGATGATATTGACTGATTAAACTAAAAAAATGAATGATTGTTTGCTTGGTTACTTATTTCATCAAGTTGATTTTCAACTGAGTCAAGTTCAGTCCTTGAATCTAGTATACTGAGAGAGTCCATAAAATGTGAAATCCTTCTGTCAATGTGTATACATAGAAATGAACATGGAGGTTGAAGGGAAGGTGCATTCTTTTAGCAGCAAAAGTGGCTTAAATATAATCCATATTGCAGTGTTCCTTAGCTGGTCCATCACTTGTGGTAGTAGTCTGCTTCAGTGGCTGGAGGGTTTGCTGCTGCTAGAAAAAAGTGTATGGCTAGCTTGGGATTTGCTTGCCCTCAAGCTCTATTTTGTAATATTTCCTGAGACCATATGCCAGGAAGTACATGGCCATTGTTGATGTTAAAACTAAATGAATGTCAAGTAGGAAAACCACATTCCAAGCTCTGGGCTATTCTTTTAAATATTCTTTTGAACTATATTATTTTGGCATTAAATTTCCTGCGCTATAAGAGGAAGGCATAAATGTTTCAGTAAACTTATTTTTATCTTGAGTGGAGTTTGCTGTTGAGGGAGTTGTAATACTGATTTTAAATGATAGAATTTTACAGAAAGACATTTCATGCAAGTGTTTATTGGCTATGTTTGGTTTTAATATGCCATGCTATTCGTTTAGCTGTTATATTTAAATGGATCTGGCTAAAACAATGTCTCTTTCTCTTAGCTGGTTATGCATCTCACTGTGATATCATCAACCAAGACGTTTTTGCTCCCTGCCATGCCTACATCAGTCCAGGGCTGTACTACCAGCTCTGCCGCTTCGATGCGTGCAAATGTGGAAGCAGCTGCTTGTGCAATGCTTTGGCACACTATGCTTATGTCTGTGGCAAGCACGGCGTCATCGTTGACTTCAGATCTCATGTTTCTTACTGTGGTGAGTAACATTTCCATAATGGGTTATCTTTTAGAAATGTGAAAAACTCTATAAATTTCATTCACTCCACAAAGAACAGGGATTGGCTTCCTTCCTTGAAGCTAGGATTGCACCATGGTGTAATGATGTTCCAGGGGAGAATGATAACAGCCTTTACATTAGGCATCTGAATTGGGGCCCCCGAGCTACCTTGCAGAGAGTGTCTGCCCTTTCTGTTGTTCACAGAGAGAAATGAAATTCTTTCTTTGAAGCCATAAGTCATATGGAAGACCCTATTAGGATAAAACAGTCAGAGAGTGGCAGGTGTGGAGCCGTTCCCTAAGGGAAGGCAAGCTGGGCTGGCAGGGGGCTCCCTAGGGTGGGCAGAGCAGGGTGGGCTGTGACTGGACGAGTAGGATACAGTAATGATTTAAAGCAAAGCATTTCAAAGAATCTTAGAGTATCATGAGTTGGAAGGGACCCATAGGGTATCGAAGTCCAACTCCTGTATTTCTGTTTCTAAGCCACATAGCAATGCCTCAAACTTAGCTGCACATTTCTTCCTCTCTTGGAAGCCTGAATTACTAGATAAATTCCCAATTTAACATATAGAAAGAATAAAAAGCTACTGTTTACAAGATTGATGATTCCAGTCAAAGAATTACTTTAACACAAACCCATCTGAATCTAAATATTTCTAACTTAAGAAATTGGTAAACCAGCATATTTTTCTCATGCATTTCAACTAAACCCAGTGCAACAAGAAACATTTTCTTTGATTTTTTTGAACTTCCACGATATACTGCTTTGTTTTCTATTTTCCACATTTTAAGAGTATGCTGTTCTCCCTTCCTTCTCCCTCTCTTTCCTCCAGCTGTGATGTGTCACAGTGGTATGCATTATCATCAGTGCTCTTCTTTTTGTAAACATTCCTGTGCTTCACTTTCTATGGCAAATATCTGTGCTGATGAGTGTGCAGAAGGATGTAATTGTCCTGATGGGAAGTATTTTGAAGAGTCAGTCAACTTCTGTGTATCAATGTAAGTAATAAAAAATGGAATATATATATGGGCACATTTTCCTCTTTCCAGCAAGATTTAAAGTAGCTTTGCTGCAGTTTCCCTCAAGATGTAGACTGCCTCGGGAAGGTAACAAACAATATGTGAAGATTTAATGTTCTGTCTTACTAATCAATAGTGAGGCCTCTTCTGTTACTGTATGGACATACATCTGCTTCACTTTAGAGCAGATGTGTCAAACTACTTTAGAGAAGGGTAGAGAACCTTTTTTAATTCATGGGATAGCATTTTCATGTGAAAAACTTATTTTCAGCACTTGAAAAAAGAGCGAGAAGGAATCTATAAAGTAACAATCCATAAAGTAAGGGATAGTATGGGAAGAGTGGCTAGAAGTATCTATTTTTTGGTCTCACAATGCATTTCAGTTAAATAAGAGGAAATGGTCAATGAGAGGAAATAGTTTTAGTATGTTGCATAACCAAAATTTTACAGCATACCACCATGAGTAGTAGTTACAGCATTATTTCTGTTCATTGTAACATATATTTTGAAAAGATCAGTGAAGTTCATTCTGTAGGGATAAAGACTGTTTTAAACTACTCAAGACCATGAACTAACTTCTTATTTCCATATTTTTTCATGGTTTCGAGGTAATTCTGTTGTTCTCACCCGTCTGGCTCTTATCACAGAGTTAATGGATTTTGCTATGATAATTGCTCTATTTCATGATTTTAACAATATTTTGAACAGGAACTGCATGTTTTCATTCTACTCCCGTAGCGGAGAAGAAATCCTTTCTATTAGAGTAATGTACAGAAACAGCAATTAAAAAGCACAGAGACTGAGGAAAATCCTGGCTTTGTTGAAGATGATATGAGTTTTGTCACTGACTTCAACACAGTCTGAGTGTCATCTTTAAGATTTTGTCTTTCAAAGAATATTGTGCATATAAGGATTGAGTTATTGAATTAAGTTAATATTATTATGAGACCTGTATATCATAACAGCTTGATAAATAGAGGGCCCTTAAATACCATTTAATCTTTCTTTTCTACCTAAATGCTTGAATATTCTTTTAACAGATCAGGCTGTTATTGTCGTTACAAAGGCAAAGCCCTCCAGCCTGGAGAAATCCTTCCCACACCAACAGGCTCCTGGTAGGTTTGACTGCAAGAGTTTTTTCTTTCTTGTATCACAGTTTGGACAATACTTTAAGTGGTTTGAGAATTTTTCTCATGCAAATTACAAGTTTATTGTATCAAGATTTTTTTCCCCACACTTAATAAAAGGGAGCCTAGTATAACTTGGAATATATACCTGATTATTTTAACAAAATACCTGGAAAATTCTGTAAGTCATGGTGGATAAGGTTTTTGTGTTGTACTGCCTGCATCCTGAATCACCTGGCCCTCCATTCTCACAGAGGTTGACAGGGGTTGTAGTCAGATTTTTTTTTTCATTTCAGGGGAAGTTAGAAAATTACATAGTGCATAAACTATGAATTTAGGCCCTCTCTACAGATCAGGAGTTAGAAAATATCAGCAGAAAATATTGAGCAGAGCTCAAGCTTTTGGATTTTGATGCTCTTTCTCTTCCTAATTTCTATTGTTTAAATTAGGTTGAATTGTATAATCTTTTCTAACATAGTGGCCACAAAACATTTTTCCCTTGAATAAAAATGGGTTTCCTTTTCTTTTCTAGTCAATGTTTGAATGGAACAGTGAAATGTATTGAAGCCACTACAGAAAACATAGGTAATTTACAGTCTTTTTTCCTTATAAAAGTTGCATAAATAGAGAATTTGATATTGAATAATAATTTGTTTTTCTCTTCATATGTATTTAAATTATGAGATACTTTATATCACAACATATTTAAAGTAGGGTGTTAGGAGCAAAAATAGTCTTGAGTGTTTTCCCTCTTTTTCTGTAGCACAAGTTGTACTGCTCAGTCACTTGGGAAATTAAATAAATAATTGCATGTGACATCTAGGTCAATGTATTCTCATGGGAATACCTATGATTAGTCTCATGGTCCATGCTTATGAAGCTTTAAGATATTGATTTCTAGAAAGTAAATTTTTAAATGCATTTCTAATGGATTTAGAAGTACCTTGAAAATTATGCCACTTCTAAGGGTTTTTTCTGCTGAAGGTATAATGGCTCAGTCATTAAGAATGGACTGTGTGTGAGATCCAGGATGCATATATCCATAGGCTTAATATTATTGGTTTTTTATATCAGAATGTATATTAATTTTATATGTCTGTAATATATATTATGTTTAAGACTATTATTCTGATTAAATTCTTATATGAACTGTAATGTAACCCCCCTTTGTATCCAAATAAATAGATTGTGGAAAAAAACCAAACAGAAAACCTTCAGTGTAAAAAACCAGTTGATCTTATTTAACCTTCATTTTGCATTTGAAGTTCACATATGCCCTGAAGGGAAAATCTACTACGACTGCAGATCTCCTGTGCCTGGGTTACCAGCAGCAGGTGTGAATTGTGGGATCTCTTGTGCAAACCTTGCCATGAACTTCTCCTGTGTCCCCTCACCACCCTGTGCAAGTGGATGCATTTGCCCCCCTGGGTAAGCTTTGATGGAACAGCCTGAAGCACAAGCCAAATGCATATTTTCCACAGTTCATCTCTGAACATTTTCTTTTTTTTCTTTTTAAATTCCAGTGGTATCACACTTCTAATTTTGAAACTATTGTTCTATAAATTGTTGCAAACGCACAGTAATGGCTAAAATGCCATCAGATATCCAGCTTACTGCCATTCCAATTGGCTGGTATTTGGTACAGTCTGGACAGGAGATGACTTCCACCACTTGCACATTATAGTTTGTTTGAATGTAAAAGCAAACATGACAAAAAAATTTGATGTAAACCATTTGTGCTCCTGCTTATTGCTGTCCAAGTCTTTGCCTCACCTAAATTTCTACTCAGGCTTACAATGTCGATGCCCAGACTGAGGCAGGAAGGACAAGTATATGGACTGGTTTCTGCCCTATCTCCCTTTGTTCTCTCTGTCCTTTTTTTGTTTTCTCAGCTCCTGTATTTGGATTTGGTGCCTAGAAGCAGTCTGCTGAACTTAGCAGGGGTGAAATCCAAGTATAAATTCTGAAAACTTCTATTGTAGCTTGTGTCAGGATCAGTCACCACTCCCTCCATTTGTTTCCATTCCCTCCTGATGCCTCCTATGTGCACTTTCAGATAGAGGAATCAAATACACTGTGCAAATTGCTGTAATTGCTGCTCATCTCAGGTGGAGTGCTCCATTTTTTTTTCCTCAACTTTCCATTTTATTTCACTGTGTGTGTAGCCAGTTGACAGTGTATCAGTTGTGCACAGATTGGAGTATAAATCAGGCTGTCACTATTCCCCTTCCTGTGCTTTGTGATGTTCATAGATGACTAAGCACTGGTGAAGGTACAGATTTCAGGCATAGCTATTTAAGATTTCACTAGTTCTTGCCTGGTATTCTGCAGTCCTCTAAAACCTATGCCTCAGCTGAGAACTTAGCTTTCAGGAACATTAGTATTATGGGAATAAACAATTATTTTTAGCACAAAAAGTGCATGCATCTGAAAAATAAATGAACTAGTAATAAAGGGAATATCACTGTGGTATTTGCATGAAATTAAACTAGCAGTATTGACTTGAAAGTTCATTTGAAAATTTGAAGAAACTACAATAGAAGTTAAAAGACAAAGCTAAAGCCTTGCTCTCAGTTATACTGTTTCAAACTGAGTATTACTTGATTGTTTTCTGAAATATAACAGAAATACAGACAAGCAAAATACTAAGTTTCTGTCAAATAATAGAAAAAACACATGAATTATTTTTATTACGTAAGAGAATAAACACTCTTTTTGCTATTGGGTTGAAAAATAAGTGTATAACACTTAGTGCATTTAGTCATGTCCTTGTTGTTAAATTGTACTTAATTATGCCTTTCAGCCTCATGGTTCCAAAAAGCAAGTATGGCTTGTAACTAGGATGGGCCAGCTGTATTTTCTTAAAAATTTGTTTCAGAAGGTCTCTTTTTTATGCAAGAAAATGTTCAACATATATCTCCTGCTATTAAATATAAGTGGATAAGTCATTAAAAACTTACTGTGGGACATTTTACTGTAAAGTAGTTTTTTCAGTTCTCCTGGGTTGCCATTCTTCTCTTTGGTTCTTCTTTCCCACCTTATTTCTACCACTACCCATTATTTGATTGAATGACGTAAGCTTTTGGGGTGGAATCCTGAATTCTCCTGGAGACTGGCACCTTATTCTAGCATCCTGGGTATTTATGGTGCTTGTAAAGTAAAGCAGTTTCTGCATGATATTGAAACCCTTTCCTTAGGAAAACCATGAAATGATAGACAAAAAAATGGTCTTCCTAATGTGAAAAAGGTTTACATTTTCTATTGTTAAAGCTCTTACACAACAGCTTATAATTTTTTAAGTCAGTAATTGAAGAGGTGACAGAGAATTAGAAATGCTGGAAGTCTCTGATATACATGAAGAAGTTGAATAATGTAACAGCCCAAATTTTCATGAGGAAATGAGCTGAGAATGACAGTAAATTTATCACTGAAAGATACGCTGGCAGAAATTTAGATACAATACACCTAAGAAATTTAGGTGAGTCACCCTTACACTGAGCTGGGGATAAGAGGCTAAACTGAGTTGCAGAAGCACAGAATAATGTGGAAAGGGACTTCATGAGTCTGAGTTAATCTTCTGCTTTTAGGCAGCACCAGCAATATGGATGTTATTCTTGGGAGACATTTAGCTTCTATTGATGGAGACTTAAGTACCTTCCCAAGTCACCTGTTCTGTTGTTTTCCTATTTTTAAGAAATTTTCTGAACATTTGACTCTTTTACTTAGAGCTGTTTAATGAAGTAGTAATGGGGTGAAGAAAATGAAACTGTGTATTCCTTTCAACTTCCAGTGAAACAATCTCTAGATTGTACTTTGAGCCATGTGTTGCATGGCAATTCCAGGAATTGATCTCCCAGAGTACAGCACTGGGAGTGTCAATAACATTTTTGTTAAATTAAAATTGCTAAATAGGTGGAAATGAGATAGAAAACATGAGATTGACCATGTATCTGGGTCGCTTATTGATCTAATTAGATTTGACACTTTTTGCATCAAATGCCTGTCTTAACCTTGTTAGTTGTTTCAGTTTCCCTTGTGTAGGCAAGTAACCTTCATCACTGTTCTTCATAAACTGTGCAACAGGTGCCATAGGCCAGCCCACTGTTTTGCACTCAGAACAGGACAGGTGCTGTCTGTGCAGAGGAGAAGGCACTCCAGTCCAGATGCTTTCATGGCACAGCAGGACAAGAGAGCAGCAGAGAGAGAAGGGCTGCAGCCTCAGCAGCTTGCATGGTACCCAGCTGCTCTGGAGTTTTCAGAGAGGAATATCTACACTACCTATACTCCTGCATGGGAACTGCAGCCTACACCAACACACCCCTTTCTAGATAGGAGAGGTGCAGCTGTGAGCTTGGCGAGGTCTCCAGCTCACAGTGGATATTGTTTGATTTGGATAGCTTTTCCTTGGCTGGATGGAAGACTGGTTGTCCTTGATGAGGTTTTAAAAATACACTACACATTTAAGTTACATTGATATTCTTTTGGATTTACTCTTTCATCTTAATTATTTTATTTTGAAGAATGGCTGAGCACAGAGGGAAATGTTATATTCCTGACAGTTGTCCATGCACCTGGAAAGACAGAGAATTTCTGTCAGGAGAAGTGATAGCTACTCCATGTTACACCTGGTGAGTTAATTTTGCATACTTTCAAGTCATCTGGATCTAGACCCAAAGTGAGAATGATGTAGAAAATGTGTTGACTACTTTAAAAATCAAAAAGATATATGCTTGCTTATAGATAGTTACAGGATATATCTTTTATTAGGCTTACTGATAGACTTAGGTAAGTAGGAAGACTTTGAGGTAAGTGCCTTTTCAGATCTGAAAAAAAGGAAGCTGAAGATATCCAAGTTAAAAAGCAGTCAAGAACAAATGCTTAATTTCACATGTATTTGTTAGTCTCTGAAATGAAGACATGGCATTTTGCAGAATAGAATATAATGAAAGATGACCAAGAAGAAAAAGAGAGATATGCTAATTTTCTAGCCCAAATATCTTTGTTCAGTTATGTGTATATTTAATAATTAAAAAACATTGGCATTGGCCTCTTTTAATCAGTTAAAGACTGCTCTAGCAAATCAGCTGAGGATTTACACTTACACAAGCATAAACAGGATGCCAGCACTACTTTCATACAAATTTGTGTAAGCCACTGAATGTAGCTTACAGAAAAAGCAATCTTGCAAAAGCTTAGCATTAATTTCTTAAACTCATTCCATATTTGTCTGATACCCTGAAATTGTACAGGTATGACCTGGAGGTATTTTCCTTTGAAAATTTGCAGACTTTTGTCAGAATTTACAAAAAATAGATTTTGCATTTATTTTTAATGCTTTATTGCACATATGGGCCGATGGCAAAATGTTCAACACTTTCTTGCCATGGCATCACCAGTATATTCAGAAGCAATTCACAGTATAGCCCTCAGTTTCAAGGTCTGAGAATTTTATTCCATTCATGAATTTCTGTATGATTTGAAATAAAGAACACAAGAATGCATTTTCTTGAAAATATACAGCAAATGGCTGCCATTATGAGGAGGCACTGATTTTTGGTTTTCCTTGCAGTGTTTGTCGGAGAGGTGTCTTCAACTGCACCAGTTACCCCTGCCCTGCTGTGTGCACCATTTATGGAGACCGACATTATTACACCTTTGATGGACTGGAGTATGATTATGTCAGTGACTGCCAGACTTACCTGCTAAAGGTAAGGGGATTGGTCATATGTTCTCTTGTGTCCATGAGAAAACAAGCATTTTTGACATCAGGAGTTGATCTAAAAAAAAAAACAAACCAAAACATTAAGGAAAAAGTTGTAGAAAAAATGTGGAAGAAGAACCTGTACATGATGTTTTGTGCTCATCTGTTTGAAAATGATACATGGGTGTGTTCTTGCGTATCTCTATGGCTTAGAGAAAAAGAAAAGTCAATGTTTTCTATTCTACCTTAACCATGCTTTTGTCACAATGAGCAAAGAATAACACTATAGAAACTGTTAGAACTAGGTATAATCCATAGATTTATTTAATAATTATCTATAAACCCTGCTTGGCCTAGGGTTAGTGATGAGCTCAGGCTGCTTGGAATTCTTCTTGAACATGATCACCATCAGATTTGGATTGTATGTGTATAATAA
>VWYI01013384.1:149-26364 GCA_013399455.1 Anthoscopus minutus
GCGGCGGGCTCGGAGCGCCTCTTCCCTCGACTCTTCTGTAAAGAGGCTTCAGTGTTTTGCACACACATTGCTCCACATCCTCCCTGTGAATTCCCATGTTTTTTGGAGCTGCAACACCCCATTCTAAGGGAGGAAAAACCCCTTTTTGCAGCTTCAACCTGTCCCTTTCCCTTTCTAATTTATTTTTCCCTCTTTCCTATATTTCTCTTTTGTTTTTATCTTTTTTCCTTTAAGGAAAAAAGAGCTCCAGTCCCTCGACCTTCCCCTCCAAGCCCCACTGAACACACGAAGCTAAAAACACCTCTGTGACCATTTAATGTTGGGTTGCCCCCCCCATGCTATGGGAAGGGTCCTTGGTGCCCCCCTGGGAGTTTTCGGGGTCCTTTCGAGCTTTAGCCTTGTCCACCTGGGGCTTTTTGGGGTCTTTTTCAGCATTGGCCTTGTCCCCCAGACTCTGTCTGGGGGCGTCATGGACCAGGGGATTTTGGGATCATGGGGTAGGGAGTGGGGAGGTATGGGCTCATTCAGTCTCTGGGGTGGGTTTGGGGGAATTTGGGGTCTGGGAGTATGTAAGGGGGTCCTGAACACTCTTTGGGGTCAAACTGAGAGGGTTTTGGGGGGTCTCGGGGCAGGGAGGTGACAGTTGGGTCCCTCAGGACAGGGACCCCCCCGGCGAGACCCACACCTGCAACCAGCTCACCCCACGGGAATTTGGGGTCATTCCCACCTGATCACTTCCCCATTGCATGTGTTCCCAATTGTTTAAGTCCCCTATTCCCATATCCATCCATTCCCACCTCCCTTCTGATGTCCCCCAATTCCCGGCCCATCAAACCCTCCAAAATTTTGGGACCCTCTCAGCGAGGCTGTACCCTAGTCCCTGCGGGGCAGCCAGGGTCATTTTGGGATCTGGGACTCTCCCCATATGAACACCCCAGCCAAGCCCCTGCCCATCCTGCCATTCCCCTGCAGCCATTCCATGTCATCTTTCTGTTGTTTTTTTTTACCTTTTTCCCCCCATTTCCCCCATGTGTTCCCTGCTTCCCGCAGCCCATCGTGCGCAGCTCCAAAGGAACCCAGGATGGAATCCCCAGGGATCAGTGCCCAAATCTCATCGTTAGAATGAAATACATTGGAAATGTATTCCTTGGGATGAACAGGATCAGCCCCAAAAATCCTGCTGTTGGAATGAATTTTTATTCATCTGTGGCCATTTCTGTCCAACATCCCCAACCTCTATCCAATTATTTCCCATTTTTCCCCAAGTCCAGGCTTGGAATCACCAGGAGTGCCAGAAATTCCACTTGGAAATGGGATTAATCCATTGGTTACCTCACCTGACCAACAAACAGATTTAAAACCCCTCAAGAAGCCACAAAAATCCAATTTTCCTGGGATGTCAGTGCCAAGATCAGTGCTCTGGGGCACAATCTGAGGATCTGGATGACTTCATTCCATGTTTTTCCTGCTGTTTCCAGGCCTGGAATGAGCTGAGCTGGGAGAGTTTTGAGAATGCGATCCCAGTGGGGTCATGAATCCCACTAGGAATGACCCCAGGATCCTGCGGATCCTGGGCAGGTCCATTTTTCCCACTTTCACTGCTTCTCCTGGTGCCAATTTCCTGCAGGCTCCTCCCATTTTTTTCCAGCTCCTCAGCTCAATCCCATTTTCCAGGCTCCAGAATCCCACTGCTTCCAAGGTCCTTGCAATGTTTTTCCCACTATTCAAGGTATTCTCCTTAAAGAAGGGTGCTCCAAATGCCGACGGGAATTTTACCCCAGAGTCCGGGCCGGAGTCGGTTGGAGGGAAAACCCTGACTGGGTACATCTGTACATTTATTATTCATATTATATACTATTCTGTTTGTACATAGTCATTGTACTCAGAGGCCAGGTGGGGGAGCACCAGATCTGGATATTCTCCTGCAGGGGAGCCACTTTTGGTTTGTGAGTGCCTTCAGAACATCCTGACCTCAGTGAGTGTTTTGTCCTAAACTATGAGAAAACAGAGCTGATAGTTTGATCCTCTCTAGATGTTTGCTGTTCATGTTTTCAGGCTGTATCTGCATATTCTAAGCTGGCTGCACTGTAACTGTAATTTATTGTGGTTAATTGGAGTGAAAATGCAGAAACTAGAGCCAGCAGAAATTGCTGTAGAAAGCACTTTGCTACTTACTGGGTGAACAGTGTTTCTGGGTTTTTATTGTGCTCTTATTTTCTGCCTTTATCTAGATGAAAGTACATCTGCCCCTCCTGTTATGCTGTATACAGTTCCTGTGGAAAAAGGAGAGTATTTTTTGCTTTCTTCCTTGGTTATGGAGCAGATAAGCACCATCACTGCTCTCTTTCTCTGTGCATCTTTAGAAGAAAAATGTTAATCCTGTTTTTGTTTGGAGAGGAAATTGTGGGTCCTGCTCATTAGGTGTGCTCTGGACTCTACAGACAATATCACCCTTTGTGATGCTACTTTGGAGGTTGGCTGTGGACCACTAGTAAGAGTTTCCATCTTCTTGATGTGTTTTGGACACTAAGTTCCCCGTCAGTGCTGTGGAAGTGAATATTTCACTGGAGTTTAGAGACACCTGATTAAAAGATACAGACATAAACTCTCAGATTCATTAATAGAGTTGGTCGTCATGAGTTTCTCTGAAAATCACTTCTCTGAAAATCAGCCATTTTGGGTGTCTTCCTTGGCAACACATATTTTACATGACATGCTGCTTTTGGACATGTATCTCTGTACTGACAGCAGTGGGGAAAATCAGTGGACACAGCAGGACTGAATCTAGGTGAGGCCAGGACTGCACTCAACTGCTGCTCAGTCTGTGCTTGCTGTTCTTGTGCCCAGTCTCCACAAAGATTGCTGTAGCATGTGGGATTTGCCTGTTCTAGGCTACCAGAGGCTGAGTGCTCTTTATAACTGCTTTCTAATTTACATGTTTTTTTTAACGTGGTTCTAATTTAACATGGTTTGGCTTTAAGTGTACAGAGAAAAAAAGAAGAGCTTTTTAATTGCAATTAGAGCAAATCATAATAAGGAAGCTGCTGACAATAGTCCTTCTAATGTAGAGGTCTTACATGCAGTGATTTAGAGAATACATTAAATTAATCACAAGCTCCTAGAAATTAATATTAACTCGATAATTAATCAACTGAAATCCCCCTTATATTTTATTTTTGGAATTTCATTAAATAAGGATGTTTGCACTCATGTTCAGCTGGATCAACTGTGTTATGATCCATTTTGCTTGCATCTCTTCCTTTCTACAAGTCCTTTACACCTACAAATTATTAAATACAGTAGTCATGTGTATAGTTAAATGACTGTCTAAATCCTTAACAGGGCTGAAAAAAATGACCCCTGTAGCAGCATCCTATTTTTGCCTCAAGACCTGCAACTAATGGCTTTCTGTTTTTCTTTGGGGTTTTTAATGCAATTTTCTCTTTTCTAATATTTATTTAATTTATTATTTAAGACCCTCATGAGCAGACATTGCATTTTAAGTTCTAAAATAGTTATGTCAGTGTATTTACATAGATAAAAAATATCTGGCCTATAATTATCAATATCACTATCTTGGTGAGCAGTTTGATGAAATAACTTTTTTCCTCATCAACCTTTAATTTGCATTTAAGATGCTACATAAACATTGATATGATTTTGACATGTAATTACTTATGAAAGGTTCTCTTCCCACCAAAACAAACAAAAAAGAAAAGGAAGAAAGTCTTGTGGCAAGATATCCACTGTCACAGAAAAGCATTACTGCTTGTCAGTCACAACATCTGTCCTGAGTTTGAACACCTGTATGCCCTACAAACACCAAGAACTTTCATCATTCTACAGCTGTTTTGAACAGAAAAATGTATTTTAGTAAAATTTCAAATGTAATAATGCTATTTTCATTGGTATGCATAGCTCACATGGTGTTTAATTTGTTTTCTGTCCAAAATAAAATTCCTTTGCAAACTTTAGCTTTGGATATGGGGAAATGCAAGGGTTTCAAATGCCATTCACAGACTTCAAACTAACAGCTGCTCTAGATCTCTTGAGGAATTGGAAATGGAGCTTAGCTGTGAGTGCTTGAGTTATGATTGTTGTTGCTGAAGTGGAGGGTTTAGCTCACTCAATCCTTAGTGCATCTGTGAAAAAGCTGTTATGAGAACTTCCAATTTTTATTTCATTTCAGCAGGAAAAAAAAATCACCTGAGTTATGAACCTTTGATACGTTTTAATTTGGAAATATCAGTTTGCCACTTTCTGAAAAGACTGGAAAATTTTATCTTGTAAAATTTAATTTGGATAGGTACATTGAAAAGGAGTCCTTTCTAGCTGATAGTGCAGTGGAGCCTCTGAAAGACTCCAGTTAAGACCTAATAGACATAGCACAAAAAATGTGGGACAAATTCAGCAAAATAGGTTAACAACAGAATGCAAAAATCTCAGATGGCACCAATGAGTTTATCCCCTCTGCACTCAGTGATGTGAAATCAGTCAGCAGCAGCACTAGTTCACATTTGTTTATATAATTGTGGGAGTAAAATCTAATGAAGCTCCTGAAAGCAAAATGTTACCTTTTTTGTTATTCATTTTTGTTTCCTCCCATTGCCATTTTTGAGTCAACAAATTCAGACAGAAGAGCAGAAGCAGTTCTGGTATGAATATTATCATTGCATATTACTATTGAATATGTGAAATGTAGGAGTGGGAATATTCCTATGGTATATGTAGGTGTAATTTTTGTTTAAATTTTTTTAAACTGGTTTTGACTGTTACATGTGCTTGCATGTAAGCATTAAGTTAGTGTAAATCAAACCTCAGATGCATAAAGACAATAACAAACCTGCAAAGGGATGCTCCCTTCTCTCTTTGTAATCTTAATTTTGATCTTAAAGAAAAAATCCCGAAAATTAAAATTCAAATATTCTAATTATTGTGTCAGGAAGAAAAAAGAAACAGAAGAGCAAGTGATCTCCAGGCTCTTTCTTTCATCCCAAACTTTGTCTAAAAACCTGAAGGTGTTTCTTGCAGTATTGCCAAGTTAAGCTACTTCAAAGGAATGCCCAGGACTTACAGTGTTGGTTCCCTGGAAACCCAGGCTGAGTCTCTTTTTTTTAAATGCTGCCTTCTTTTGGTTACTGAAGATCTTCTCTATTTATACAGTACATGTTTGATAAAAATCTATATGCTCATTTTCGATATACCTCCCATTCTGTTACAACTTGATTACTTTTGGTAAGTACTGCTAGAGCAGAACCTCAAAAGCAGTCGCTTCTCTTACTCTTGTCCTTTTGAGTTGCTGTCAGAAACTGCATTTAGTCTGAATATCCATGCTCAGTCCACCGTTATAGAGCTGTCCATACCAGGACATGTTTTTCCAGTTCTTAGTTATAAATGGGAGTGTCTTCTGTTAAATCCCTTGCGTGCAACTCACAGCACTATGGCCTGATGCAAATGTTCATCTCCTTTTTCATAAGAGGGGCTGGCTGGTGGGAGAAAGCAAACCCCGGCAAAGAGAGGCGAGCATTCTTGCAAAAGTAACTGTAACATATTTTTATCTTTTTCTTACTGTCAGGATGTGAACCTATTTAAATAGGGCCTGTGTAGATTCTGACATAGATACATTAATTGCTTACAATGTGGGTATTGGAACTTTTGTCCCCTGGTCCAAAACTGAGTAAATTGGCTGAATTCAACAGTTTCTGGAAAATTGGGTAGAGCGTCTTTTTGTGCATGAGGGCAGGAAAAATTTTTTAGAAATTGTTACCTTTGCCTTTCTGCAGTATCGCACCCCAGGTATCTCTGGGAAATGCAGACCTTGCTGTTGGCAGAAATGCTCTTGTGACTGCTCAGCAGTAAAGCGAGGGGAGAGCATGTCCTGGCAGAAATAATACAGCCCTGCCCCTGCAGGGGCTGGAGCTGAATGGGGTTTGGTCCTTGGCTGCAGTTTCAGGCCTTTCCTTTGTGCCTCAGTGCCTGAAACAGTGACCTGCAGGTTGGGTTTGGCATCCAGGGCTTTCCATGGCGCCGCTGCCAGCCTGGAGAGAGCAGCTTCCCAGCTTTCTTGGCCACTCTGAGCAGCTCTGCAGTTCTTTGCCTGTGCTTTCCAGCACAGCTCCAGTGTGCTGGCTTGAGGGGGCGTCTGCATCTATCCCTAGGCTTCTCAGGAAATGGCCCGGCTAATTTTAGAAGCAAAAACAGTCAATAGAGGCCCATTTCAAATGCAGCCAGAATACTTCCCCTCTAATCAGCACTAAAATCTGATTGATGCTAAAGCCTTTCCTTAGCAGAATGTTTATTGCTCTTGAAGGAGGTGGGGAAAAAAAACAACAGGAGAGATCTTTTACAAGGCAGACATGGGTGAACAGAAGCTTTTTAAATATGAACTTGTGGGAACCAGCAGACTGATGCAATATACCATGGGGACAGTAAGGCCAGATGAGAGCTTCCCAAATATAAGGCATAAAATCAGATGAGGAGAAAAGAAACTGTGGTGCTTTCTGTCTAACATGACCTGAGGAAAATTACTGGCTGTTGTGCGGCTCTTGCATGGTTGTCTCAGGCATATCATGTTCTGTAGTGATTAAAATACAACTTCTGGTGACAGCAGGAACCCATATGCCCTTCTGAATTGTGTGCAAAGTGTGACAGTTGTTCTTTCAGCCCAGATCATGTTTCAGAATATGCTTCAACAACTGCTTTTTATTGCATTTGATTCCTGTATTGTTGTACTGAATGAAAACAGAGGAAGCACAAAATCTTGAGGCAATATTCTGTTTATAAGGGGAAAGGTTACCTTTTGTGAGGGTCTGTGAGTTTTGTACGGATTCACACTGTGCCAGGAAAGTAGGGAAGACAAAATCAAAAGTATGCACATTTTTAAGTCTTTAAGCTGAAGCCCGCAGCACAAATTGAATTATTTTCAGTGAACATCTGCTGGAGAAAACATTTTGCTCCAGGAGTAGAACTAGTGATATTTTCATTATTTTCCTAGCAGGACTACTAGTGAAGGCTCTTCTCTTCCTTGCTAGAAGACTAGAAGAGCCTGGGGCATGAAGAAAGTCCTAAAGAGAGGGTGTGTAATGGCATTTTTTGGTGTCTGCTCCTCAACAGACCTTTACCATGTTCCTTTTCACAGAGGGTAGGGTGTTTTTGCCCTGAGTATTTTGTCTTATTTGAGTCTTCCATAGCTATCACTAGACTTGAAAATGTTACTTAGCTGCTAGCTTGGGAAACAGACTTTAACCTAAATGCAGAAGGCCTGAAACTGGTATATTTGGGCCTGGCTTTAAAAGCTCACATTTTGGGCTGCATATTACAGCTCAAGTTAAAAGATGCTGCTTTATTTGGAACAGTACGTACATTTCTCCTCTGATTACTACAGGTGAAAGAATCAATTCCCTCTTATTTTTGGTAGGATGGTACTTCCTGGTCTTCCTTGTAGCTTCAGAAAAAGGGTAGTTTTTCTCTGTAGGAAGTATCTGCCACAAACGTAGTGCCAGTCTAGAACATTTTGTTACACCTGATTGTGCCTCAAATGTCATCTTTGGGAAGAGTATTTTTCTTTCTTTAGTCTGGGCAAAAATGAATGCTGGTGAGTGATTTTTTGCATGATTTAAGTTCTCAGAGAAGAGCTGATTAGAGTAGCAGCAGTCATGTAAGGTACAACTTGTTACAACTCTGCTCTAGTGGATTTTACCAAGCCCTTGCCACAAATTTTACTGGGAACAGATGAGCCTGTGCTGAAGGCTTTTAACAAATCCAACCAGGGACATTTTTTTCAGAACTGCAGGACCTTTTTGAGGATGTACGTAGAGATCAAATATGAGGCACGGAAGTGAGAGCCCTAAGGCGAGGAAACTGCTCCATTGTTTGTGCTGTTAAAATTACTTTAGGGATCAAGTCACTTCTGAGCCAAAACCAATCAGATATTAGACCTCAGTGAACTTGTGGATGTCAGAACTATTTTGAGAAATTGGAATACTTCATCATAACCACGTATTTGGCCATGATACCGTGTGTGGCCCCAATTCAAAGAAATTGTAAATACTGCTGTTTATCCAAATTATTGTTCCCTTGCTATGTCTAAACTTCAAAGAAAAATAGTTTCTTAATTGTTTGTATGCTGCTATAAATAATATTTATCTTTATTGCATACTAAGAGACGAATAGCATTCCATGAATCATATTTACTGTGGGGTGTGTGGACAAAGCTCTCAAGTCTTTATGAGCTTCCACAATGTGCAAAAGCCTTAAGGTTCAACAGTCTTGCTTCTTTCAGCAAGAAATTAAAGGCAGATTCGTAAAATACTTTGACATGAGTAGCTGAACTTGCTTTAAGAAACACCTTGGTACTAAGTTGCTCTCAGACTCAAACAGAGGAAAGCAAAACCTCCCCCTCATGTGTAAGGTGAAGGAAAATACTCGTCCAGAAACTTCTTGGGTTTGATTTGTCTTATTATTCAATAAGCTTGAGGTAATGTGTTCACTGAATGCTGCAATGCATAACTGCCAGGACTGGTTTGAGAGTTTTTAGTTATTTACTTGCAAAGAAACCTGCTTAAGAGAAGTGACAGTGGGCCATTATTTATTGCAATTGACTCAAATCCTACTCTGTTACAGCTCTAGTCCTGTTGAAGTCCATGGTAGCAGAGAGAACAATTTGACCCTCCTTATTATAATTTACAACTTTGAGCCAAATTGCCAGATAAGCTGCCTCAATACCATTTTGATATTTCACTTGTATGAGAATTGCTGTATGTGGAAGTTCCAGTGGGACTGTATCTTTTGTGAAATGACAAACCCAAAACTTGAAAAGACAGTGATTTTGAGGAGTGCAGTTCCTTGCCTACAGAATTATCTTCTGCAAATAACTACCTTTGAGTAGCCTGAGGCAGCAGAGCTGCTGGTTTTTGCTGTCCTGTGTAAATGTCAAGAGATGTGAAGTTCAGTGGATGCATCTTGATGTTTTACCATGCCTGGCTTAGCGGAAAGTTCGTGGCAGTATTGTTCATTTTGCCTGAACAAGAGCTGAAATAATAAGCCAGCCTCTGTGACTGAGCACAACTTTATCTTCAGTACCAACCTGATAGGAGAGAGAAGCAATCAGAGCCACACTAAAGACAGGATCACCAGGAAGCGACTGAATAAGGTTCTTTGAAGAAATTTCCTGTGTCTTCAGATACTTAATCCAGTAATCTCCATTTTGCAATGTCTCTGAGGGAAGCATATGATACAGTGAAAGACACTGAATAATCTTCTGGCTGACCAGATCTATGCCATAACATTGTCAAAGAGCCCAGTAAATACATATGGGAATCATTTCTGTTTGTGTGCAAAAGCAAATATAACTGACCTTTTAATACACTTCTGCAGACAGTCACGTCTGTGAACTTTGCATCTGCAGAGATTGCATTCATATTGCCTCGAGAGCTATGCCCAAACTTAGAAGATGAAATGAAACTCTAAAGTTTAACTTTTTTTCACTGTTTTAAGAATGAGGTTCTCTTGAAAAACCTTGGTGTGTTGATTTATCCCCAGCTTTGAAGCAGAAGTTTCTTGTCTCGACTATGCTTCCAATTTCTGCTTTTCTAAAATGTAAGTCTCTCATTCCTTTAAATTTGGAGTTTCAAGAATGATGCTGTGTTACTGAAGAATATATTTTAAATTTGTCTTTCATTAGACTTTTACAGCTCAAAGTACTATACAACTAGTAATTAATGCTATATGATACGCTCAGGAAATGCAAGATTTAAGATTTCTAGATGAGAGCACTGAGATAAAGGACTGTGCGACCAATGTTTCAGGACCTATTTAAGCACAATAAATGCTGTGAAAACAGGTTGCTGCAAAGGAACTTCAGTATTTCAGAAACTTCATGCCTGCAAGTGGAGCAGTTCTTGCCCCCTTTTCCCTCTCTGTATTTGCAGAATTTGCAATAGTTTTTGTAGGACTTCATGGAGACTCCTCCTGCTCCTTTCTTTTTACTATCTCTAAGTAGGATTTTACTCTACATACTTGACAAATGTCAAGGGGAAATATTTGATTACATGTAATATCTGCTCTTTGGCTGGTGGTTTTTTGTTTAATTACACTGTTAGGTCCATGAAAGAGCAAGATGCTCAAGCATAAACCTCTTCATTGCACAGCTTGTTTACAAATAGTGAGTGGCTGCTTCTGTGATATCTCACCTAACATACAACTGTCCATATTTATAGCAGGGGTTCAGTCTCTCATGGGCTACTTAAAGCATTTTCTTGCAAAGGATCAGGATTTTCCACCATCAAGAAATCTAAAGCTTTTTATTGTTGGGTA
Organism: Anthoscopus minutus; assembly: GCA_013399455.1. NCBI lineage: Eukaryota > Metazoa > Chordata > Aves > Passeriformes > Paridae > Anthoscopus > Anthoscopus minutus. Next base: position 10,464 of record VWYI01013384.1, read on the forward strand.
GGACATACTGGCAGCAACTAAAACCTAGAACACTGAAGAACACTAGCTAGTGTTCTAGAAGTGCTAGAACACTAGCTAGTGCTAGACAAAGGTTGATTTTGTCCATTTTTTACAGGCATTCATTCAAACCATTTCAGGTTCAGGCCAGTTGGAGTAGCTGAATACAAACACAGAGATGCTTCTTAAGGACAAGATGAAGTAATGAGTAGGTCACTTTTCTGTATCTGTCCTTCTCTAAGAGACACACTCATCTCTGTAAAAATCAGATTAACTTCAGTAGAAGACAAATACACATATTAACATGCCTTGAGTAACCAGTCTGACCCCTGTGATCCATAAAATAAGGATTTTTTTTTAATTTACCTATCAAATTCTTGTGAATATTATTCAAGTATAAAATACATACAGTGGTGGGACATGTTGAAATCTTGAATTGTCAAATTTAAATCTAGTAAAGGTTATATGATCAACAATTTGTCAAGATAATCTCCTGAATAAGTCTGAAGGATTAGTGATGATCTCTTCACTAAAGTTGTCTTCTACATGGTAGGAGATTTATCAATTAACTAATTTATTAGAGATTATTGGTCAGTGATTATTTTAAGGGCTGCCATGCTGACATAGATGAACTTTAGCACTTTGGCAGTGATGACTTCAGAAGTGAATGCTGTGGATTCTCCTAAAGAGTAGTAACTAGAACCTGTATATATTTCTGGGGGACAAAAGAGAGACTGTTTGCTTTTCACCAAAACCAATGTGAATGTCACGGGTTTGTACAAAATGCAGGTTTTTATTTTTCATGGTCGTAAAATGTACCAGCTGACGATAAAGAAAGTTGAGAAAAAAAACACCTCTGTACTTTTCAGATTTCACATTATTTACATGAAAACTAGAGTGAAAGTTATTCCTGTAGCAGAGCAGAAGGTATTGTATTGCAAAATCTTGGCTCAGAATATTGTTTCTAACTGAAATTTGTATGATGAGGTTGCATTGAGGTTTCAGTTGGTTGAGGTATTTTTGTTTCTTGCCTGGAGGGAGGAGGAGAGGCAAGAGAGAACTAAGACAAGAATTTGTCAGTATATTTAAAGAGCTCAATCACAGAAATCAAGTGCATCTTGTCCTGGTCTTTCAGTTTGAAGATGAGGATATGAAAATAAGGAATCACTGGAGTCAGAACAGAGTAAGGGAAAGGGAAGCCAAAATCATTGTCAGCAACTACATTTCCAAATACAAAATAGTTTAATTGTCTGTTCTTGTTAGGCCTGTTTTCTAGATTTAGAAATAGCCAAGATTACTCTTTAATCAACGCTTGCAAATTATGATCTGGCAGTGACCTGTGCTGAGCATCCTTAATGTCTGTGCTGTTTGGGTGGTCACAGATCTGAGTTTCCCTGAATGCCTCCTGGACAGATGGGAGGAAGGCCACTGTTCTTTTAGGCACATAAATAAATGCCAGTTGTGGTTGTGACAAAACTGAACTTGGATTGTGCCCTTTACCTTCTCTCTTCCTTCATGTGTAGAATACAGGGAAATACCACAGTATATTGACCTTGTTTGATTAAAATATTTCAAACTGATCTTTATCAAACTCTGAAATTTAGACCATGCTGGTCTAGAAGGTGCTGTCCTCCACTGCTTTTGGGGGCAAAACTGCCCAGTTAATCACAAGGTATTTTTAAGGGTTGCTAGTTGATCCAAAAGAATTCTGCCTACCCTTTTAGATTACTGTATTCACATATGTGATAATGTTTCAGTGCTCCTCCTATTTGTATTCCCCTTAATCTTTTTTATGTAATTAAATTTATTGTTGTTTCTCTAGGTGTTTAAAAATAAAGAAATAATTTCTTCCTTACAGGCAAGACATTAGTGTAATTGGGCCAAACTTAATCAAATGTCTAACTGTATCATTCCACTAGTTTTTGATGCCTTAAGTTTTAGCTTTCATGTTTTCCAGGTTCTGCACTGCACTGGGGTGTGACTCTGAACTTCATATAAAGTGTAAGCAAGTTCTCTCACAGCTCAAGCAAACAAAACTCTGCTTTTCCAGCCCCAAGGACACCGGTGCAGCTTTGGGCCCAAAAAGTGCAAACAGCAGCAAATTGAGGAGAGCAACCTGGGAGGGTGGGACTGCAGCACCTGGAGCTGGAATTGCACAATGAACCCCAATGTGCAAATGGACCAAAACTTATCAAAGTGTGAAAACTCCTGACCCAGGATCCATCTTGGGTGTAGCCTCAGCCAGGCTCTTGCAGTGCCCAAGGTGCATCCTTTGAAGGCCTTTAACAAATCCCCACTTTATTCCTTTAACTCTGTCCTGCCCCTGTTCTAGGTAGCCTCTCAAGGCATCAGTTTCAGTGGAAAAAGCCTCATTAGAAATTATAACTGAACTGAAACTCTGCTGATTAAAAGCAGCTGATGACCCACAAACAATAGACATGCCATTATGCATGTTTATAATATCCTCTGAAATGGAATAAGAAATTAAATGAGAAAATGTCTGGAGGGAGGAAAATATTGCATTATCTCTGCATATTGTATTGTCATCTTCAAAAATTACTCTGAAGGAAGAATGACTTATTTTGGAAACAGAGAATGTAATGAAATATCCATGAAAGGTCTGAAAACTGGATGGTTACAGTGACTGCTATAAATAGGTTTCCATAAGCTAAGTAAGGGAATTTGGTGAAATGTCCAGGTGCCGATTTGGGCAAGTCATTAAATGTGTTGGCAGATGGCATTGCCTGAGTTTGAATTACTGGAATACTTAAGAATTCTTAAGTCACAACAAGTATTACAGTGTGGTCCTCCTTATTTTGGCTACCATTGCCTCTTCTACATCTCTTCTTTCTCATGTCCTGTTGTTTGTAAATTCTCCTTGTGCATTGCAGAGTAGTAGAAATGTCTACACCTTTATGCTTGGTTAAAATAAATTATACCAGAGGGGCAACCAGAAGAATGCTTTCATAATCTGATAAAATATTCTCAGGAAGAGAAAAAGTAATCCCTGTGAAATGACTCTGTTTCTAAAAAAAGGAACAACTTATTAGACTCGTATGGTTCTTCTCAAAGATGAGCCAGTCATGGAACTCATCTGTCATTTCCATCAACATCATGGCAACAGGAGTTGTGGAAAGAAATGCTCAAGTTTTCTGATTTTGCCCTGTGGCTTTGTGCCAGTAACCCTACTATTAGGTAAGGTTTTGCTTCACCTCTGGTCTTTCTTATTCTGACATTCAGTGAGAGGGACACTTGTAAACATGGATGAGAAAAATAGTAGCATCCCACTCACATGAGTATTAGTTACTGCACAAAATACTTCATGGGACTGCTCAGTTTTCTTTTCTCTCCCTCAGCTTGAAAAGTTCTGATATTTCTTAGTCTCTATTGTTCCATACTATTTATAACCTGTAGCTACCCAGATCTGTATCAGCCACTGTAGCTCCCTTGCTACATTAGAAGAATGTTATTGTCGCCTCTCTAAAATTACCCTAGTGTGCTTTATCTTCTCAGTTTCCTCTTATTATTCTCCCTCAGATAATTGTTCTTGTTGCTATTTCTAAAAGTAATGTATTGATTTCCTGTCTTACTCACTCTGTTTTGATTAAGATGATAAATGTTACAAGACAATTGCTACCCTGAATTTAAGAGCTGAATCACAAGCCTAATGACTCCAGAACAGCCATCAGCACCTCAAGAACACCTCTATATTCTTTGTTTTATTACTTCATTTCCAAGGTGCTGGTAACAAAGGACTATTGGTTTTCCAGGAACAGTGAGATGATGGTTTGTATTTACCTCTCTGAAACCAACATCCACTCTGTCTGTCAGAGAAAAAACTTCTAAAAAGAAGCTGCTGCAACAAAAATATTCATCTTCTTTAATTTGCTTCACCTCATGAATCAGATATGTGCAAAGCCTGAAAGTTTCAGGTCTATAATGATGCTACTTCTTCACCATTCAGGCTTCAGAGCCAAATGATTCAAAGTCAAAAATTGACTGCAGCTCTTCATGAGGTTTAAAGTCCTAAAAAGCTTATGAAACCAGTGTTGTTTCCCTACACAGAACCCTAAGCCAGCCTAGGTTTCTTCAAGCTGGTAAACTGTCATATGCTTTGATTTAAAAGGGAATAATTTGCACTTTTGCTTGCTTAGAGCAAACTTTGAGTTCGTGAGAGCTCACACACCTCTGCTGCTGGGGGAGCCTCCTGCCTCAAGGGTAATGCCTTCTCTGCAATGTGTAAACCCTGTCTTTGGCTCCACAGAGGATTTAATGTTTCTCTGATTCTGCTGATGTGCTGCAGTTAAACTTCCCTAGAGAAAGGCTTGTCCTGCCGAATTGTCTGGTCCTTGGAGGCATTGGAAGGGAAAGGGGCATGTGGGCAATTAAAAGCCCATATGAATTTGGGGATTTGGAGAGAAATAGAGCTATGAAAAAGAGAACTGGGTGAAGGACATGGACCACAAGAGTGAGAAGTGGACAGTGCTCCCTGTGAGCTTGGCATCCCGAAGTCTCCTGTTGATTGCATAGGCTGGTGTGCCTACACCCTGTGTCTGAAGGGTATTTGTGGGCAGTACTGAACTTGAGTGCAGCTAAAGCCCTGCTTAAGGATGTCATCTAAATAGTCAAAGCAAAAGCTAACCCAGCCAGCAAAAGCTAACCCAGCCCATGTGTTGGAATATGGCTGGATACCATTGACTTGAGTGGAATTTCACTCCAGCAGATGCTTACTCCAGTCATGATCCTACATTCGGAAAGATAAACATGAATATATGCTTACATCCCGAGCATGAGTTATTCAAGGGAGATAAGGCAAGAGAAAGTAAATTGAAGTCATTCTATAGACCAGGGTGCCCTCCCCACCCTGACCTCGTGCTTCGTCAGCTCACTTCCCAATATTTGCTCTGCTGAAAGGAAAACTTGAGTATTTGCAATGTTTGTGAACGGATTGGTGAGTTCATCTTTAGGCTTGTCTGTCTCAGCTCTGCAAACTAGATAAGGAGTGATTAATGCACCCTCCTGGCTACGTGGGCATGCCGAGCAACACCCCGGCTGCTCCCACTGCAGCCCAGCCAGGAACAGGGCCACAGCAAGATGCTTGATGTGCAGAGTGTGTGAAAGGATCTGCGGGGAGCTGAGGATGTTTATGCAGCCATAAAGAGAACAGGTGTGTGTGTGTGTGTGTGTGTGACTCCATAGAAAACCCAACATCCTGTTTATCAAAGGAAGTCTCTTGGTTTTTCATGGAACCGGTCATCCTTGCATTTGCATCTTTGGACAAGAGAAATAAGGAGCAGAAGTAAAAATAGCTGCAAAATCAGACTTTCTTCCTGAGAGCTGCTTTGCATAGGGAGTGGTTGAAAGGCTGGGCTCAGACAGAGACATGTAATTGTGCAGTCGGAGCCTGGGTGGGAGCTCTGCTTTATCTCTGAACAATAGAATAATTTCCATCTGCTTGGTTGGAGCAGAAACCTTCTCTGTTTCTGACAATACTTGGCATAGTGTTGACACTAAAACTACAATTTTCCATTTTTTTTTGACCCTCGGATAAATTGGTTTATGGGCAAAAATTTACTACCTGCATGCTTTGTATTTAATGGAGCTGGCATTCTGCCACAAATGAGCTTTTCTGCTGCATTTTCTCTTGGAGAAGGAAGCTGCAAGACAATGGCTGTCTGTAGCTTCATTCATTTCTAGTGAAGCCTTGCTGAGTGGCACCGAAGGCTGATGTCCTAGCCACTGGACATGGAGGTTGTAGAGTTCTCTCTTCATATCAGTGGCTTCCAGATCCATAATTCAGATGGAAACCTTTGTCACTTTTAGGCCAGTGAAAGTCATCTCAGGATCCCAAGAGTCAGAGAGCATTTTTTTCCACCCTGCATATAATGGCAAACAATAAATATTCCAAAAAGCCCTATCAGGGCTCTAGCAACAGCAACGCAGAGGCTGTGATGCACATGTGGAGCTTTGCAAATGGTTTTATTCATGGGCTCAAGGTGGAATAAAGATGCATTTCCCCTTGCTCAGGGGGGCTTGGAGTGGAGATTTCTCCAAGAATAAGGAGCATGTTTGAGCAGTGACTTTGCAGAAATAAAATTTGCAGGTTGAAGTTGGTTCAGACATAGAGCACTTACCAAAAAAATCCTTTAAGGGAAAAAAACAAGCAAAACCAAAATGTCATAATTTTGCTAGTTTTAGGCATGTGACATTATTCCCTATGAGAACCCTGGTAGTTCTTTTTGTCAATTTAATGGCAACAGTAAAGCATCTTTAAAGACTTTACTGACACACTTTTATATATGCTGCAAAGCTATTTGACCAAAATGCAACCCCTGACATCTTTGAAATGCCTTATTCTAGAAATAAAGCCAATGCCTTTTTATAGTAACATACTGACAAGGATAATTTATGTATTCTACAATATAGAAAGTACTGCAGGCAGTGCTATTTTTAGCTATGTAACCTTTAAGCATATTTATCTATATAGTAGGAAATTGGATTTTAACAGGTGAATAACTTAATATAGCAAGGCAGATGAATTACAGATGTGGACAATGTCTGTCCAGATCTCTGTTTTTTCCTAGCTCTAAATTATTCATCTGGGATGGCCAGAAGCCAGCTTTGGGGATTATTGATAGAAGTGAGTTAAGAATAGATTAGAACATTTCTTTTGTGCAGTATAACGTTTCTCTGTTGACTGTGTTATTTTCCATCTTCCATTAAGCACTGCAAGCCAGACTTTTTAAACCCAATTTTAAATTATTCATGTTCTATATACGTAATATTATAAATGCTTGAGTTCCTTGTTTGTAGGGCAAGGGGTGTTCCTTTAAAAGGCATAATGTTGTAAACAAGAAGACAAACATTTCAGCTTTTTACTTGGGCGTGGATTTTCTGGAGAAGTAAAACTTTTCTCCCAAAGTCTTGTGTCCCGGTTTTTGAGACAGTTATCTGTCAGGGAAGGCAGAAAAAAAATTGTAAGCCCCCCACCCTCTCCCTCCAAATTATTATATCTCGAAAACACGGAGTTCTCAGGCAGAGATATGGGGATAGGAATAACAGTTCTTTACTAATATATATANGGGAGTGAGTGCCACAAACGGAGAGGAAGAAGCAAAAGCAGAAGGAACAGCCGCTCCGTCTGGATGATGGCAAAAACCTCTTCCCCCAGCAGAAACAGCTCCGAGAGTGTCTGTGTTGCCCTCCCAGAAGGACCCAAAACCAAAAACCGCTCCCCTTCCCATTGCCCCCGGGGCTCAGCCGATCCTTTTGTCTTTTAAAGTACCGATGATGTACCAGCCATCAGGCTTTTTTTTTTCTCTCAGTTAAATGGGAAAAATTCTAACAGCTAAGAAACGAAAAATAAAAAACAAAAAAACATGTAACCCCCAACATCTTGCCAGCGTCAGAGCTGGGTGGCTGAAATGTGCTATACCCTTTAATTTTAGTTGGTGGTGGTTCCAGCGCCATTCTCCTGTCAAAGTGTTAGCCCAGCTGTAGGTTTGTGTATTTTTTCTTGTTCTCTGTCACTTTTTTCCACTATTGCTCTTTATTTTCAATAAATCTAGATTACTGAGAAGATTAAAATCTTTGGCCTGTACCAAAAGATGAAGAGGTGGAGGTACATATGGGGAATTAATTTGAAACCTGATAGTAGAAAAAGCATCATTCTTTCTAAAACACAAAATAAATGAGGTTTACTCTGCAGCTGTGCAACATAGCTCTAATAACTATGAAAAGTAAATGAAGACTGTAGAGTGGTGTAAGAAACATGAAGTGACTCTGTCCCTGTGAAGGTCATAAGGGTGTTTTCCTACATTAACATTGTGCTTTGCTGCATTTGACATTCATTTGAGGCTGAGGCTAAAAGAAAAAAAAAATCACTAATGAAGAAACAAAAAGGTATAGAAATAGAGTCCAAGATCTTGAGGTTTATTTTGGAATTGAAGTATTTTATTCTGCTCACATTTCTCACCTATGTTGCGGTGAATAGCTGTAAGGAAGGAGTGGTAAAAATAGGAACACTGAATAATTCTGCTGTTCTGAGAAATGTGGAGAAAAGATAGCAGGCAATAGCCAGGTGAGTACTAGAGGTTAAAGATTCACCACTGAGCTCTGAGCTTGCCTTTTTTTGTGTAAATTTCTTTGGTATTTTTCTCCATGTAATGAAGATCATTTTCTCATCTATATTGTCAGAATTGTTTTATCTATTTCCATGAATGCTTTTCTCAGACCCAAGATGAAAGTTTCCTGTTGTGTTCTATCTTTCCATGTGACTTCTAACTGTAAAACAAACTACCAGCTTTGCTGGTAATTTTAGAGAAATATTGTCCTAAACTTCTTTCCTAGCATCCTTCTGGCTCCTGATCTTTCTCCAGCTCTAGATTTCTGAGCTTTTGCACATATTGGATAACTTGGTCATGTAAGAGTTTGACTCTAGATTGGTGGGAGCTGAGGTACAGGTCTCATATATGAAGGTACTGTTTTTAAAATGTCCAGCCACTTTATTTTTAGGGCTTCTAGCTTTACATTTGTGTGTAACTGACAGTGGAAATACTGAGCGATGGTAGTGCCTCTCACTGAAATGTCATTCCCATTGCAGTCATTGTTTAAATAATAATGACTCAGGAGAAGGAGGTTTGTCTCCTTGGCATTGTTGTTTCCTTTCCCCCTGCATGAAAAGTTTTCTCTTCCTGGACTTTGCATTGTGTTTCCCTGAGAGGTTTCAGTCTCCCTCATGGAAATTATGCAAATGTCACTGTGCGCACGTAAAAAATCTGACAACGGCACAAAAAGTACAGGACCAAAATAGGTTTTGCTAAATTAAAAAAAAAAAAAAGGTCTACGTAGCAATGAGAGACCTAATTTCTTCCCTGTTACATATTTGAATTATTAGGAGATAATTCTGTTTATCTGTCTGCCAAAGTCTCTTTTAAAAAATGAACTATACATTTTAAAAGGAAATGTGTGTACAAATTTAGTGACAATGATGAAGTAAAAAACTCTGGGATGTAAAAGCAGATTCATTTGCTGCCCCAGATCTTTAACAAATGAAGGAGTTTGATTCATGATGCAAAACAAGCTGACCTTCTAGAAGGGGCCAGGCATGAAGCTTTTTGCCAAAGGTGAATGGTTTGGAAAACTGAGCGTGTGTGAAAAGGGAAACAGTGGAAACTATTCTGTGCTTGGAGCACGCCTGGGCTCTGGAAAGCAGCTCTGTAAAAATGTCAGCCTCTGACTAAGTAGGTCTGTTTTCTACGTGTGGCAGCTGCCTGAGCCTGTAGCCTGCTTCGTGTCCTGCGTGCAGGTTGTGTGCACACCACGGTCGATGCACTGGTGTTGGGGCTCTGGCTGGTGCTTCACAGCCAATAGGACATGCGGCAGCTGCTGTTCCAGCCCTGGCCATCGGTGGAAGTCTTGCTTGGCAGACATCTATGCAGATCTCTTCCTGCTTCACACTTGCAGGTGTCTGCAATGCCACTGGTCCTGGCAGGGCTTCTTTTAGAGGTGTTTTTGGAAAGCTGGAGCTCGGCATTGCAGACCTAGAGGCCACCCTGCCTTGTGAAGTGTGAGCGTCTCTTTGCCAGAGTGCCAGGTTTCTCTTTGGTGTCACTCAAAAATTCCGGAAAGGAAGGACTTAGGTCTAGCAAGGCACAGTAATGCCACTGAGTCACCATAGCTTTTCCATAGCTGGTGTTCTGCCGATGGCTTGAGGTCATAAATTCTGACAGGAGCCACTCACAAACATCTGCTTGGATGTAAATATATGTATTTCACATAGCTACATTTATTCTTTAGTTTTCCACCAGCTTTTAAGCTCATATAACAACTTCTGAAGTGTAAGAGACAGGTATAAATGACCTGAAATTGAGTGTCCCTTTTCTGACAGGGGAAGTTAATAACGTTATTCTCTGAGGGAACTACAGCAAGAAACGTAAATATGAACAGAACACTGTGTTCCTTCTTTGGTGTCTTGCCCTAATCCTGACACGTGAGCACCTACCAACACAAATAATGTTATCAGGTCAGAATCGCCAGCCAGTAATAAATCAGCCCTGGCGCTGGCGAGGCTCTCACAACAATGTGACCTCCAGTCAGGAAGAGACTTTATATTTGGGCAGAGATGCTTGCATTTGTTAAGAAGCATCTTGCACGAGTACCCAGGAGATATGCATGCAGGTTGGAAAAACAGAGACATAGGAAGGTGTAAAGTTATATGGAATCTGTGTGGATGATGTCCTTTTCCAGCTGCCCAGGGCAGCTGCAGGGCCAGTAAGGATTTCCAAACATGGAAGAAATAGGCAGACAGCAGATGCTCAGCGGCATATGGGTTATAGCTCAGAATTGGATGTTACTGGTTACAAATGGTTCACGGCTGGTGTACACTGGAAGAGTAAACCTCTCTGTGCAAATGTGTAATACTTTAAAAACTGAACATAGGTAGGTAATGAAACCTGCTTTCAGAGTTACTGGCATTTTTGTCTACAGAAAAGATTGCTTTTACTTCTTAAAAACTACTTGAGGACTCAGTGGAGAAACCTCAGTACAACATGAAGTTAGAATTTTCTTTCTTTGAAATGAGCTGGATGTGGAAGAACAAATTTAACTGTTCTTTTATTTATGGACTTCTTGGTGGCAGTTTTATTGCAACTGTGTTCCTATGTGCTATCAGCATCCATTTCAGATAGATCCCATGCCAGCAGTTCTAGGGTTTTTCCTTTCCTTTCCCTGCATTTTCCAAGCCTTTTTAATCCCTGTCAAAGACTGTTTCAACAGTCATGACAGGTGGATAAAGCACTAGCAAGGGTATCAAGACTTACTGTTGCTGTTGGAATACTAATAAGTATTTGGTTCAAAATATTGGTTCTGCTTGTTATATGTAAACTGCTTTGAAGTCAATAGTGAGAATCTACTGATCCTATTGCAAGATGAATTATTCCAAGGGATCCAGTACAAATATTCAGAGGTACTTATCTAGAAGAAGCAGACTCTCAAAACCAGAGACAGAATGCCACATTTAATGGACACATTTACTCTTTGTGTACTAAGTACCAAGAGAAGGGCATGGGGCCAGGAAAGAGATAAGGTGACTTCCATTTTATGCCTTGAAATTGCATCTGACATTGTATCTGTTTGTGAACAGTGTAGATGAGTCTGAACCATCTGGGGAAGTGAGTAAGAAGGGATCTGTGCTGTTAGATGTACAGCTGATGACAGAAGACATCCCCTGTACTTTCTGCACTGTACAGAGGAGGAAGGAAGGGCAGGTTGCACAAAGGCAGTGCCAAGCTGTCAGAATTTCCTCTCTGAGAACTTCTGAGTTCTTAGAATGTACAGAGCATTGTGTGTTACCCAGACACTGCATCGGTGCATAAAAGGCACAGGTTAATCTGTGACAGAAAAGGGTAATCATGACTGTAAAACTGGGCATGCAAGAGAAATGCTTGAATTATGGTTGCTTGTAAAACTTTGCTTCGTCTTCCCTCTAGAACTGAAGTACTGTTTTGATTTCCAGAGACACTTTTTAAATGCATACTGCTGTCCTAGTTTGGGCAGGGCTGTGGCCAGCTCGTACCCCCATCCCTGTGCAGATCATTCACAGGTAGGTGACATACGAAATCTGCATGGAACTGGTATTTTTTGGTTCCCTTGTGCATTCTCTAGTTTCTGTACGGCTTTGCTGTTGCACAGAACGTCTATAAACATAACCCACAGTCACCTTTTGTACTTTCTCATTTTCTCCCCAAACAAGAATGGTCTGGTCTGGACTTTGCAGTAATCTCTGATGTACAGGTAATCTGTCTCCAGTGATGCAGGAACGGAGCTGCAGCCTCTGTCAGTGATTGGGGCTGGCTGGCAGGAGGAGGTAAGGTTCTGCCCTAAAGGCAAAAGTGCAAAACTTTGCACAGACCAAAGGGACTCAGTTATTCACTTTACACAGGCAGAGGCCTTCTGTGGTTTCAGGACAGTGTCAGAGCTAAAGCATCCAAAAAACCCCCTGCGTTTCCATTTAGCAGGGGATGGCTGGTGATGGACTAGCAGTGCAGTGGCTTGCAGCACTCCTGTCTGCATGTCCCACAGGAGCAAGCTCTTTCAGCTGCTGTCAAACTCTTCAATCACTTTGAAATTCATCCATGAAGCAACTCCTCTGTAGAGCCCAGCAGCAAAGAGCAAATCAGCACTGGAGACCTTTCTCACAGCACTTTGCTAAACAATCTCAGAGATTTGTATGTGACGCTGGCAGTTTCTCTGAAAGAATAATCAAAACTCCTCAAAGTGTTTAAGGAAAATATGACAAGAATTTAAGCCTTGTGTTAGAAAAGTTATTTGTATCATTCCTCAGAGATTATTTCTCATTGTTTATTTATAAACAATGTTGTCGTACATTAGCTTCTTGTGCACCCAGTCCTAGCTGATCCTCTTTCTGTCTCTTGAAATGCTTAGATAGAAAATATAAATATATCTTATAATGCTTACTTATTGTCTGCCTCTTGCGTTTACAAAAATGCAACCAGGTTTAGAGTTAAACTACAGCACTTGTTTAAAAATGTGCTGTTTTGGGGACTCTTATGTAAAATGCTTGAGTTCTGGGTCCTGCTTGGTCTTTATTTTTTCTTTCTCCAAAGTTTTCATTGCCCTGTCATCAATGTGGAAGAAAGGCGTGTGATCAAAAAGAGATGTAGGCCAAACATATTTAGGTCAATGATATCTGTGTGTTCAGATCCTAAATCCACACAGATGCAGGTGTGAGGGCTGGACAGTAAGAAAGAAGTGCTTCAGGCAAAAGCTGCCTTTACCCTGGGATTGACTCAGCATTTGTAATATCTTCCTGTCCAACTCCACAGGTTGTCTCTGGAAGCCAGTATAATGTGCTGCTAAACGTGAGTAATGCTATTTGTATCTGGCTTGTGGTAACAAAAAACCAAACCAACACTCCAAAAACCCTGAAAACCTTCGGGCCTTAAAACCATCTAGAATTACACCAAAAAACCCCCGAAATAGCCAGAAACAACAAAAAAGAACCAACAAAAAACCCTCAAACAACACAACACCNATCCTCATTGTTGGGACCTCACACTGATTGCACTGAGTTAAGTACAAAGTGTTGCTTGAGGGACGCACAGGGGTTGCGACATGCCCTGGAGAGGCGACAAACGCGGCAGCCTGTTTCGTTTCTGCGCTAATTGAGCAATCACTGCTTGGCCATCATCGAGGCGATCCCCGCCGCCTGCCCTCGCAGCAGTGTGTGCGCTCCTCCTGCCCCTCGTTTCCCTGGGAATGCTGTCCCCGCTGCGGCTGGCAGGGCTGGCATGTGTCTGTCCCCAGGGACAGTGACGGACACCAGGGGCTCTTTCACTCCTGGTGCTCACACTCTGGGAGGTGTTGAATAACAACGATCCAGTGCCTGTTTCTGGGTCTGTGCACAGCTCTGTGCTCGTACATCCCCTCTGTTGTCTGTCGGTAGGTTTTTCCATGAGGTGCCTGTATTTTGGCAGTTTCATTTGATTCTTGAAGTCTGAAATACAAGGTTCATGCATCAAAGGGGGATCACACCCCCGGCTGAAGGGTTATGGCCATACATGGTACCTGAATTTATAAACCAAGCAAAACTGTTGCTATTTTAAGAAGATGCTGCCAGAAATCTAGATCGGGCCACCTGGAACTAGATCTAAATAATACTTTTTAAATGTTCCACAGTGGTGACTCTATCACCCTCCAGCAGTTTCTCTGTCCTGCAGCTACAGGGGCTCCAGACAAAGGCAATGTCGTTGCACCATTTTATGTTAGTCATAAACACTCAATAAGAATAAAAAAGCTAAGATCTCTTAAATAATACGAAAAAGGGGATTTGCTTTGGGGGGGCAAGTAGGAGTAATTAACCTTGTAGTCTTTTGTGCTTTTGGAAGTCACATTTCAGCCTTTGCTCTGTGACCACAAATGCTATAGATATGTTTTAAAAAGAAAATCGAATTAGTTTTATTTTAAACAACAGCTCCAATAACTTATAGTTCTCATAAAGCAGAAAGGACACCAGCAAAGTTAAAAATACTGCCCAAGTGAAATATGCTTTTGATTTACATCTGGTTCTAAGTCTTAAACTTTCACTTTCCATTTTCCTTGCCCAAACCATGTCGAATAATCTCTCTACAGCATGTTACTAAATAGCCAGTAAATTAGTATGTCCTGATTGTTTTCTGCCACAGCTCTGGTAGTAGCAAGAAGTTATTTCCTCACTGCCCTGCTTTTACTGCTTTGCTCAGGAAGCTGTGTCATGAGGATGTGTCAGTGCCACCGTGCTGACACCACAGCTGTGCACGATGACATCTCTTAGTGTATCAAAAGGGAAAGGCAAATTTCAATATGTGTATCCTGGGGTGCAGTAATGACTGATATGGAAAGTATTAAGAGATGACATACAGTGTATGTAGGAGTGCTGGATGTAAGTGGGGCTTCAGTAACAAAGCCTTGTGCTGTCTGACAATTGTTTGAGTAAATCTTAAATCGACAGAGGGAGAGCAAAGACTGCATGTCTGCTTTTTGGGCTGGCTTGTGTGAACGGCAAATCAAACAATCAGGGAGCATCAGGTTTCTATTTTTAAACCAAACATTCCTTTTGGTTTTGTGCAGAATGATGTGCGAGCAGTCAAGGGTGCACCTTTCTACAGCGTGTGTGATGATGGGGACTGGATGTGAGTCCCTGCTCGTGTTGGCTGGAAGCGTGGGAATGTGCACAGGTACCGCAGTGTAAATAACCCCTTCCTGCTCGGGGGAACGTGCAGGTGAAGTGTTAGCACTTGTTAAGCGCCCTGGTGTGGCTCTCAGCACGAGAGGTTATCAGAGCGTGCCCGGCGGCTCGGGCCGCGGGAGCAGCGCACGCCGGTCAGCAGCGAGTGCCTGCAGGTGTGTGACAGCTCTGAGGCACCCCCTGGCCTTTCTCTCAACCACATAGCTAGGTGGAAGGGATGGACGGCTTTGCCACCAAGCCCTGCCATACGTTCTCACACCAACTCAACGCTGATGCTTGTGACACTGCCGTGGAAGGAGGCGCAGGAGCCTGCTCCCTTTCCGTGCCAGGAATGCCAGAGCTGGCATCCCGCTGGGGGTGAGCATGTGTGGGCGAGAGGCTAGCGTTGCAACACCCTAAATATAGACGGGAAGTCCCCAGCTACGCTGCTGTGGGACTGCATACCAGTCTCTGACAATAGTGCAGGATTTTCAGACTGCATTTTTGCAGCATGGTGCTGGGTTTGCCTCTTTTTAAAGTGCCTTGTGCTGTACTCTTCAAGCCCTGGGTGTGTGAGCAATGTTGTCATAATATAGAAACACTTCCCTGACATAAAGCTGGGTGAGTGTGTTCATGTTAGTGTGCATATTCTTGTCTGTGATATTAAATAAGCTTGTCCTGGACTCCTACAGTGATAACTCAGAAAGAGAATTTTAATCACACTGATATTTTACCCTTTGTGGATGGCTGTATTTTTGCCCCTTCCTTAGCTGCAGAATTCAGCAACTGGCACCGCCAGCTGTGTGTGCTTATGAAAGCATCCAGGAGGGACAGAGAAAATATGAAGCTCCTATGTCCTGGTTACAACCTCAGCAAAAGTCTTGAGAAGCTTTTCAGCTTTGCATTAACCCTTTCCTAGATCCACATGTCAACTGATCCCTGTAACTCTTCGGGGTGCCCTGCACAGTGGCACAAATCTCTGCTCCTTGTCTTCCTCAGCATAGCTGCAGGGAGCAAAGACAAGATGATCCCTCTCTCTTTGTGCTGGGGTAGCAAACCACTGCTTGGAGTTATGTTGCAAGCAGGCCATCAGCTCTAGTAACCACTCAGCCTAATTTGTGGTGTTTGTTTTTTTAAAATTTTTTTTTGGTTTGTTTGGTTTGATTTTTTTGGGGGGGG
>VWYI01013384.1:26467-57530 GCA_013399455.1 Anthoscopus minutus
ATACTTTCAACCTCTGGATGATCCAGAGTGTAATTACAGAGTGTGCAAGGACATGTTCCCTCTTGTTTGTTTAAATCTGCCTCCCAGCACATGCAGTTGGGTGCCAGACACTTCCCGCATTGTGTGAAGCAAGGAGGGGTTGTTTTGTTGATTTTTTTTTTAAGTCCTCTACACTCTTTGCAAAATTATAAACAGGTCCCTCTGCCACCTTTTTTTCTTGGCTTATAATATGAAACCCTGTCAGAACTGGCTATTGGAGAACAAGGTGTGAAATCCCTCTTGAGGACAGACCCTCTGTCAGGTCCCAGAGCAGCATGGAGATGAACGTGGGTCTGATTTCACAATCTTGGGTTTTCTACTTATCATCCTGTTCCCATGGGCTTTTCTGTGGGAAACCAATCCCTGAAAGGGAAAGTTGCCCACTGTGGTAACAGGATTTCTCTTAAGTGCTGGCTGCTGAAGGCAGCAGGAACACAGGGAAGCTAAAATTGCTTTTGAAAATTGTTCTGATGTTGCCTGGGGATTTCATACGTCTCTCTATTTCCCACCTCCTCTCAGTAACATATGACAATAAAAGAAGATGTAGTGTTAGGAAATTGCTTTGAAATAGCTTGGTTTGTCCCAAGATTTAAAGTGATTACTGACTGTGTTCCTGGAAGCTTGCTCCATATGAAGGTCTGTCTTAGCTTAATGCATTTCCCTGAATAATCTAAACTAAGTAAGGAAACAATAGCTGGGTACTGGCACCTGAATATTTCTGTCCTGGGCTGAGTACTCTGGCTTATTTAATTCCACATTTAATGTGGAATAAAACAAATTCTCTGATGAAAAAAATGTTTAGTGGAACTGTGGAAAAAATTAAACCCATTTTTTTTCCAGTAAATCAAGGCATCACGGTAACGTCATTGAATTGCTTCATATTTTCCCAGACTAAGGGGCTGAGAGGATATTTTGGATAGAAAATTCTGTTATGATTATGTTTATAAATGCCAGTCTTTATACCTGCCATCTGTTTTTAGCAAAATCCTATACTCTGTCTAAAAGGCCTCATTTTAGTTTGAGAAGCAAGAAAGATATAGCAATAATTTCTCTTTTGTAACAAAAGTGTGCCAGCCTTGTTTTAGGGCAGAGCCAAGTCAAAGCCAGGGTGTATTTTCTTATTTCTTTGTATGTGTCCCCAAAACGAGGTTTCTCATCTCCATTTCCCACATGCCCACACAGGTGACTGGGCACCTGGGAAGCTGAAAGATCTTCATGTCACTCACCTTTTCCCCAGACTGTAATTATTAAACATGGTCACCATTTTTCAGGCACAACTTCTTAGCAAATACCTTTCTGGAGGCAAGCCCACAAATCTGCAGAGCTGGAAAGCTGATGTTGGCTGATAATAGGAAGTAGAGTAGAGAGAAAACTTTTTGATAACCTGGGGCTGCTCCAGGACAGGAGGAAAGATGTCTCTGCTGCCAGGGCTGTCCCATCACCACAACACATTGACTGTGAAAATGTCGCAAGCTCTTCTCCAAGAGGTGGTTTTAAGTGACAACTTTGACTGCAGTTTGCACATATGACTAATTAACTCAAAATTAATGGCCCAGAACCTAGTACAACAATTGTGCTTAATGTTGCAGAAAAAAACCCCTCTCTTTTATGTTCAGGGTAATACTTTTTCCCCTAAAGCAGTGTTGGTTAGTCTTGAATATAAAAGTTATAAGCATAAGTGTAAACTATATATTTATATTGGATTAGTTTCTTGTGCCCTTTGTTGAGCCTTTCCTAACATCAAGTATTGCATTCCTTCAATATTTTTGTCTTTACAGCTTTAAATGTAGAAGTAAATAAATAAATTCTCTTCGCCATGTTTAGCTGCATTCTTACAAAATCCCTGTACAGATGCTCAGATGGAGCAATGAGAAAAGATGAGGTTAGTGCTTCTATGGCTGATTATTTGATTTGCATTTCAGGCTTTTTTGAAAGGCTAAACTTGAGTGGAATATCTATTTATTCAAAAGAGTTGCTATCTCATATATGTTTTATTTTATTATTAATGAGGTCTTTTATTTTAAACACAGTCTTTATGGATTGTAACTTTTCTCCAAGCACTTGCTGATAGGTGGATGTATATGGTCAGGCATTGAAGTGAGTGTAATGATTTCCCTTGGCACTGGACCTAGCTATTTATTAATAACTTGGATTTATTACATAACACTAGTCAGAAAGAAAAATGCTTTACACCACCTCCAGAGTGCTCTGGTATCTTGTAATGTAATTCACTGTGCTTTAATTTAGATCTAAATCAAGAGCTGTACCTGTCGGCTTTTTGTGTCAGAGACTTTTTACAAGGGAATGTAGTGACAAAGGAAAATGGCTTTGAACTGAAAGAGAATAGATTTAGATTAGATAATACTGTGAGAGTGGGGAGATCCTGGCACTGGGTGCCCAGAAAACCTGTGGCTGCCCTTGGATCCCTGGAAGTATCCAAGGCCAGGTTGGACGAGGTTTGGAGAGGCCTGGGAGAGTGAAAGGTGTCCCTGCCCATGATGAGGGGCGAATGAGGTGATCCTTAAGGTCCCAACCCAAACCATTCTATGATTTTATGACAAATTAAGGAGATTTTTGAAGCTGAGGCTTTCCAGTAGAGCTGTATGTCTTGGAGTGCTTGATCCTCACCCTGGAAGAAAGCAAGTGGGCATTACTTGCAGGTGTGACATGACTGAGGAAATGTTGGCTGTGCTTCCAACACTGGTTTCAGACAAAACCTGGCTTCTTGTGAAAGGTTAAAGGGAAATGTAAATGCTGCCTTTGTGAGGAATCTGTTTTGGAAAACACCAGATGCTCCCCCACGGGAGGAAGGTGGCAGCTGCCAAGGTTAATGGAAGGAAAGTTGTGCTGCAAGCTTAAGATGTCCTCGTTAGCAAATGCCATCATTTGGTGATACAGAAAAGTTGCATTTCAAAGACATTTCAAACCAGAAACCTGGATCTAAGATAATCTTAGATCCAGATCCAGATCTTAGTGACCAAGGACAGATTAGGTTCTTTCTTCGTAAAAGGATGACAGAGGGGAAAAGATATCTGATGTTGCTGACTTCATTTACTCCTGCCAAGAGGAAAATGTGGGTGAAAAGGATTCCCAGAGTTTTGTAATACTGCATCTATGGTAGTAAATAGAAATGGTAGCTAGGGAAGATTGCAAGAGTAGAAATCATTATCATCAGTCTTCAGGCTCTGGGAAAGGGAAACAATCTCCTACATCTGCTGATATTTTGGTATTCCTGAAACTGCATCAGGGATCAATCACAGCACTGCCTTGCTTCATCCCCTTTCTCAAATAATGCATCCCTGCCTGTTTGGGAGAGACTAAAGTAGGAAAGAGGGGTTAGTTAGGAACACACATGTGCTATAAATAAAATTTCCTTGAAACTTGAGCAAATTTAGGTGCAAGCTGAAGCTGTTCAAGTGAGAGCAGTTAAAGTCCTTGCTTTAATAAGAACTGTTTGGCCCCAGTGAAAATATAACTGGTAACTGCAGTAAGTAATAACGTCAGCTTCAGCTGCTTCTGCAGAGCTGTGCCTGCTGCCAGTAAACCATTTTCTCTGTTACTGGTAGTGCCTGAAAGGGACAGAACATTTATAAACTCCACAGGAAGAAAGATGCAGCAACACAGTAAGTTAGAACTAACCTTCAGCTCAAATATACTGGATCCTTGAGTAAATCATTATGATCCTAACTGGCTTGGGAAGGTATCACTGCTTGGTGAAAGCAGGATAAAAAAGCTGGCTACTTTAATCACTTAAAATGGTCTCCTGGCAGCAGATTTGTAGTCTGGTATTTTCCTTATAAAAATCAATACACTGTAGACAATGTATCCTATTCCATAACAGCATGAATTTTACTTGTTCTGGAAACTGCTCGTCATCAAAAGCTACTAAATAATGAAGATGTACTGCAGGAAGATATGAATTTGCAACAGTGCTTTTCCAGCCCTATTTGGAAGCCAGGTAGGCTGCTTTTGGAAAGGGATGGTGATGTTCTGAGCAGCTTTATCTATTGATAGTTTTGCCCATTTGCATTACACTAGTGACTCAGATCAGGTCACACTACAAATGTACTAAAATTATTTCCAGGCCATAGTTGAACCTTGTCCCTCCCAACCAGACTGTTAAGCATCTGTAGGTGCTCAGGTGATCTGTAACATGAAATTATGTATTGGATGTTAAACCAGCCAACTGGCCCTTCTCTTTCTTAATGAATGACCCAAGCTGCCCCTTCCCTGTTTGGACATCACCACATTCACAGCTTTGCTAGTGGTATCCTCCATTTCAGCTGCTCCCACGGTCTGTAAATATCTCCTGAGGTGCTGCACTGTGACCAGTCTGACTGGGTTATCAAGGAAGGAGGGGCAGAAAATCAACAGTGCTGTTTGCAGATGGATGGCATTCCTTGTGAAGATGCACCAAAGCAATGCAGAGGTGGAGTCTAAAGGGAAAAGTATGACAAAGCAGTGGCAAGGGACTTGAACCTCAGCGTCAGTCAGGTACACCTTCCTGTATCTCAGGCCAAGTCTCACCAGTGGGTCCCTCTCTTCCCTGTCACCCTTGTTCAGCATCTGGGTGACTGCAGACTAAGTTGGATCAGTGATATGATTCTGTGTAAAACAAATCCACCAAAAAAAGAATAATTTCCTGCCTGACCAGCTTGCTCATCCAGCTCCACCGCAGCTGCACAGCTGATAAATCAAATGCAAGGGCAGTGAGGGACAGGCAGGGAATGGGGGAGTGTGACAATGTGACTGTCCTGCTTCTTGAGAAAGCAGCTGCTCTTGGTGCGTCAGACCACAGTGTAACACAAGGGACACATCCTTTATTTGTCTGAGCACAATTCCCTGAATCCATGCAGCTAGAAACACCCAATGGAAAGCTCACTGAAGAATCCTGATGCTGTCCCAGTACAGGCATATCCTGTGGCTTGTCCCAGCACAGGCATATCCTCTGTTGTGGTGGGACTGGGGAGGATGTGACCAAGCAGCTGTCACCCAGCCGGTGATGTCACTCCAGGTCCTTTGATACACGTTAACAACATGTTGAGATTTAAAAAAGCTGCCCCAATATGGCTGGTTTGGGTAAACTGCTATTAAAACAACCCTGTGTATTCATTTGTGGTTATGTCAGTCCTGCAAGTGATTTGTTCCCAGTAAAAAGAAATTCGGGCTGTACTAAGTCCCACAGGTGCAAGCCATGCTTTGTGTCAGCAAAGCAGCAAAGCAGCTGCATTATTTCTACCCTTGAGGACTGCAAGCTCCCCTTGATCTGAAGGGTGGAATATTTCCTATCTGCTGGCAATCTGCTGTCAGCTACACCCACACTTCCTTAGTGACAGTTCTTCCACGCTCCTCTGTTGCCTGTGGCACTGATACCCCATGCAAACCCTGCAGCTGATATGTTCTTTGCTTGTAAATAGTACTTTGTTCCCCTCATGTTTGTTTGTTTCTGTTGGCATCGACTTCTGGTCCTCCGGTTGTCACCAGCAGCACCTGCCTGAGCCCAGCCCTCCCCTGGGCAGCTGCAGGGCAAAGCTCCACCATCCTGCACTCACTCAGAGGAGCTGCTGCTGTCCTTGGTCGCTATTTCCTAATTTTTTGCCTTGTTAATGACTGCCATCATTGTTAGTCACTTACTATTTTCTAGTGGAAAACATGTTCCACAGGGACTCCTCTCTGAACTGAAGCTAATTCTACCTGTTCATCCAGGAACAGGAGATGACTCCTGTCCTGAGCCTGACCCTGAAACCTTCACTCAGTGGTGATTCATGGGGCTGAAGCAAATGCTTGGCAGGTTGGTCCCCCACAGGTGTCCAGACATCCTCTGCAACGTCCTGTTGGATCATGCTTCCAGCCACATGGCTAGCTTGGTAGGAATGCTGTCTTCCCTAGGGAAGCCACTTCCCATGCCAGGGGTGCTTCTCTTCAATCCCAGTACTCGTGTAATTAGGCTAGGCTGCTGGGCTGGAGTCATACTCCTGTTCTAAAAGCGTACTGGGGATTGCTGCAGGGGTGTTTCAGAGAGACTCACCATCCTTTGGGCTTTCTAGGTGCTGTCTTTAGGAGCTGGCCATTACAACCTGATTATGGATATAATCCCTGCTTAGCTGTTTCAGTTATACTGCATTAACTGAGATTTTCTGGATGCTCTAGATTGGTATCTTTACCCTGTGCAAAGGTGAGGGTCTGTATTTAATATTTCCTAATATATCCTTCTAGCTCTTATGTACATCCCTGAACTAACAATCAATGAGATTTGGCTTCCCTGTTTCTACCACGTAGTAAGGCCGTGTGGATGAATCAGAGATGTCCAGCCTCTTGTTCAGAGGAGGCTGGAGAAGGGCTCTGGTTATCCCTGGATGCAGCGCTGGTGGTCAGCTGGGCAATGCTGAGCTCGTTTTCCCTTTGCAGACTCTTAACTTTGCACAGGGCAGGAGTTCTGCACTATGCTGGGGTTTTTTGGCACCAGATCCAACACAGTGCTCAAACCCTTGATGATTACCATAAAAAGTAGACTTTGGTCAAGTAGGGCTTACGTAATGATTAGTCTGGGTTAAATACAGCAAGGGTGTTGTAGGATAGGTGCATCAGCCAGGATGTGGGCTGCAAATCATGTAGCTGCTGCTTGCTGTTCCTTTCAATACTAGGCACTGTCATTAGTTTGTTGCCCTGATAAATGTTTGGTTTTCTCACTGGAATGAAATTACTGAAAGAGATTAACTGTGGTGTCCAATAGAGCTGATAAAGAAACATATTTCTTCCTATTCCAGCCATCTCCCAAAATCAGCAAAAGTTCTTGCATGTGAGGCACAGGTACCTTCTCCAAAAGTTATAGGGCAAAAGCAGACCAAGGGATCTTTCAGTGTGTGAAGGCTACTTGTTCCAGAGCGCAGTGAGGTTTATACCACTGTGATGTTTCTTGTTTTTATAAGGAAACATACAAAAGGAGAAATTGTTTACAAGTGTGTTTGTGTTTCAGAGCACCACTCTTCAAAAAAACTGTGGGCTCTCGTATTTCCTCAAACAGCTACAAGACAGCTACCCAACCCCTTCTTACAGCTAGCTCTGCGCAGCAGTTTGTGTTTCCCTCTAAAATAATGAAGCCAGGAGCGTTTATTTGGAATATTCTGTATATTTGCAGTAGTGACCTATGCATTCACACAGGCCTTAGCCTGTTGGAACAGGCGTAATCTCCACAGCATGGCAGAACTGTAGCCAGTGGGATCATGTAACTCTCACTCCACCCTGACCTCCACAGAGCTCTGTGACTCTGCTCCTGAAGTCACGGCTGATCTCTCCCTCAGCTCTCAGCTGTGACCCATTTACGCTGCACATTTATCAGGCATTTTCGTCTTGAAGGGCTGCTGCTGCCGTGCAGGCTGGCCTTTCCTTCTGAAAACAGAAGGTCTCTGCTCCGAAGGCCAGCAGCCTGCTGGGGGGAACAGGGGACAAAAATGACATCTTGGTGTGCCGATGGCACCGAAGGCGACTGAAGAGCCCTGTCCTGCCTGGCAGGCACTCCTCCCCAGGCACTGACACCTGGAGCCAGCCCACAGCAGGTATCAGGGGCAGCAAACAGCAGGAGCCAAGCACAGGAGACAGCTCAGCTCTGCCGACAGTCGCGCTCGGGCTGGGCAGGTGCCAGGCAGGGCAGCCACACCCAGCACAGAGTCTCCCTGACGCAGTACAGTGCTTGCTGAGAGCAGGAAACACTCCAAGGTCTGTCACACTGTCATGCCACAGCTGTGATGGCCATGGGACACTGGGGACAGCTCTCCCCCAGTGCCCCTTTGCCTCAGCCCCACCAGCTCTGGCTGGTCCCAGTAAGCCTGGTAATGCCACAGGCCTTTAACAGCAATAGCTAAGTCAAGAGGGTGCCAGCACAGCCCCTCTGCCGTGCTCCTGATGTTTCCATTTCCCTTGGACATCCCCAAAGGCAAAGGGACACACCAGCTCATTAAACTGCCCACTCTACTCCGGAATGTCTTTTCCATATTGGACGGCTGACTTTCCAAGCCCTGTAAATACCATAA
Source organism: Anthoscopus minutus (assembly GCA_013399455.1). NCBI lineage: Eukaryota > Metazoa > Chordata > Aves > Passeriformes > Paridae > Anthoscopus > Anthoscopus minutus. The sequence continues at coordinate 34,537 of VWYI01013384.1, forward strand.
TACTACCATGTCCCCTGGAAGCCCAAAAGAAGGCTCCCATCCAAAAAGCCACCAAGCTGCTCTCTAGTTTAAATCTGCAATGCAGAAACACAGCTTATTCCATGAGATCCCAAGTGGGAAAACTGGCTGGGGAACATAAGTACTAATTTACATCTATTAGATTATCTAATGGAACATTTTTTAATTGCTGCTCATAGGTACTTAGTAGCTGTTGGAAACTCTGATCTAAATGATTATTTTCATGAAAGATTGCCAAAGAACTCACATTTGAAACTCCTACGTAGGCTCAGTGGGACTGTTTTCCCTGCGCTGGCCAACCCTCGTTTCCCAGTCAAGGCACTCAGGGTAATGCTAATTAGCACAGCTACAGAACTCAATGAGGCAAATTGCTGAGGGTGTTCACCACAAATCTGACTGTGGAGCCTCCTCAGTATGGACAGTGCAGGAACCTTGAGAAAAGCACATCTCCATATTTGTGTCAGGGCCCTGAGGGCACTCATGGGTTTAAGTGCCCTGACCAGTCCCTCCTGTACCCCCTCACCTGCTGCCCATTGCAGGGGGCTTCATTTCAGCTCAGCCTCAAGATGTGAATGTTTCTCCTGAATGTTGCTGCAGATGCAGCCTCCCATACAGCTCTTGCTCCCAGATGGATCAACACCCTGTGCTGCAGGTAGGTCTGTCCTCAGCCCTGTTTCTGGCCTGTCTCTGGTGCTCACCTTGCATTCATGTAGAAGCCTTGCTGCTTCCTCCACATGTTAGCTGTGCCATCTGAAGGAAATTGAATTTGTGATGTTGTCCCAGCTTCTGACCAGTTTTTACCTCTTGAATCACAGCAAGTTAAATCTGGACCAAAAAAAAAAGAAAATTAAGATCCTAAAACTATTTCTAAAGGTCATGTTTCTTGTCTGTTCAAGTTGCCAAAATACAAAGTTTTTTCCAAGAAACCCTTCCACACACATACATGCATGCCTATGCAACCCTTTAAACCATCATTAGTGCCCCCTTTTCCAAAGGGAGAGCTGCAATTTCAAGTGGAGAAGCAGATTGATTGTATTTATAGTCTGGTTTTATCTTTCAGCCACAATACACAAATCCATGGAGCAAGATCTCTGCACTGCCATGTGTTTATTGCATAGCATTGCTTTCCCATTCTCCTAGAGTGATGAATCATCCTTGCTGCTGAGCTCACCCTGCTCTCAGAGGCCCCCTCCAGTCTTTGAATGCTGCAGAGAACTTGATAAGGGTCAGCAGCCTCAGTGTTGTGCTTTAGAAGGTTAATTTACATGTTGCCTCTTGGCAGCATGGAGGACTCTCCATCAGTTTGCCTTGTGCTGTGGTGTCAGGGCAAGCCCTTCAAAACCCAAATTGTTGCTGGATGTGGTCAGTTGAAACTCCTGACCTAGCTTCTCAAAATCATGTGGTTGGCTTAAAAAATTAGATTTACTGTTTTTTAATAATAATTGTGTAGTCTTTGCACCAAGTTCTTGTTTGAGGAATTGCTCGAGATACTCCAGTTGCTGTCTGTCATGAAAGTGACATGGAAGTGAGAGGTGTATTTTTTTGTGATGCACGAGTAGGGAAAATGTGTGCCTCTAGCAGCTAAGAAAAACACCAACTATTGTGACACTGTGGTTTAAAAACAGTGATATGTGGATAGTTAGAAGTTGCTGTTATTCCAGATTTGCTGGGATGTTTCAGCAGTTACAGATCCTCAGACCTATGGGCAGTTATCTGCTGTGTTAGGATGGCATGGGCTGGCAGAGACTTGCTTGGGATCGGTCTGGGCTCGCTGTGTGGCTGGAGGCAGCGCCCAGGTGCTGGGGTGCCCTCCTGCAGATGCCCACTTCTTGCACCCCAGCTTTTTGCAGCATGTCTGTTCCCTATCAGTGCTAGGCTAGTTTACACATTTGTCCAGGTTCTGTGCTCCCTTGCAGCTATTCACTGAGATCCTTCTTCAAATAGTGAATGTGGGAAGGAGCAGTTTTATCATCTGATGGAAGCTAAAAAAAGGGACAGTACTCTGGCCAGCTGCTGAGCAGCACCCACACCTTGGCCTGCAGGCCCCCACTTCTGTCACCCTCCCCTTGCTGTCCCCATGCCAGTCCTGTCCCCATGCCAGTCCTGTCCCTGGCATCATGGTGTGTTTGGCTGTGGGCAGTCTGGTGGGAGTTGAGGTGTGTGAATACGGGCGGGCTGTGGGAGAAGGAGCAGCTTTTTATTTGTTGAGATTGGATACTGATTCCAGAACACCAATTTTTACTGCAGCTGTAAGGCTGCCATGGGTACAGAACCAGCATCTCTTAAAGCAATCATAGGGGGTTTATTTCCACGGGAAATGTTCATAGCAATGTCTCAGGCTGCAGCAATCTCAATGTGCATGTAGTACCTGGTTTTGAGGCTTCCTCCTAGGAGCTGGGAAAACAGGTTAAAAATGAAAAACAGCAATTGGAAGGAATGTTGTGTGTTGGATTTTACAAAAAAAGATGTTTTTATTTATTTTTTACTTGTTTGTTTGTTGTTTGCTGGGTTTCTTTTCAGTAGATACAGCAGGTTGTTTTGCTGCACAGCTTGGCCTTGGAGCCAGGCCTTTCTGTGCTGCAGATAGAGTGTGCCAGGGACTCAGCATGGCTTGGGTGCTTTGCCAGCCCAGTGGCTCGCTCTGTGGCAGCTGCAGAGCTGCCTGCATGGCCTTCCTAATGCTCAATGCTCATGAGTCAGATTTTAAAAATACCCCAGGGCAGGCTCAGGCAGGGATGCCAGGCCTAACAGCCCCATTTAATTTCCTCTACATACTGTGCTATAAGTAGTTCAGGCACCTGCTGGAACTAGAAATGTTTCTTTCCTTAAAACCAGACACCAGCAGTGGTTAATTACCACATCCCAAATTGGCACAGTTGAATCTTTACGGAATTATTCCTGCCCCAGGTCTGAGTCTTTAAATGATATACTTCTGGCTATTTTTATTATTTTGTTACATCACAAAAGCAATTATCGGCCCAAATCTGTTTTCCCTTTTGAGTAAAAATTCCTCTGCGGCCGGAAATTATTGGGATGAGTTTTTCTTGTGCTTTCTTTATGTGGACTGAACTGATCATGTTAGGTACACGTCAAATGTTGCACGAGAGCCAGCTCTCACAGCCCCAGCCACCTGTGGCAAGGTGGGGGCTGTACCAAATTAATTTCTGTGCACAGAGCCAGTATAATAGACATGCATATCAGTGGGTATGTATGTATTCACTCCACTATACATAGAATCCTCATGTAATCACAGACTGGTTTGGGTTGGAAGAAGCCTTAAAGATGATCTAGTCGCAGCCTTGCTGCCATGGGCAGGGAATCTCCCACCAGACCAGGTTGCTCAAAGTTCTGTCCAACCTGGCCTTGAACACTTCCAGGGATGGGGCAGCCACAGCTTCTCTGTGCTATGTGGTCCAGTGCCTCTCCTCCCTCACAGCAAAGCACTGCTTCCTAATATCTAATCAGGTTTACTCTGTTGGAATCCATTCCCCTTTTCCCTGTCACTCCATGCTCTTGTGAAAAGTCCCCCTCCATCTTTCTTGTAAGCTCCTCTCCTACAATGCAGATATACAGACCTGAAGAAGTTGCTTTTGGACAGCTTTTGGATGTGTAATTGAAATAAAAAAATACCATAGTTACAATTTTCTTGATGCTTGGAAAAGTCGAGTGTTATAGAAGTGACTGCGTGGATATACATGAAATAAGCAAGTAAGGCTGTGAACTGAGCATTGTAGTCAAAACAGCTGGAGCTGGGACCTAAACAGACCTGAAATACAGGTGTCACAAAGCTAACTGGAGACTGGAAAAAATAGTACATGGAATAACACTGACCAGTAACTTTCCCCTGAGCAGCTGTCACGTAGCTGGCAGTCAAATGCCTTTATTGTACTATTGCCTCTCCTGACTTTGCACAGGTTCTGTGATACTGAAGTCCTCCTAAACCCTTTCTGAAGCAGAGGTCAGGCAGGAGCAAGTGCAGTACTATGGGTGCCCATGTTCCCAAAAGCATCCTTTGAGCTACAGCAGCACTGCTGTCCTGTTTGATCTGGCATCATGGGTAGCAGAATGTGTGCCTTGCGTGTCTGAGAGATTGGTTTCACAGATGTGTTGGGACAGAGGATGTGGTTCAACATGTCTCCCTGTTAAGCTTTCAAGCTCTGAAGGTTTTTATTCTGTTGATAAAACCCAAACAGAAAACTCACTTCATAGATTAAGAACTAATGGCTTTAAAATTAGCCCTATTAAGATCTCACTTAGGATCCACAGTCTCCATACTTTGGAGTCCAGTGCCAGACAGTGTGTATCTGCATGTGCAACACAATTAGGCAACAAAAGAAGCTTTGTATCAAAAGAGTTTATTAAAAAACAATAAAACTTCACTGAAGCTTCCTGTCTTCAAGACAGAATTATGACATTGCAGCATTCAACACAATCATAATACACATATAAATATAATACTATACAGCTCCTGTTCACCTTGGCCACGTTCTGCCCTCAGTCTGGCCCCACACAGCCCTGCTGACACAACCCAGCCCTGCATACTTTAGCTGCAGAACCTGTTCCTCTGGGAACTGAGTTATGCTATCCCTTCCTCCCCTCACAGTGCTGTTACTATGAGGAGGTTGCACACAAACCCAGCACAGCTCTTGGCAGCTTGAGGCAGTAACAGAACCGGCGTGAGCACACCAAGCCTGACAAGAGCAACGCTGGGGGATGTTTAGGAAAAATAAATAGGCAATCAATTACTCAGGTTCCCAGCAGTGCCCAAGTGCAGAGAGCAGCTTCTGTTCACAAGAAGGAAGCTTTGTCCGGACCGGCCGCATCGCTCCTCGGCCATGACAGAAGGGCTCCTGCACAGCCACCTCTCACTGCAGCACTGGCGGAGAAGGGCAGTACCCACAGCTGGCATCTCCCCTGAAGGCCCTCCAACAGCATCACTCTGGGCCATCAGCTCTGCACCAAAGTCAGTATTTGTCCCTGCACCGTGGCAAACAGACTGAGCGCTCAGTGCCCCAGCCTTTCGGGTCAGGATGCTGCTCATGAGCTGTGGCTTGGCTTCCTTGCCAGCCCAGAGGCTGCTTCTCGCTCCTCTCCACCACTCATGTGCCCTGGGCTGCTTTGCTGATAGGTGTCTTCTTGCACAGTTCCTGGTAGAATTCAGATTCCAAAAACCGTGGGTAGGAGTTATTCTCCATTAAGCTGTAAACTCTCTTCTGCGCTGCGCTGAAGCAGGTATGGGTGGCTTCCTGGATGTTCTGTGCAATCATGTTCTTGGTCTGGAAGTCTATGTTTATCTGAAATGCACAAAGAGGGACATTACTCCTGAGAACAGAATTCAAGTAGGTATAATACACAGTACAACTTCTGAAAAGGTGAAAAAGGCAAGACCTCATTACTACAGGGTGAAATTACTGAGGAATATTTTTAAAGAAAATTCTTCTTTTGCACAAAACCAAAACTAATTCAGATATGTCTTTTGTCAGTTAAAATGGAAATTCTCTGCAACACTGTCTCTGCCATTTTCCAGTTTGGTGGAAAGGCAGTTGTATTCAGACCCCGACATTAACAGTGTGGTTATGTACAATGGACGTTTGACACCTGTATCTTGAGTTCAAAGAAATAACGACTGTAAGAACTCATAGAACAGAAAATTTATGTTCAAGCAGCTTTTCTTTACCTCTTTGGGAGCCTCCTTTTCAATGAAGTCATTGTAGATTTTCTTTGCTTTTGATGACAGCTTTTGGGGTGATTTCGTTTTCTTGAAATCCTCGCAGGCCAACCAGAACTCAATGTTCTCTTCACAAAACTCAGACTTCAAAAAAGCTCGGAAAGCAGCAAGACCATCTAAGGAAAGAAAAAAAAATACTCACCTTCAATTAACTATTTCAGGAATCTCGATTTTACCTATAAGTCACATCTGTTTCTACCAGAATGTTTTGCTATAGGCCTATTTTTTTTTCTGTGATATCATGGCAATAAAAAAATGCCATAATTTATGTTTGCAAGCAAGTTAATGCTTTAACAGCTTCACAGGTTTCACTTGGAGTTTGTAATTCAAACACAAAAAATTAAACCACTTTTACTATTATGTTTCCTCCTGTGATGCCTGAGAATACATTAAAAAGGAATTTCTCTGTAGAAAAGCTCTCCTCTGTTAACCTTTGCACTGCAGTAAATATGACTGCTATAGTACTCTGGAATATTCTTTCAATGGAAAGGATGACTCAAGCTCAAAGAGCAAATAGTAGTGTTATTCCTTAGTCTTTTTGCTTTGCTAGTGAATGCTGCATCTTGTGGAACTACAGTAAAACCCCAAGATCACTGAACTTGTGTTGCAGAGTCCTCCCCACATTGCTGGAAAGCCTTTGTTTTGGTAATGCAGTGGGATCAGGGAATAAATGCCCTTTTCCCATTAGGCAAAGCTAAGCTGCCAGGTATGATTTTAGCTATGGGGGTTTAAAGAAAAAAATCTACTGAAGTATTCTTTGTTTTATTATTAGTTTATTTTTTTAAAAAAAACACTTCTATATATTTTGGCTTTAAACTGTTAAAAGCATTTAACTTGCAAGACCAGAATCAAAGCTCTTTCTATGCGAGGTACAATGCTGACACAGAAGGAAGCAAACTCTTACCTACATATAAACTTCTCCATCCCTTTGCTACCAAATGTTACTTTTTGAAGACAAACTTACATTTGTTAGCAAGAAGTTCATCGAAGGCTTCTGACCACAGCTGGGCTTCTTCAGGGGAAGGTCTGCAGAAAGAGAGGGAGATCAGACTACACTGCTCAAGCTTTACTGCTTTTGAATAACACTCGAGTTACTTAAACAGAGTTTCTTTCTCATAACTTACCTGAAGTAGTTGCGGTGCTTTCCTGCCTTCTTAGATTTCCTTTTGTTAGAATTGGAAGAGTTCTGTAGGAAGTAGCTCAGCCTTGTTTTCCAGTCTTTAATGCTGGAAGAAAGAAGAGGGAGATGCTCGTTAAAAATGACAGCACGCAGAGCTTTGGACAGCAGCGCTGTCCCCTGAGGCGGCTCCTGCAGCGGGAGTCACCCACAGCCCCTGAAGGCGAGGAAAACGCTTCCCGACTCTGCGGGCGGGGGGACTCACATCGTTCTCTTCATCCTGCCCTTGTCGGCCTCCTCCGGTTCGCTGCGGCGGCGGCCGCCCCACTCCATGCGCCCGCCGTGCCGCACCGCCAGCAGCAGCGCGCTCTGCATCCCGATCCTGATCCCGATCCAAGTCCCGACCCCGATCCAAGTCTCGATCCCAAATCAAATCCCGATCCTCCGCGCCGCGCCCGCTCTTATGGCCCCGCAGGAGGGCGGGGCCGAGCCGGACCGGGCTGGGCTGGGCTGGGCTGGGCTGGGCTGGGCTGGGCTGAGGGCGGCACCGAGCCAGCCACGCCTGCCGGTCTTTCCCAGCAGAGCGAACTTCGCCTCTCCTCCGCATCACTTCTCTTTCCCCCCTTTATTTGATTTTCCTTACTCCCCCCACCCTTCTTGGAAATCTTTCGGCGTGTCGCACCGCCAAAGGGCTGGCTGTCCTTTCCGTCAGTCAAAAACATGCCTTTCTCTTCTGGATGTGTTTGTCTTAAGGTTATTCAGCTTTTTGAGCGTGGCCAGTACGCGAAAAGAAAGGACCTAGCCATATTTCTTAAAAAGACAAAGTAGCTCTGACTTTGAGCGTACGGTGCTTTTGGTGTCGCTCCTCTGCTAACCCAGACTATGGATCCCTTCCACCCCGTGTCTGCGCAGGGTTCAGCTCTGGGCAGTGTTGCCACCTACCAGTGAATTGTGTAAATTACTCCCAGCACTGGAAGCTGAAGTTGCAGAGCCTTGCTCGAGCCCTCGGCTTGTTGAAAAGGCCATGTGATCCTTCTCAGCAGTGTCCAGCTGGAGGGTATCACGTCCAAACAATTTGAATTTAGGAACCATGTGAGTTTACCCTCTCCCTGCTTTTCTGCTCTTTTCTGTGCATGTGTCCTCCTCTCCACAGTACCCTAGATCCTGTCTTTCCTGCCACAAAAAGCAATGTTCAAAGAGACTGGCTCCCAGAACACCAGCTGACTTCAGCACAATCATGTAGCACAAATGTTTGATCCTTCTAGGTAATCAATGTGTCCTAACAACTTCTGCTTGCTGATCACTCAAGCTGCACTAAAGCATTTTACTTTTAATGAGATGTCTGGGGAAAAGGAATGCCATTTAATTTGTGGCAGCATTTAAAGGACTTTTCCGTGCTCCTGGTCATACTTTGCAGTATATATTGATGATCTGATACGAAAATAAAGTTCAGTCCTATAAATTTTACCAAATCACTTTAAATGATTTTTGCAACAGGTAGCTCTTAGTCCTGTATATGTAATGTAAATAAAGGGAAATTATTGTGCGTGCTAGCATGTGAGAAAGCATGTAAAGAGAAAGGCTCTAAGTGCTGTAAAAGCGTCACTTCCAGAAACTACATGAGGTGAAGTTGCCAAAGCAAGGAGCAGGGCAAGCAGTGCCAGGATGATGGATGGGTGTGTGCTGACTGCCTTCGAGCACTTCCATCGTCAGTGGCGTGTAGAGCGAGGGCCAGGCGAGCTGTGAGCACGGGACAGCCTGTGGCACACGGGAACACGGCCCGGGACATACGGGAACACCGCCAGCACGTGCGGGCCTGGCACAGGCAGGCTTGGATAAGCGCAGGGAAACTCAGCCCTGGCTTTCCCCGTGCTGCATCCCCTGCAAAGAATCAAATGACCTGCAAAGAACAGCACGTCCCCATCTGCCGCCCGACTTGCAGATTTCCCCGGTTTGGATGCTGGTTTCGAGTTTCTTTCACCTGATTCTCAAAGCTGAATGGGGGAAAAAAAAGTGCCAGCTATTGGGAAGTGGGAAACTTCAGAGTCCAGCAAGCTACAGTAAGGTTTAGTTAAGCAATTATACTAATTTGGGAGCTTACCCATAGCACACCAGAGATCCTGCAGATGTTTGAAGCCTAACAAAGTGTTTTCTTGTTGGTCTTAGAGGAGGATTGCAAGCATAGAGCTGGGATATTCCCAGGATCTGCTGAGATGTAAATTTGGCAGTAGTCAGCATATGGAAAATTGCAGCATGAATCATGTATTTTTGTGATACTTTCTATTTCAAACTTTTAATTGCTTCTTTCAGAAACCCATAAAATGGAAGTGCCAGTTAAGGAAGGCAGTTATAAAATGTGTAATATCTTTCAAGAGTGGAAAAAACAGGTAAAAAATTAGGCTGAATATGGAACTGGGAGGTTAGATGACCTTATAAAAAATTCTTATTCTAATATTTGGTTTAAAAACTATTTAGGTTAAAATTGATTTTTTTCAGCTGTGTTAGGTATATTTTGGTTTATGTATTTATTACACTTTTAAAGCACGAATACTGCTGCTTTTTCCAGTAAAAGAGACACTTAACAAAATACTTTCATACTTCACCATGGTGTGTTTTCTGACTGGGACAGTTACCTTGGCCAGGACATCAATTACACAACTGCATGATAAAACATGCTTTCCTTTTAGATTCAAAGACCAATAAAAAGCACCTGACCTCCCACAGTGTCACCAGTGTGCTGTGCAGGGACCCGGTTAGGGCTGGGGAGGAAGGGAAGAGGCTGCTGGGAGGGAGGAGGCCAAGTTCTCACCTTGAGAACCTCCCTGGGTGCTGTGGGCATGAAGTGGCCCTGGGTGACTGCACTGCCCTCAGTGTTTGGGCTCACTGAGCAGTTTTAAAGGCACCAAACCCAAGCATTACTTCATTTTATCAATGTCTGCTTTTTTAAAGCAAGGTCGCTAGCTTGCCTTTCTGAAGGGGGCTCTGTTTCACACCAGTGGTGCCATACATTGTCTGGGCAAAGGAGATTTGACATCTCAGCCCTGGCCTGCTCTGTGTCTTGCAACAGTATATTGAAAATTCCAGGAAAATGAGGAACTGGGGTTGTAAAGAAAAGCCCTGGGTTGCAGCACAGGTTCAGGTGTGTTAGCACAGCATAATATGGAGTGCTGCTGGAAAATCAATGTCTCCAAGCTATGATTTCTTTCATTGGGAACGAGCCTGAGTGCTTCCAAGCAGTGCCCAGGGCAGCACTGCAGATCTGCCTCTGTCCTTTGGAAACAGGGAAGCTCCTGGTAGCTGAGGACAAACACAAACACAGTGCTCAAGCTTTTCCTTCACATCCTCCTTAAAGCTTCTGTCTATTTGCGTCCCACTAATCTCATTGGCAAGGGGCACGGCCGAGGAACAGTGGTGGGAGGAGACAGCCTGGAGCCCAAACTTTGCTATTGAAGTCGGTGACAAATTTGCCATCGCCTGCAGCAAAATCTGATGTCAGACATTTAATGACACAAGCGCTCACCCTGGAGATCACACTTCATTTTTCAGAGCCGTTCTTGAGGATGTTCTGTCCTTTTTCTGCTTATACAATTCCTGCAGTCACCAGGGATGGCTAGATGTACAGGGGACTGTAACAAAGGCAATAAACATGCCAGGGAGAAGATTAGGATTTTTCCATCTCAGTTACGTTCTATGTCGCAATAGCTACGCTGATCTTTTGAAGCTGCCAGTGAGTTGTTCTAACTGAAAGATGCTTACTAAATCCATGTCTGCATTTTGTGAAATGCCAACCCTTGTTTCTTTCTTTTACTTGTCTGGTAGGACACAGGAAAAGTGGTCCAGAGTTTATAGCTGAGTTTCATAAAGCCAGAAGGATAGAGCATGTTTTTGCATGGTAGTTCAAACCATGCATGGGAATTATTTGAGGGATGTCTTATTGAACCCTCAGCTATGACTAGCTTAAAAAGACTAGATTCAAAGGAAGGAACAAGATGTTGAGTTATGTCTTTTTCTTTTATAATGCAAATTGCAAATGACACAGGTGAACTTTCCTGTGTTTTTATTGTTTTTGAATGTACAGCTGTACAATCCTGTGCTGTGCTGTGAGATGATTCATGTAAGCATCAGGAGATCAGCAAAGCATACCACATTGTGACCCTCTGTTCTTAGCTCCCTTTCAGGCTGTGACTTCTCTGAAGTGCCGGGACTGATCTGCATCAGCACAGAGGAGCACAGAGGTGCCCAGCTATGGTGCCAGCAAAGGCTTTCTGCTGTGCATTGCTGAATAACAGCAGCCAAGTCTGGGCTGGGTGGTAGGACACTATTTTCTAAATGAATGTTATGGTTAAGAATATTAAAATAGCCACTCTTACTAATTTTTTTAGTAAGTGAAGAAGTTCACTCAAACCCTTAATCTAACATTAATCCTGTTCATTGCATTCTGCCTTTCTAGCTCCTGTTAGAATTTTAACTTGTAGTAGTGGGTGTTGTTTTCTTTGGATTTTTGTGGTTCTTTTGGTTGTTGTTTTGGGTTTTGTATATTTTTTCTATTGTTTGTTTGTGTTTTTTTAATTACTTGAAGATTGCTGAAGTCAAGTTGTCACATTCTCTGCCTCTGGCCCTGCAGACTGTGCCTGACAGGCTATTGTACTTCCCCCAGTATTTTTTTCCAGTCATAAAGCTCAAAGCGTGAAAATCACCAGAAGCCATTTCTGGATCTAAGTATAGCACTACTATGGATTAACACTAACCTGGACCAATTATATGCTCAGTCTTTCCTAAATAAAAATAAAGTATATCTCATTACAAACGGATCTTGTTTCACGTACCAGCAAATCCTCTGAGTAACATATAAACTCAACAGAGTTCTCTGAGAACCCATGCGTCCCAGCCCTCAGCCACCTTGTTTTACATAAACACTGACATTAGTTTATAAAAGTTCTAAAAATAGAGCTGAAATTTGTCAAGTGGACCAGCTGGGACTATGTGTCTACATACAGGGTTGCTGTTGTGTGGATGTGTACATCTCTGTTTTAGTGATGCTGTGAAAAGAATATGAATTTATGCATTGAGCCTACATTGTGATTCTCCCTCTGCCCCTGGACATTTGGAAATGTTGGTTTTGAAGGAGATACTGGACAGCAGCAGGCAGGAACTGGAACAGCAGGTTCCCTGGGAAGCAGGGAAGGCTGTCCTGCTCTTGTCAGATCTACTTTATCCCCTCTGCAAAAAAAGCTGAAAAGAGACCTGTTAATATAGTCTGCATTCTAAAGGACAGGACATTCTCACATTCCTCATGCCTTTTGTCAATATGGAAAGCAAACAGCTTAGCAAGAAGCAGGGCATTTTTAACAATTCAGTTTTCTTAGCAGAAACATGCTGGGTTACACCATCTCAGGGCGAGAGAGATGATAAATCTTGTTTGAGGTTACCTGGGTGGTGCAGAACTCCAGCCCCATGTCGTGTTCCAGTTGCAGCCTATTTTACCCCACCCTCCGCAAAGACTGTATTAATTAACCTGGGTGTGCAGAGGAATATTAAACTGTTTAAATCTGCATGTGGGCACCATCTTTATCATATTATCTGCATGTAACACAGCCCTTCTGATGACTCTTTAATCCATGTTAATGAAAGTGCAAATACCTGAATGGTGGTAGTCAAACACTGATTAAGAAAGTCTCTGTGGCTTAGAGAATCTCCCTTTTACAACTCCCACAGGTGGGGACTGTCAGGAGCACAACAGCAAGAAAGACAGAGATCAGCCTATAGGAATGTAACCATTTTTTCACCACCTTAAAAGTTCAAATTTTAAAAAGCATTGAAAATTAGAAGTGAAAACAAGTACTTCTTTTGAAATGAGATAAAATTTCTTTCTTATGTTGCAATGGGCAAAAAAGTTTTAAAAACTTACTTCTTGAGACACCCTGACCTCCATGCTGGGTAGAATTAGCAGAAGTTTAATTACACTTTTTCAGTGGGAAACAAAAACGGTAGCAAAATATCAAATTTGTCAGTGGAAATTTTTTCATTTCTCTAAAATTATTTTAGGGTGATATTTTCTTGTTATCACTTTCAGTGTTGCACTGTAGGCTTTTTGGTGAAGAGTAGAAAGGTAATAAATATCTTTGAGATATGATAAAGGCTGGAGAGGAGAGGAGAGGAGAGGAGAGGAAGCACTGTCTGGGCAAATCTGCTTATCTAAGTCAGGAGACATTTCAGGAAGGGTGGCCTTACACCCTTTCTGGTCATCATACTGACAAAAAAACTGCTGCAAAATCTGTAGGTTAAACTCTGGAGTTAGAAAAGGCTGGAATGAAGGTTCCCTGTACGAGGTTATTAACCCCGTGGTGGCACCCTGGGCTACTCCCACAGTGAAGGCTGGGAGTGAAAGGAAGGACAGAGTGAAATTTGTCCTCATCAAAGTGTGGAAATTCCTTCCTGGCTATTTGAAGAGCGCGCTGAGGAGGTCAGACCATAGCCAGGGTGTCTTTGGGGTGGTCTGGGAGACAGGCACAGGGAAGTACCTTGACAGATTAGTCATTCCCTTAATGACAAATGTTGCAATGTCCCCATCCTCCAAGCACTGTAGGCAGGCACATGGTTCCCTTAGAACATATTTTTTTTAAAATTAGTTCAATGTTCAAACAGGCCTTAAGAGCAGAGCAATTCATAGCTGACTTTAGGTGAATATTCCATGTGGAAAATATAGGTCCAAGCCTATAAAAATATGTGGAGAGAATGAGAATGTCATTTCTTGTGTCTGAATGAATGTTAGATAAAATTTCACAGCAATTAGTAAAGCTCTCCATGTTGATATTGCAGTGCTAGATGTTGTCAGAACACTTATTGTCACAGCAAACAGCAGTGACAGGTAATTCTGCATTAAGGAAACCATTTCTGGGCTGCTTGCAGTGCTAGGAAATGTCAGTGTAGGACTGTACATTACTCTGGGTTGCATTCAGAATTTTGAGAGGCTGCAAATAACCCGTAGTCTGTTCTGGCAAACTCTGTGACACAGCCTCCAGTTAGGAGCTATGACGAGATCTCCATGTTAGGCACTCGGTATTTCTCAAGGATGTTCTTCAACGATTGCTTAATGCATCATTGAAAAATGAGAGCAAGAAACCTGAATTAACAAAAAAAATCAACAAAAATTTACCATTTCTTCACTGTCTATAAGTACTAAAATGTACCACATAGATAATTTAAAGAGGAAAAAAGGAAATCTTGCCAGTCCTTAAAGGATAAGGCAAGGTAATTGGAGTTGACAGAGAGGAGAGTTGAACATATGTGTTCATCTCTTCTCTCCTGGCAGGTGTATCTCTTCCAAGATGAACTACTGCAGAGGTGGGGGGGGTGCTCTGTGATCTTGGCTGTGATTTCACCTGCTCCTTCCAGGAAGCTTCTCTTAACTCTTTTAGGAATGAAACCAGCTGTGTGGCAGTTTGTAAACACACATTTCAGAACAGGATCCTTCGGTACTTTTTCTGATGCGTGTTGCTCTGAGGGGTGACACGTGAGCTGCAGCTGAAGCTCTGGGACGGTGAACTCACTTCACATTTAACATTAAACTGGTGTTTAGTTGCTATGGATTTTTTTTTTTAAATTATTTTTTAAATCAAATTATTTACCTAAGATTTTTGTTTTAAGGCAGTTTGTTTTTCTGGTAGTTTTCCAACAGAAACGGTTATTTGAAGACTGGGACAACATTCCTGGCAAGTTTATAACTGAGAAAGAAACCAGAGGAAAAGAGGGCTCACAACAGCTCTCTGGGATATATGTCAACATATTAGGAATCATAAGATGCATAGGTAAATTGCAAGGGGTAATGAAAAGAACAAAAATTACCTGGAGGAAATAATCTTCTGCTGTGTCCTCTACCAATATCCACTGAATAACTAATGCCCACTGTATTGATGATCTTCTTCTTGCTTTGCCTAGAGGAGAAGTGAGGACAATTTTTTTTCAGCTTATTTTGGAATTATTCCTTCTTTGCATATGTATTTTCTTTATTTCAGACAACTACTCCAATCCATACACACTAAGCAGACTAGAGAGATTTGGAACTGGGCACAGATTAAACACCAGGAAAGCTTCTTGAAGCTGGAGGGTATTTTTGCAGTGATAGTTTCTCTGCAAGTAAATGGAGAGTAAAGAAAGATGTGGAGAGGTTCTCTGCTGTGCTTTCGAGTTTGCAGCAGGTGTTACACAACTGCCCTGTTTGCACCACACAGGCACGGTACTTTGAATAATAGATCTTCTCTCTGCCAGTATTATTTAATTTTCTTCTATTAAAACAAATTGGATCAAGAGGTTATTTTGTTATAACTCAAAATGCACTCAAAATGAACTGCTTTTGTTTTCTTTGCCAGTTTGCATTTACATTTATAATTCATTACTAGCTAGCTCATTTTCTTTTTTTGGTCTTAAGTACAGCTGAGAAATCAACTGGTTGCTATTAAACTACATCCCCCCCTTTTCTGCTTTTTTCCTCCCTCATTGGAGAAAATATAGTAAGACTGGGTTTTGCTTGCCTGTCTGCTTCTTTTTAAGTTTCTGAGTGAAGAATGAACATGTATTTATAATGTTGTTACAGCAAGTCCTTTTTGAACAGGGAAAGTGGATCCTGATCCACTGTAGAAGAATAGGAGCAGTCAGACCTGTGGTGTGTCTGCTGTAGTTTGGGCTGGCTGTCTTGTCGATGGAGCTGGGTTACCATGATGGCTGGCGTGGTGAAAAGCAATATTTCTCAGCTGCAGCACACCTGGTGGTGTGGCTTTCCTGCAGCTTCTCACCTGGCCAGCTGGCCCCTCTGGCCAAACACCAGTTATTGCTGGACCCCCTCTGAGCAGAGCAACCCTCAGAAGCAGGCAGGTTGTTCCTTGTTCTCCATGAACCTCCATCCTCCCTGGCATGACTGAAAATCTACGTTTCAAGTGTGTACTCAAGCACAGCTGTGGCCAGAAAGGGAAGAGGTTGTATAGAGGGGTGAGAAAGGAGCATTTGCTGCCATGGATCTGTGCTGCCCACTGTTTCCCTGCTCCTGCAGCCAGCCCAGGAGCAGCTTCTGTGCAGAAGAGTCCAGTGCCAATGTCCCACACAGCTGGGACCTGAGTCCCCAGGGCAGCCCTGGCTCCAGCCCTCTCCTGGTCACAGCTGGCTGTCACCCTGCAAGGGCTGAGTCACTGTCTGAGGGCAGAGCTGGGCAGTGCCAGCCCTGCGAGCCTGGGGGCTCCCCTTGGACAATGTCCCCTTCCCAGGTGTGCACTCACAGCTTCTCTTCTGCAGAGAAATCAATGTGTGGCTTCTTTCTTCTTGTGTATGAACCCCCTGGGCTCAGCAGGAGCTTTGAAGTGGTGCTGGCAGCTGGAAGTGCCTTCTGAATAATGAGGCTGAATGTTTCTCTCTCCGTATTTTTATAATTTTACTTTTCATATTTTCTCTCCACTCTGAGAACTATGTGTTCTGTGCTGCTTCGATTGTAATTATTTTTTCTTTTTTTCAAACCCTCAGTGAAATAGCAATACTGGCCCAATGTTTTAAGCTTTTAAAAGCAGCAGGTTAGTACCATTCACATTTGCTCAGGTTTAAG
Source organism: Anthoscopus minutus (assembly GCA_013399455.1). NCBI lineage: Eukaryota > Metazoa > Chordata > Aves > Passeriformes > Paridae > Anthoscopus > Anthoscopus minutus. Next base: position 50,989 of record VWYI01013384.1, read on the forward strand.
GGCATATTTATTTATAAATATTTACCCAAAGGATAATGAGACAAGAAACCGAGAATGTTTTCCCCAGTCTCTTATACTGACCTGGTCATGTGGTACCATTTAGCAGATTTACAGCAATTTTCCAGCTCTGTGAGCTCTTCTAGGTAAGAAAGCTGCCAAAGAACAGCTCCTAGATTTCCCTTCAGCCTGTAAATACGCTGGGAAAAATAGAAATGTATGAAGCATCCAGAAAATTTCTGGGTGCCTGTACTGGTTATTCTAACCTGTGCCATAGATTTATCCTCACCTACTTTGCTCTGCATAAACTGCACATAGCTGAAAGTGTGATCTGAGGACTGGATCAGTAAGATTAAATAGTAATTGAGGTTTAATTGCATTACCAAATGATGTACTGTTTAGCAAGAGTACAAAAAGTAGATAATCCAAATGCCAGCAGACATTCTTTTTGCAAAAATAATGAACTTTAAAAAATGTTGTGCTTTACAGACTCTGAGTTAAAATAGTCCTGTCTGGAATGTAACCTCTTCTGGAGTACGTAAAGGAGAGTTGAGTTAGGTTTCTAGTTTTTTTTTTTCCAGAAACCTAAAAGAAATTGCTGTCTGCAAAGCATCCTGTCTTTGGTTTTGATTTTTACAGCAACAGAGGACTGTTAGATTTTTTTGCAGTCTCAGAAGTTTCTATATTAGCCTGTATTTTGCCCTGCTGTTGTCACCCCCTTCCCAAAGGGTTGTGATTAGCTTTGACTCAAAGCACAGAATGCTGGGATGCATTTGAGGAATATGGTGAAGTTTTAAACTCACCGTGAACAATGCAGAAGCAACTGCACTGCAACTTATGCCTTGATCTGCATCACCCTTTGGAGAAATTGTGGTTGTTTTCTGGCTTTTATCTTATGTCTTTGTCATTAATTAGCAAGGGTTCACATGCTCAGGCAGTTCTCTTCCTTAAGATACATGGAACCTTTGAATGTTTTTCAGCCAGCAATGTAATTACCTCGAGCTTCCTGCTCAATCCACTTGAGGATTTTAAATAGGTATGTATTTTTAAACCTTTTCAAAGGTTTTCAAAGAAGACTCAAATGCATGTGAAATTATCCTCACCTACAGCCAAGTTCGATTTGAACTGGAATGTTCTCAGAGTGCGACAACAGCATTTTGTTCTCTTCAGAAGTTAGGGTAGTTTTAGGGGGAGAGAGATTGACAGCTTCAGTGATTCTTTTTCTGTAGCCATTTTGAGGTGAAATCCTGTCTAGGTAGAGAGATATCCATTCGTGTTGTTTACTTTTCCACAGTCAGCCTTTGCTCAGTTATTACCAGGCTGGGTTTTCATCAGCTCCTGGATAAATTGAGCTCTTTTCTGCTAGCACCTTAGTTACTCCAATGCCATTTTCAGGGCTGCACAAGGCAGTCTCTATTTCCTAGACATGCGTTTTGTGAACTACTGAAACATTACTTTTGTTCCTGTTTCCTTTTTTTCATTTTTCCTAACCAGATTTTAGTTAGTAGCTAAATGTGGATGTGCTCAAGAAATGTTGGGAGTTCTCAAGATGCAACACAAAAACATTGCCAGATAATTAGTGTTTGATGCTTAATTGCCACCCTTTTTGGAATGTCATGTTCAGAGCCACTAGAAAAGTGTGGTTGTGGTAAATCTTCCATTTTTTTTGTTATTTCATGCCTTAGCTCTTGCTAGGAGTGATTGGGATGTTCACGGGCAATAGGTCTGTAAATGTACTAAAGGACAGTTGTTTTGGGCTTATCTAACATAAGCAAGGAGACAGAGACCAAAGAGGGGAAATTACAGTGACCAAAGAGGTGAAACTACAATTAGGGGACCACTTGACACAAGCAGTAAGTGAGCAATTAGAATAAAAGCAAACCTGCCTTCAGGCAGCAGGGAGTAACCACGTGGAACCTGCTTCTACGGCAGGCTGTGGGGATGGGCTGGCCCCTGGATTCGAGTGAATTCATGAACGACAGATCCACAAAGAGATGCTGAAAAGGATGTGGGTGCTCTAAAATCTCTATTGCAACAGCTGCGAATGCAGAACCAGTGTGAGGGGAGCAAAGCAAGAAAACAGTTGGATTTTTGTACTTTCCCTACCTGCTTGCTTCACCACCACTGGAGACTGACTGCAGGGCTGGAGAAGGCAGTGCTCTGCCTCACAGAAAAAGGGCATTTTCTGTGCCCTTATAAGTTTTATTTATTGCTCAGACCACCACTAAATTAGGGCTTAAAGCATTTACCCCTGAAAACTCTACAAGTAAGGACCTTGTATGTGCGCGAGATTTTGCTAGACTCAGACCCTATACTTTATTTGGTTAAATAGAACCACGAACATTCACACAGCTATATAAATAATCATGTCCAGTTAGTCCTGTCAGCTGAGCCAAACGAGAGGTTTTAAGTGCCAAGGACTTAGAACATCTCTTTCTAATTTTACCCTGGCTCAAAGTATGTTTAGAAGATGAAGTATAGATAAAATCAGATAAGCAAAATTATTTAGTATCCTGTCACTTGTAAAATGTTTATCAGCTAAAAATAAAAGAGGTGAGAAAAATAAGTTAATCTTTTACAAGAAGCAAAAACACATCTAATGGCTGGGTTAGGAGCAGGGGATGATTACAAACAGTTCACAGTGGCTGCTGACAGACGTCCTGTTTTTGGCAGTTTGTGCACAGCTCACCAAGAGATGCTACCTGCAGAGGTAGCAAATCTCCATGTGTTGTCTTAGCTGGAGCTAACTGGCTGGAAGATGGGTAGAAAAACATGAATGACTCAGCTGGATACTGGAGCTGTTTGGAGGTGTTCCAGCTGATTGGTTTTCTGGTAGAAAAGACTAATTCTTTCAAAGGATGACATCTTGCTAGGGTATGCGACCTCTCTAAGAATGTATTTTGTGCTCTGCCCAGACCATTCCCCAACTTTGCCAGGCTCTCTGGCAGTCACCAGGCAGGTGCTACAGAGGTGAGCTCTTTCCATCTTCCTCTGCTGGAGTTGCAGTGGCTTCTGGCCAGTCTTGCAGCCAGTGACCATATCTGTCCTCCCAGCCATGTCAGCTGACTCTGCTGGCTGTCCAAGTCTACCATGGCAGATGATATTTTTTCATATGTTTGAAATATTTTGCAGGCTGGATAGAAAATCTTCCAGGCAGCTGCATTAATATACAAAGAGCCCGGAGGCAAAAGAAGCCCGTAGAGAGAATACAGCATATGCTTTTTTTTTCTCCTGCAAGAAAAATGTCAGTAGTTTCTTGTTTATTGATTTGGACATCAAGAGGGATTTTCAGTGTTTTTCTGAAATATTGCCAACTGACATTAGATTATTCCTGCCCTTAACACTGCACTAATATCTAACGGCAAATGTTAAGCTTCACCCTTATTTTGTTTATGAAACTGGACGTGTGGCACAGAGGATGCTGAGGAAGGTGCCTATGCAAAAAACCTCTTAGTGGGTTTCATAGCTTATGGCATACATCACATCATAGGATTCATGCTACTTGTGGAGAGACAGGGGCAGAGAAGAGAAAAGAAAAAGCCTCAGCAGCTGTCTGAAAAGAGGAAAAAGCACTGCCATGAGACCTCAGGTGGGAAGGAGGTGACAGCAGGGCAAACAGGGACCTGTCAGGAAGGCACCTTGCAGCACAAGGCTGCAGCATTTCCCCTTTGCCAAGTCTGTTCATCTTTCAATACCTCATTTTTTATAAAATGCTCCTTTTAAAAAATTGTGGGATAGTGCCTAAAGGCACATGGTAAGTTTGTATGATTTTGAGTGTTTTCTCAACCTAAAATTTCACTTTAGCTGAAGTTTTATTACTTTTACAACCATGAGTATCACTGGAATGACAGGGCAGGAGTGATCATGTGTTCCTCTTCATATTATAACTTTCAGTAGTATCACATTACAACTTTTTTGGCTCCCAGGTGTACAGGTTCTCCATCTGAGAGATTTATTTTGTGCTTGGTAATTTATATCTATGTGTCATAGATGTCAAAACTTTGCAATGTATGAGGCCATGAAAATGTTGAGCTCAGCAAGTCATATTCCAGGAAAAAGATTGGAAGAAACATCAGCCATGGACTTGCCCTTCCTGGAAGGCAAGGCAAGATTTTACCTCGAGGAGAAAAAAGGAAGTCACTTTTGTTTGTTTATCACAGTGTAAGGACTAATTTATCCTGAGGGTGGGAAGTTTGGATTCATCTTTGTATTTTCCATCTGAAAGCTACTGTACTAATAAGGAAGGAAGGAAGAAGAAAAATGGGGAAATTGCTTGACAATTAGTTTTTGCAAAAGAGAAAAAATATGTTTACAGACACATGTTTATATTATGGGATGGAACAACCATTAGTGACTTCAAACTTTCAGCCTCTATAGCTCCCAGATGTTCCTGCTGCAAGGGGCCAGCTGTCCCTCAGCCTTGCTCCCTGTGCATCTGAAAAAGGGATGTGGAGGGCTGGGGTTTCAGCTGACAGCTAATCACACCAGATGGTGATTTGCTTCTTCAGGCGGTTGTCTTGCTGCTCTGGGTCTGAGCCTCATGTAGCCTCTGGATGTGATCCAGGGGGCTACTGCAGTGCCAAACTGGTGCTCTTGTCCCTTTCCCTGTCACTGGACCTGACCTGAGAGCAATGATGGGAAGAGGGTTCAGGGTAAAGCTCCTGTCAGTGCATCTTGATGTCCTGCACTGCCTTTGCTGAATGACATTATACCCTAAGAAATGTAGAGATTACTCCTGTACAAATTCCTTGCCTGGAGTTTGGGACATCTAAAAATGATATTCTGAGGGGCAGACATTTAGAAGGAAAAATAGGTATTTTGTTGATCAAGGATCTTCTCCTTTTTGGTGATAATAGGTGCAATAAGAGAGAAGCCAGTTTTCATAAGCGCGTGTTGTAACAATGAAAAATGGTTGGGTTGAAAGACTGGAGGTGGTCCCATGGCACAATGTTTAGTCTGCATCTGGAATCATGACTTTTCCCCTTGGTTTCCTTGGGACTCTGTAACTATTAAAATTAAAAATAAAAATCCAACACAGCAGCAAGATTAAGGAAAACATTTCAAAAAACTTCCCTACCCTGTGAAACATTTCCTTTTAACCCTGTACTGATGAACACTGGAGGGAGCCAGTTGTTATTTCTTTCCTTTAAAAGCAGAAAACACCAGCTTTTCCATATTTCTGATCAGCAGATTTCACCATGGATACAGATGACATCAAATACTCTTTTTTCCTTTTCATTACGAGCACCATTAAAGTACTCTTGGCACAGTTCAGAGTACTTGTGAGATGGCCAGGTTTTAACCTTCAAATAAAAATACGCCTGTGTATCTGATTTATTTGTCCTATTTACTGACCTTTTTTTTCCCCCCCAAGATAACAAACTAGCTCTTGGGAATAAAGCCACACGTGAGAAGCTCTGTGGCAGGAATCCCAGGGCAGTGCACGCTATGCAGATGTTCCAAGAGCAGCTGTCAGCCTCAGCTGGGGCTGAGCAGAGGGCTCTGCTTAGATGGATCCTGGCTGGCCAGCAAAGCCGCCAGAGCAGGTGGTGGTGGTGCCCTCAGCTGCATTTTATTGAGAGATGGAGCTTGGGACAGGGGCTCTGCATATTATTGAAGGACTTGGCATGGCCCACGGCCTTGGCTAACAGGGTGCAATAAGAAAGGAATGTTTTTGTGTGCCTGTTATATGGGCACTACAGACAGGATTGCAGGCACATTTCAGAACACAGGGGCTTCAACAGCACATCCCATTTCTGGTGCAGGGTTTGAGCTTGTCCTGCTGTGGTCAGACTGCAGGGGGGGTGGCTTAGTCTTAGTGCTGGTTTGTTATAATATTTATTATACACAGAGCACAGCAAGTTGTATTTGGGGTGTTTGTTAAAAATAAAAGAAATCCACTTGTGCAGCGAAGATTTCAGTTCTCAAATGCTCGCATTCCTGCAGTCCCTGGGAAGGAACAGGAGAGGCACAAGCTCCAAGAGGCACAAACATCTTACATTTTTAGAAGGTACTTTGGAGAACATTAGTATTATTTTGATCACATGCATTCCAAAAATCAAAAAGAGATAAGAAGTCTCACTGGAGGAAGATGCTAAAATAATCCAATCTCATATTTAAAAAGTGGAAAACAAACTTCCCAGTATGATATTTAAAGGCTCTTAGAGATGCTTGAATTAAATGTTCCTGTCTCTTGCAGTGCAGTATCTAAAGAATTGACAACAGGTAGATTCAAAATAGCAGAGAAAGGAAGGCTGACAGAGCTCCTTTTCCAGCAAAGTTTCTTCTTCTAAGTTTGCCGGGAAAGAAGCCAGAAATAATAAAAAGAAGCCAGAAATAATAACAAGAGTGCTGTTTTAATTCCTTTTCTCCAAATATATTCTAAGAATGACCTGAAAAACATTCCTTTTCTAACCAGGCAGTAAGGGTGCTCCTGCCTCTCCAGGCTAACTCCAACAATGTGAGAATTGCTACAGCAGGAATAAGGTCAACCCCTTTGTCCCGGTTTTTGAGACAGTTATCTGTCAGGGAAGGCAGAAAAAAAA
>VWYI01013384.1:57730-75708 GCA_013399455.1 Anthoscopus minutus
AAGCAGAAGGAACAGCCGCTCCGTCTGGATGATGGCAAAAACCTCCTCTCCCAGCAGAAACAGCTCCGAGAGTGTCTGTGTTGCCCTCCCAGAAGGACTCAAAAACAAAAGTCGCTCCCCTCCCCACTGCCCCCGGGGGCTCAGCCGATCCTTTTGTCTTTTAAAGTACCGATGATGTACCAGCCATCAAGGCTTTTTCTGTCAGCTAAATGGGAAAAATTCTAACAGCTAAGAAACGAAAAAAAAAACATGTAACCCCCAACACCCTTGTCCAGGCTTTTTTTAACTAGAAATTCATTGTTAAAAGAACCACTTGCCACCAAATTTGCTACCCAATATTTTGTGGAAGTGCCACCTTTGTTTGTATGGAAGTTGTAAGAATATGACTGGTTCTCCAGAATTATTGCTTCCTAATTTTAATAAGGCAGCAAGTGCCTCAGAACGTGTCAGTGAGTACCTGCAGACATTCATGGAGCAAAGTTTTCAGTGCCTGCAAGAATGTAAACAGCACTGAATAATCTGGTTTCTACTGACTATGTATTTTAGCTTGACTTTGGTGGTACAAATGTAGGAGTTTTGGTTGGTTTGCTATGAATGGGTGGGATGGGGATGCTGAAAATTCACAAATGCACTGTTTCTGTTGTGTGTCATTTTCTTCTCAATGCATAGGATCACTACCTATTTTGTTGTAAAGCTTTGCTGCTTAGAGTCATTACATATTAGTGGCAAAGTTGCTAAAGGAGTCCAGGAGGACATTTTCCTAACAGGATCCAACCTCAAGGACCAGATTTCCAGTTCTCAGGAAAAGATATCTGTTGTCTCATGTCCAAAACATTTGTCTTCCATTTCCCTTATGATTGCATAATACTTCTAGGAGACATTGTGTGTCCTGAAGCTCAGGTCTTCTTGTAATCAGACAGAACAGGCCTTATAAAATCCTCTTCCAGTGAGATGTTTTTTAATAACAGCCCTCTGATACTGGAGTAAAGTTGAAGGCTAAAAGCATTGTTTAGTTTAGTTTATTTTTGGATAGTTGTTCAAGATGGGAAGTTAATACACTTCTGTGCAAAATCATGGTGTTGATCAGAAGATTTAAGATGATTCACTTAACATCTATGTAGTTGTAGTAAACAGGGGAAGCAGAGGAAGAATTATGAGGAGTCATGAGTTTGTTTTCTTCATGCAGCTCTAGGCTCAGTGCCAGAGAGATCTTACTTTCTGAGAGCCAGGGAAGACTTTTTGGACATAAAGAGCATCATGATGACTGTTTGGAGAAAAGAAAATTCTTTTGTATAAGCTCAGAAAATTCAGAAGTTCCAGGCAGGAAAGAGAAGATGACATACTTGGACTGCATTAAAAAATCAAAAATCCCCCACACCAGCAATAAGATTTGAAGAACTGACCATTAAGGAAAGAGATTTTTAAAAGAACAAACAAAAACCCCTACCAAAACCTACAAAACCCCCCACACACATAAACAACAACAACAACAACTAAACCCAAAGCCCCCAAAAACAACCAAGAAAAGGAGAGGATGGTTTGCAGGCGGGAGCTGGTCTTCTGTTCTGGAGGAGGATTGAAAGAGTGGGTGTGATATAAATTCTTCTTCTGTCTTCATGAGAGTAAACATTCACAATTTATCATTGTCTATGGGGAGAACTGCTTGTACACCTAGGGACAAATAAAAGTGTATTTTAAGGTAATAATAATAATAATAATAATAAGCATCATCATCATCATCATCATCAAGGTGGGCTTTGTTATTTGGCAAGAGCAGCCTCTCAGGCATGACCCCACCACACTTGGCAGGGCTGGCTGGGAATTTAAAGCCATTTCAAAGCTTCTGCAGTCCAGAGGCCCAGAGGCAGCAGCTGCCAAGCTGGAGGGGCAACTCCCCTGCTGGAGTGTCTTCAGGGAGCTTCTCTTATCTGCCAGTATTTATTAACATTACCTTACTCCCTGTGGATTGAATACAGAGCCCTCACCAGTAATCATTGCCATAGAGATTCTGAGCCAAGAAATGCAACCTGCTCACAGATATTGTTGGTGACTGTAAGGAAATAATTCCAGGAAGACCATCTTGTTACTGCCCTCTGCTTGTCGTCTAATTGCAGTCCCATTATGCAGCAGCCAGAAAAGCAATGTTCTTACTCTTTTAAATATAACAAAATTTTCCTGTTTGTGATTTCCTGGCTTTATCTTGCTAATGCGGTGTAAACAATGGCCATTATTTCCAGGTAAATGTATCTGATAAATGTTACATTGCATAAAATTAATATTTTACACTATTAGCCAAAATGTTTATTTAATCCTCAATTCATAGGGGTGAGACTAGGAATCTTACACAGAAAGGTGCATTCAAGGTCTGAGTGACTTCCTCTAGCATGTGTGACTAACTTTGCTAGCAAACTCATGGCAAAAACATGGAACTGCTGCAGTCCTGTCAAAGTCTGTGAAAAAAGTCCTTAAAATGCAGCTGAAGAGCAGAGACCTCATTCTCCGGATGAATACAGCAGTTCCTGCCTTCAGCTGTCGGCAGGGCTGAGAACTCAGCTGCCAGTGCCCGAGACCCTGTCAAGATGTGCAGCATTTCAGGTTGAGATAAACTAAAATTGCTGGCCTAGGCTGTGAGGTTTCAGCAGTTGTTTCATTATGAGCTGACTCATCCCTGCAATAGGAAAGGAAAGCTGAAAGAATAAGTTAGGTAGCAGGACACAAACTGGTACTTCTTCTAATAGGAGAAAGATAAAATGGAAGGTAATTTATTTGGATAATGTAACTGCATGACAGCAGAATGGTAGCAGTGAAATATAAGAGGTAGAAAAAGGAAAGGAGACATTGAGAAGATCAGGAAGGATATTGGTTAAATGTGGGCTAAAGAGTGCCATAACTTCTTATTGCACATGTGTGCATGTTTAGAGTGGAATAGGAAATGGGAATCCAGTTTTGGACTACTAAATTTGGCAAGCGGTTCCTTTGAGGGTGAGTTGGTGGGTTTTATAATGCCCATGCTTACAGCCAGGGTTTGCTGCAGTTTTGAGCTGTACATATAAATGGAGGGCTGTAGGGCTTAGTGTGCTCTTGCTGAGAAATTTCTTTTTTCTCCACAGAAACATTTTCCCTTCCTTTTGTGAGAGAAGAGGGAGCTTAAGGAATAGGGGCAGTATTTGTGAATTGAACCAAATACTATAAATGCCACAAATACTGAAGACTGGATTAAGTGAAAGATAAGCAGGAGAAAATATACAAAATTCTGTTTTTCCGTCTCCATGGGCTTGGAGAGCTCAGACTGTTGGTGAAACAGTTCCTTTGCGTAGGACACTCTTGTGCTGAGCAGAAATTGCAATAAATCTGAAAAAGCTGCAGTACAAACTGAATGTACTGAACCACAAAATTTATGAAAATTAGTCTTATCTCATGTTCTCTTGTAAGTTCAGACTGTTTCTTAGCCTGATGCCAGAATTTAGTCCACAAGGCGTATTTTATTTAATAATTGGATTTGGAAAGAAAGTATTTTCATGGGCATCAGATGAGCTTTTTGTTCCATCCTTCCTTAAACTGATGATAAGGATGTGCTACTATTACTGGAAATTAATACACCATTTTTAGATTAAACTATATTCCTATTTGACAAGACATACCGTAGCAGTCACATGTGATGTGAAAATCACAGCAGCTCTTTAAAATTGCTTTATTCCCAGCCAGTATTGACTCAGCCATGTGCACACTTGTCAGTCACCTGCTAAACTCCAGATTTTTGGCAAAGGGCTACTCCTGCTGAAATAATTTCTTATGCTACCTTAGGGGTTTAGTTATCTGTTGTTAGCTTGGGTAGGTTTATGGTTCACTCTGCCTCCCTAAAAGCTTCCAGCTTTGTGCATGAGCATGCAAGGAAGTGGTTGGAATTCAGGAAAGGGAAGAGTGACCCAATATCTAATTAAAACCTTGTGCAATTGTGATTCCTGCCTCCAAAGCAAAACCCATGGGAGCTGATCAAATATGGGTCATACAACTATAAACACAGACAAGAATCTAATTTTTGGCAGCCAGTTTTTGAGAAGTTTGGCACCGTTTTCTTGAAGTATATAAGCCATTGCTACTTGATGGATTCTCCAGATAGGAGTTATGATGGCTGTCCTATGATTAAACTTGTATATAGAAAACAAGGACAGGCTCAGATCATCACATTTTAATGTCCCACTCTGTATTCTCTCTGAACTGAGAAGGAATTTGTCCAGGACTTTCCACCAGTCCATCTTCACTGGAAATTTGTGCTGAATTAATTGGCACGGTCTGTAACATTTTTCTGTTTATGCTGATAGTGATTACAAATCAGGAGAGAAGTGACTACAAATCATTGCAATAGCTCCCCACAGATTACAATTGCTCAGCTGCTTTACAAGAAGAGCAGAGAGCTGTTCTGGAGAGAGAGACTGCAAGCAGGACCTTCCCTTTAGTTAATGGTCCCTGCTGGAGGGGCTGGTTCAGGTTTCTCCAGTATTCCAAGGTTATGCCAAGGGGTCTTGCAAAACCAAGTTTAACACCATGTTTTCTTTGCACACCAAGGATATGTACTTGTGAATTAAATGCAGTTCTTCAGACTAGAAAGAAATATATTTTGGAGAGCACCATAGACAGGAAATACCAGGAAAAATTTGCCATAATTTTGTGCGCATGCACTGACATCCAAAAAGGGCTGTATAGGTAGCTTGAGTAAGGGGAACCTAATTTGAAACAAGTAGCAGTTTCTGCTCACACAGGTGGGGTTTAATAGCTCATTTAGCAGCTGCTGCTCACAGTCTTCATTCCCCATCGGTTTGGGGCTGTCCTAAATGGTAAACAGGTGATTTGGTAACTGCTAATTGACCAATTTACTGCTGTTATATAAACATGCTGAAGTTACAGGAAGCCTTGTGTAGTAGTGATGCCTTGGGAAGGTTGATTTAGATGAGAGGCTGGATCGAGTTAAGAATGAGGTAGGTATTTATTGAAAAGCCTTGAAGGGCACACCTTGGGCAGTACAAGAACCTGGCCGGGATCACAGCCAAGATGGACCTAAAAATGTTCACTCACATTTTTGTAAGTTTTGCTCCGTCTGAATATTGGGGTTAAATATCCAATTACAGCTCCCGATTATGGAGTCCCGGTCTTCTTGTTTTCTCTCTTCAGTCCACTGTTGCTTATGCTTTTGGGCCTGAAGCTTATAACAATTGTCCTTGGTATCAAGCTGGAAAAGGAATTGTTTTGTCTACCTACTCTGTGAGGAGAGCTCACTAACACTTAATATGAAGCTCCAAACTACAAACCTAGGCAGCATAGAATCTGAAAAATAAGAAAGCTGAACTTAACGTATCAGTAGGACAGGGTGCATTTGGAAAAGAATAAATTTTCTAAGTTTTAATGTAGAGAGTTTATTTAAGGCATTAATGTAAATTATATAGCAGAGTGTTTTAAAATTTAAAAGTTTTGCTGGATTACTTTTCCAATTCACTAAGCATATTTGCATCAAATCATCTGAACAGCTGAGCCTAGAGCATTCCTCCACAAAGCTGCTCCAGGACAGAAGGAAGGATATAAAACCTGCAGGTGAGTTCCATGGAGTTCTAGTGCCATGGCTTTAAGTAAATATGTTGAGTAATAAAATACAATTTAAGTAAATAGCTAAAGTAGGTGATCAATTGAGTTATCACTCGGAAGTTCCCTGCAGTGTGGCCTTGAACCCCTTAAAGGGAGGAGGTAAAAACAGAACCTGGTTTTTTGTTTCCTGCATCCTGGGTGAGTGTCGTGTCCCTCAGTCCTGAGGGAAGCTGTACTTACAACAAAGCTTGTGAGCTCAGTTCAGCCCAGTGGGGGTTCAGAGCAGCAAAGTCTGAGGAGGCACTGGTGTGGGTATTTTGGTGCCTGGAAAAATGGCACTGGTGGGAGGCAGAAACTACCTGGCTCTGCCAACATGCTGAGCCACTGGCAAAGGACCTTACACTGACCCCTTGAGTTCAGTGGGTCTGGACCTGTTTTCTTGCATAAAAATTAGGTTTTGAATTACTACAAAAATCCTTTTGCAGATTACACAGTTAAAAAAAGGTCATTGGGATATGCTGCTTCGAAGTTTGAGCACTTTAGTTGTGAAAAATTGCCAATGAAAATGCTGACATTTTTTTCACTAAATTTTTTCTTGAAAAAAATTAATGTTGGAGCCTGTTTCTGCACTAGGTGATTTAGGAAAAATGGTTTTTGATGCTGCAAATGTTTACAAAGGGAGACTGTATATTTGTTTTGGCTGAGCTTATATTTTTTATATTTGGCTGAGCTTAATCAATTACCCCTTCTCATTAGCCTTCCTTGAGGTAATCTAGCACTTGTTTCATTAGTTAAGGTTTTGCATAATTATGGTTTTTGATATATTGCTACTGCATTGCAGAAGATAATATCTGTAAAGGAAAACAGGGTGACAATGTGTGTGCCAGGGAGGATTAATGTCCCAGCCATAAATCTGTGAGCAAATCTGAGCAGTCTGTTCTAAACTATTTTGTACTTCTGGTATTGACAGAAAAGCAGTGTTGGTAAGCTGGAGCAAGTTTTGTGTTTGTGAGATGGTTTTTTGTGTTAAGTCTGGCAGGATCTCTGTGGCCTGCAGTCGGTGCAGCTTTGTCAGGACCAGGTTACTGGGAAGCCAATTGCTGGATTTAATCTCCAGTTGGAGACCAAGCTTGGTATTTCCATCCTGTCCTGTGTGGATTTGTGTGAAAATTCTCTCCTAAACTGCCTTTAATTTCTCTGTTTACAACATAAAACCAAAGTATCCTTAATCTATGAGGAGTCTGGATGGATTTAGATTAGTAGTGGCTGTTAGTATTGTGTCTTGGGTCAAGGTGGTTAAAACCTATTTATCTCTTAATTATGTCTTTCTGAATGGCATCACTCACCCTTTCAAGCAAAGGGTCTTCCTTTCCTAAAATATCTTCAAATACTTTTTTTTTTAATTTTTTTTTCAGAGCCTAGAAAGAAAGTATGGTTTGAAATGTAACCAAAATCAATTGATTGTAGGGGAAAACCCCTTTCAATTTTACTGTGGTTTTGTCTTAATCTGAAACACATTGTAGCTTGGGCAGAGTAGTCAAGGTGCTGTCTTTCCCAGCTCCTGCTCCTCCTGGGGTATTTCTGGGCAGGAAGGTGAGGTGGAGGTCTCTCATTCAGGGGGCTTTGTCTGCCTTAGGGCCATGAGCTGCAACTGGGCTCCTGAGATCTTTCACAGGGGAAAATAGGCAAAATCTTACCCAGCAGAGTTTTTCCTGAGGATGCAAGCAGTGTTGGTGAGGAGTGGAGTGTGATTTCTGCATCATTACTCCTCACTGTTTCACATCTTGCTGCAGAAGCTGTCTGCCTCTGGTTCCTTTCCCTGCTGAGATGTTTTCTGTATGGCCAACCCTGTTGGGTCTTACCAGGTAGCAAGTGCTCTTTCTCCTGCAGTCCAGGCTTCAGGGGAGGTAAAACAAAGCCAAACACAAAACCTGAGAGGGATCACATGGATGGTGCTCTGAAGACACCACTGAATCAATGTTTGTGACAAAGAGTTCTCTAAATGTGCAGTGCTTTTCCAAGTACCCTGGGAGGAAGCATGCCTCATTGACTAGGGACATTCATGGCCCTATTGAAAGATGGGAGAGAGAATGAATAAACAACACTTTATTTGATCAAACAAAACAGGAAAAAAGCAACCCCCACCTCCTGGGAACCAGAAACAATGGTGTTTGCACAGTGGGTAGACATTTTAATCTCTCTTATTCCAATTACAGTGGCAAGTACATGTTTCCCATTTCCCTTTTGTTGCTGGGCTTTCTGTTCCAAGTATTGCAATTCACATAGGATTGCCTGGAAATGCAAAGTTTATTCTTGATTTAACTGACTTTGCTCTCAATTGCTTTTGGGTAGTGCTTTGGCCCATGTCTGATGGAAGGGACAGAACAGCCCCGTGGCACGCTGTGCATGGTGAGGAGATAACTGGGGTAACCTTTACATCTCATCTAAGCCTCTGGCTGAGGATTCTTGTAGTTCAGCATCCCTGACTTTAACCTTGTGAGGATAGATTTATTTCAATTACACCTGTAATCTGATCTGTGCTTCTAAACAAGTGTGATGATTCCATGTGGCAATGGTGCTCTTTTCCCCACTTTGGGGGGTCTCGATGATATAAAGGGTTTGAAGCTTAGCATGAGAACATTCAGAAGATCCACACAACAAGTAATGGAACAACTTACTGTGGGCAAATGTCACTTGGAGATGTGTGGCAGATACAGATGTACCTGATGAACCTCAGCTTTCTTGCCTTTCCTTCCTTCTTGGTCTCTAACCTTGCTAATAAGCAAGATCTGTAAGTTTGGTTTCCTGTGTTATTCCAATTCTCTGGCATAAACATATCCACAAACCAAAGGCAACATTCATATGGATGTTTTCATTCCTTGGTTGCATTCTTATCAGAAATGAAAGTCTGCTCAGCTGAGCCCTTTGGTTGCCCTGGCTACTGGCACTTTGCATATTCATGTTTTTGCCTTATTAGAAGCTGTAAGTAGCTTTCTTTTGAAAGAAGAAAATGGCAATTTCACTAGTCTTTTTGGTTTTGACAAAAATCAGTGATATCTGAGCTGCTACTGGTGAAGATTTCTTAGCTCTTGTGGTGAAATTAGTTTTCCATAGTTGAAAGGAAAACACTTTTAAAACCTGTTGCCTGGACACTGCAGTGTCTTGAAACCCCCGAAGTACTCAATTTGTTTTTCAGAAGTCTGTCTAAAATGACAGATTCCTGGCTGGCTCAGCTCCCTTCTGTTCAGCTGTGTGCATCTCCGTTTAACAGGGGCTTTTTCTTGCACACAGCAGCTGAGGGTGCTGATCCAACCATCGTTTCACCAAGGTTTTGTTGGGATGTGGAAGTTCCCTGTGGTATAACCCAAAACTGTGTATTGTGGGGATTTAAGACATCAACCTCTGGCTTTGAATGAGCACAGGATGGACTGGTAGCTTGTTACTTCATGTGGCTGGCTCCTGGGAACACAAGTGGGCATCCAAAACTGATGGATGTCGTTCCCAGCCTGTACTCAGCCTCAGCTAACACTGTTTCAGTATTATTAAACACTTTCTTAATGAAATCTGGCTATTAGTGATCGTACCTCATTAGATCATTTAGAGATCTCGTCCCTGCAGGAGAAGTCTGTCACTGACAAGGGGATTGCAGAGCTCACCATGGATGAAATGGGAGGTGTTTCCATCATCCTGGGGGTTGGGAGGGGCTAAAGGAAATTGCTGGGGAGTTTCTGAGGGCCTTCCAGGGGTGAGCCCTGGAAATCATGCAGCTGAAACTAAGCACAGCCTCAGCCACTGCCAGCATCCTGAGCAACATGTATTTTATCTGATTTTGAAAAAGCTGATTACTTTTCTGGGGGCTACAGAAAAACTCTCCTTTGTAAATGCTAACTTGCTTGTCTGATGCTAATAATCCTGGATCTGTCACAGATTACTGCCTGATAGACCATAGTTTTGGAGCCAGCGTATAATAACAAATTAATTGAGACATCTGCTTTGTAATAGTCACGCTTTCTTTCTTGGATTGATGAGCCAGCACTATGCATTTTAATTTATTTGAGGATATATTGCCATTTGGTACTTTGATAACTTGCCAAGGGCTAGGTGACTGAGTTTTCCAGCAGCATTAGCATGTGAAACTCCAAATTCCTTGGTTTTGCTCCTTTGAACTGTTGCTCCATGTCACCAGCACACTGACTCAGCCAATACACTGAAGCTATTTGGTAATATTCCTGGAACACGGTATAAAACAGTTTATTCTGAGAAGTTACAAACTAACAGTGACATATTCTTGCTCAGCAGCCCTACTCCTCTAACTCATTACAGCTTATTCCAGCTGGCACCAGAGGTCACACACTTTTTGCTCCATTTTTTCTTGGGAAGTTTTTGGTCAAATCTGTCAGTTCTCCAGCCTGTGGGATCGGTGCATCTCCCAGGAAGTGCTGTCAAAGCCCCTGCACAGTTTCAGGAGGAAAAACTGCTCTGTTCAGACATCTACATGAGGAAAGGGAGCTTTGATGACAGTGGAGCAAAAGTTAACCTTGACAATGGCACACGATAGAGGCAGGGATGAAAAATGAGATTTGCAAGACTGTGGTTGCATTAGAAATGAAACATTTCAAATACAGAAAAGTCCCCTGTATTTACTGACAGAGATCCCAGCAATGTGTGGAGACACCAGTAAGAAATGCTTTTAATTTTACAAAGCCAGTTTTGACTGGTTTTTTTTCCCTGTCCTTGCATCCTGTGAGCAACGCGAATTAGACCCCTGAATTTTATGTATGCTCTACAGGAATGCTTAAATGTTTCTCTTTAAACCATAACCAGCATATTATGGCAGTGAAAGGCATTATTTTAGCATCAGCTAGTTCTAAGCCTGTGTGCTTTTTGGGAGACATGTAACCTCTGGGAAGGAAAATACCTCCAAGGCTGCTATCAGGACAGAAATGTCCTTCCAGGCTCCTTGCCAAGCCCTGGGGTTGCATCTGTCCTTTTAGGGTATGCTTTGTTAGTGCTGGGGAGATGGTGTGCTCTTCTAGGTGTTGTCTCTTCTTGCTGGAGTAAGAGGAGTGACCTTTCAAAGGATAATTAACTGCATTTTCCTTCCTATTTTGTTTGTTAGTTTCCTACTGAACCTAAGCTGTAAGTGCAGAGATCTGCTGGCTCTGTCAAACTGTACCTTCATCTCCTCAAGGCAGCAAATGGCAAAGCTCTAATATCTATTGATAAAAAATACAGGGCTCAGTGGGAATTTAGTTTCCCAAAATACCTAGGTATCATGCACTTGTGCAGAAGTTCTCAGTAGTAAAGAAACTTTTAATGGCAGAATTTTTGTACTCAGTATATAATCAGGCAATAGCAAAATCTGAGGGCTCCTTTTGATGTGGGGTATTTTTTCCTTCCTTGTTTAGTCTGGCAGCAATGGATGGGATTGGGAATTCAGGTTTCATTCCAGGCACTAAAATATGCTTTCCCATATGATGATGGAGCAAAGGTTGATTTTTGTAGTGGGTAATTGGAGCCCTTAGGAAAGCAGCCAGCCAGTGGTGCAAGCGCTCAGAGGAGCTGGGAATTCAGCTCTGGTGCCGCTGTTTGCAGTAGCAGTGACCTGGTGAGAAGGACTGGAGCAGCCAGGTCAGAAACACGGTGGGACTTCCTGGGGGAGGAAATGGTGCTCCATGGAAAGAGCAATTGGAAGAAAAACCCACAGAACATTTAGCTGACAAGTGATCTAAGTGGAAATGATAATGGTCATGGAAAGAACCCTAAACATCTAGGGAACTTGCGTGAGAATCTTGAAAAATTTTGCTTTCAGGTTCCTCCCTTCAGCCATAGGCCCTAAATTGTCTTAATATGCTCATCAGTTTTGAGTGTTATTTCTTTTTGATGCTGCCATTTTCTGTATGATTTTCAATTTCTTCAGAGTCAAGGAAATGTATCAATACTTCATGAAGGAGCAGAATTTCAGTTTGTGTTTATAGAAAATTTCCGTATATGTCATTTAGACACAACGCAACTCTGACTTGTACTGAGCTTCCTTCATGTTTGAACTTAAAAGTTTTTTCCCTTTTGCACATGTGTATCAGTATTAACACATTTATTTATGAGTAATAGCTGGCAGGTTTCTAGCATGTAGAAGTGTCTGAAGAAACCTTATGCAGAGCCACATTTCTACAGCAGTGGGAAGGTAGAGATAAGCTGCACTTCTGATAACAGCACCTTTTCAAAGAAAAGAGAACACAAGTGACACATCTTTGCTTTTATTTGCATTAAAACTGCATGAGGTGCTTGATTGGCTGCTGAGAATTCTGCAGTGTGAACCCATTTGGGGCTCAGCTGTGAGCTGTGTCACCTTCCTCTTGCTGAACAAACTCACTGCAATCTTCTCAAAGTGAAGGTAAGCACAAGTTTCATTCCAAACATGTTGGTCTGGCTGCCTTGTATTGATTAAACTTTACTGGACAAAACCAAGGACAAGCAGAGCTTTTGACAGTATTACACTGCAAGTGGGGATGAGGGAAAAAAAAATTGGCTTAGAAGAGTTTTAAGAGCTCATTATCAGTTACTGGAAAGAACTTCTGTAAGGAAGTTGTGGAGGTTCAACAAATTTTAGGTCTTCAGTGAGAGCCTATGGGCAAGTCTAAGAATTAGACTCGGATGATTGCCTGGAGATTATCTCCAAACCTTTTTGGCTTGGTTCATTAACTGAGCCCTGCAAAATCCTCCAACTTCAATTAAAAGCAGAGACATCAAACATGCCTATGATATTTGAAGACTTTTGCCATGCAGAATATTATGTAGTTATAACAAAATGCAGACCACTCCCTGTACTTTCCTTGCTTAATATAAATATGTGTGGTCACTGTATAATCCATACGTATAAATACTAAGCAAATTAAAAATCAATCTTACTAACAATGCCTAACAACTCTTATTCACGCTTTGATGACTGACAGTTAATTGTCTATTATTTAAGCAGCAGTTGCACCACCTTAGCATGCTGAGGCCTTATGTGCTACATGCTTGTAATTACAAATAAAGCTGCACTGATCTTCAAAGCTGGATGGCAGGGATAAATGGTCTCTCTTGAAATTTAAGCACTGTATAATATATCAGATTTTTCTCCAGGAAAGAGAAATAACTGAAAGTTAAAATTATCTTTTTTATGCTTAAAGTAAAAGGTAGACATAACTTAAAAGGAAAAAAAAAAGCAAAATCCATGACTACTCGTGTTAATAATCTAGAGGAGCATGCACAGCAGCAAAGCAGTGTAAATTAGCTTGAATTAGCTGGACTATTCAGGACTTTTTCTGAAGACAGATGCTTCTATTGATGGGGAGTAGAAAAACCAAATCAGAAAACAAAATCCTTCACTTGGGTCCTTGAGAATGTACTGGTGGATGGAAAAGTTGATGCAGAAAGAACTTGAAAAGTAAAGGAAGTGTGTGGGCTTGCTGCTTTTCTTTTTGTTTTTTTTTTCTGTCCACAGGCAGTACTCGTTGAACATTCCCATTCTGACACAGTTCTGGGGATGCCTTGACATCATCTTCATTAGAATTGTTTTCTTGCTTTATTCTGCTTATTACTCACAAGAGGAGGCAAAAGCATTACAGCAGCAGGTTATGCAGGTGTGGTGTGGTTGTAAAGACACAACCATACTTGAAGTAAAACTTCTCCCATGGAAGATTCTGTATTTGAGAACTAAACTAGGCAGGTGTAATTAAACAAGGAATGTTGCATGTTTTTAAATGGGATCTTCAACAAAGAATGAGAGAGGAAACAAGAAAATTGAGTTGAAACAAGTACAGAAGCAAGTAATGGTTTAAGAAACAAATAACTGTTTATGTAAATTAACAACATCTTTTTTTTACACCAAAAAGGCTGTGATTTTTGTCAATGCTCTTGGCTAAGTTGCTCATTTTGAGAGTCCAGCTGGGATTTTTGTGTGTGAGATTAGCCACGTGTTCCCTGGGATCTGCTGTGGCAGCTGCAGTCCTGCTTTAAGCAGAGCTGTGTAATTATTTTGTTTCTGGCAGCTGATGAGGCCTTCCAAGCACTTTTGGGGGTGCTCAAACAGATCTCTGACAGTGTTCCTTTCAAAACATGAATTAGAAGGGGAAGGAAGTACAAGACCACAACTCTGTGACAGAAATCATGAGCTGAGTCTAGCTGTTGGCTTTCCTTTCTCTCTGGGAGGTTTGGGCTGAAAAGCAATGACTGCAGCTGCTTCCAACTGGACTTAGTATTAAAGCAACTGAGACACATAACTGGTCCTTTCTGCAAGTTGCAATCAATGCAGGCTGGAAAGAAGGGTGAAAGGGCATTACTTGCTTGTTTCATGATCTTTTCCCTAAATGCTTTCGGTATCTCAGGGAAATTCTTTTGCTCCCCGCCCCATTCCATGTCCAGGTGCAACTTCTTGTTCATTCCCTTTCCTGATCAGTACCAGCGCAGGACTGATACAAAAATAAAATACAGATGTATGAATCATAAAACTGTTACAGTATATAAAATATAAATTATATTTAAAAACAAATTACTTTCTTATAAAGTTATCAACTTTGTCTTTCTCTTTTAAAGTACTTCTTTGTTTGGGTTTTTTGTTATTTTTTGCTTGATGTTATAGGTATAGCCACATCCCTCTTGTGAGGCTGCACTTCTTGTTTCTCACTTATCTGAGAATCTGTCTGGGATTAATTCTACACTGGATAGTGTGGCTGCATCTGCCATCTCATTTACCATGCTGCAGTGAAGCAGAGTACGCTTTGTGCTTTTAGCATCTGTGAGCTTTATTGCTTATTAATTGTCACAAACCTGAATAATTTGCTGATGTAAATTCTTTTCAGTTCTTGCACTTCTTAGAAAGGTTAATGTCAAGCAGCTGGATTTAAATGACAAAACTAATGATGCAATTGTTTCCTGGTAGAGTTCTTTTGACAAGGGGCAGTAACAATTTCAGTTTCCTGAATATGGTTTGGGGACCATATTTTTGTTATCACCTAAGACAAGGCTCTGCTCTGCCTGTCCAGGCAAGTCTGCTTTACACAGCCATCAACAGAACTGTTTGGCCAAGGAAAAGAAAGAAGAATGGTGCTGCAAACAGACTAAAAATAGCAACAGTGGAAAGCAGACCATAAGCAATTTTAAATCATTGAAAACCAAAGGAATGCTGAGTTTCTATAATGGTATTTCCCATTGGATTCAAATTGCCCCCTTTACAGCATTGGTCACAAA
This sequence comes from Anthoscopus minutus, assembly GCA_013399455.1. NCBI lineage: Eukaryota > Metazoa > Chordata > Aves > Passeriformes > Paridae > Anthoscopus > Anthoscopus minutus. The sequence goes on from VWYI01013384.1 coordinate 72,539, forward strand.
TACTTTTTTCATTGCTTCAGTTATATTACTGCACATCTGGGCTCAATGTGATCAGCCTTGGGTATTACTCATGCAATGTGTGCTGGTGCATTTGCAGGAATGGACTGCACACAAGTTGGGAGGAAGAAGCAACTTCTGATATCCTCCACATGTGGTCATTTTTAAATTGTTTGTGAGGGTTTGAGAAAGTTTTGCATTAGGCTAAATAGAAAGCCAGGTCTTTTTATAGTTTTGTTTCTCTGCTTTCTTAGCTCTTGTTATTTCTGGTCTTGCAGGAGTGGTGTCCTAATTAAAACATTCTGCCTTCTGAAGCCTGATGAACATATGTCAGTTGTGTTTTTTAAATGAAAAAAATGTCACAAAGTGGAATGAAAAAGGTCCGTTGGAAACTTTAATTTTCTGCTTTATGTTTAGATGTTTGGTGCCGTTTGCTTCGCTAAATGCCTCTGTATAATTTAAATGATTGAGTAACTGTTTTGTGGGTTTTTAAGCTGTACACATTAAAAATAATTTCCTTGTATAAAAATACAGAATTATGCACTCTTACCAGAATAGAAACTGTAGTTTAAGACAGCTTGATGTGGTAATGTGGATATTCAGTCTTTAGACGGAAGTCTTAGAAGAATCTGTCTTAATAAAGAGCTGAGGTTTATTTACGTGTCCTAATTTTTAACCCTGTTTCTTTGAACAATAAGAATGACCATTAATGTCACGCTAGTAACCCCTCAAGCTTTCCTGTAGCTGATGGATTCACCAAGTACAGCACTTGGGCTGCCCATTCTCGTGGGCTCAGTGTTTGTCTGGCTGGTTGCAACAGGTAAAGGAGCTGCTGTGGTGGCTGTTCCATTTCCATTGCCTTGTGAGTGCTGAACTCATCCAGGTGGAAAACTACCTGATTTAAATGTCAGTGAACTGACCAGCCAATGTGCTGCAATTGCAAAGACAATGCAGGTTTATCATCCTCCCAGCAAGTTAATCCTGCTTTAGCACAAATTGTGCTGCAGGGAAGTAATTGCCATGATGAAGTAGCAGCAACAGAATTTCACCAGTTGCTCCATTGTAATTTGGTTGGAGCAACAGTGGAACTGGTGGCTTTGCTGTGCACTGCTTTAGGGGTGCTTTGGGACACATTACCCAGCCTGATTATGAGGAGAATGTGGTGATGTTGGAAGGATCTGTAGGGACAGAGTGGAGAGGTCTTTAAAGTAGCATCAGGTTACTCCTGAGAGAGTGTGAACTCATCCAAAAGAGCTGTGATAGATGTTAATCTGGAACCAATGCCATGTGCATAATATAAACCTTGAGTTATTTAAAACAAACATCAAATCCTTTAAAATCCTGAAATATGTGATTGTTAAATATACTTTTAAAAAATTCAGTATTGAATGTAAAAACCATAAAAGGCAGATAAAAAGGAAAGGCGTTTTCAGAGATACTGAGATAAATATATAAAGAAAATATGTTCTAGGAAACAAGAGCAGGGTGCTTACCAGCAGAAACTCTTTCAGAGATACAGCTAAAATGAAAGGTAGTGAGAGCGTAAAGAAACTAATGAGGAATAAACAAATATGTCTGCAATGGTATCTGAACTGAAATAAGATTACATGTATTAGTTATAAAATCCTCTTTCATTATTAAAAAAATATTTCAGCAACAGAAACAATTATGAGTAAAGAAAACATGGACAATGTTTCACAGGCAACATATTTCGTCCTTTTTGAAGTTTTTTCATTAAATCAGGGTTTTTTTTGGAATTATTATATTGAAAACTAATTATATATTTGCTGGTAAAGTAATTAATAGAAAATATAATGGTTACTGCTGTTGAGAATTAATGTAATCTGCTATGGTCCTGAAAGACTCATTAATAATTGACCAGGTGACTGGGTCATGTATTCTGAATGAAAATCTTTAAGAATTGCAGATGTCTGAAAACTGCTTTTACAGATTTTGGGAGATCTTTCCTTGAAATTTCTGCAGGTAACATTACTGCCCTGTTCCCATTTTCTTTTCAAAGGCAAAGTAGATCATGGCAGGAGGGAAATAACTGCATGAAATAACTGAGTATGTAAAAACTTCTTTGTGGGGAGGAGGGAAATCTTGTTCTTATTTACTCACCTGTTTGTTTCTGAGGTGATCACTAGAATCAACATTTGCATGTGAGGAGTGTGGGAGAAAAACCTGTTTGCTGGTGCTGTGGGTGGTGACAGCCCTTGCGATGCGTGACCTGGGCAAGTCTCGACGTAGCCCAGCCTGAGAGACGGGCAAGCCAGGACACAACACGGGGCTGGCAAAGCCAGCTCCCTCAGGAGCAGCAGTGTGTGTTTCAGTAGCACTGGGAATGCCAGCAATCACAAATGCAGTCTCCAGCTGTGGTTTTGGTGCTGTCCCCAAGCCCTGGCAGAGCACGCTGTCACTGCCACGGTAGGGCTGCTCCTCCTGGCAGCTGGACACAAAGGCAGTGCTCACAGCAGTCTTTGATACAAGTTTTAGGGCTTGGCTTCTGAGTTGTTTCCAACTGAGAAGTATGGGCTGTGGATCTGTGGGGTGGGTTTGTGGAAGAGATCTGCAGCCCTTTTTCCTGGCCTCATGTGAAACCTCAGGATTTCCCCCTTATCCTCAGGTCTGTGCACCTACTGCAGAAATCCAGAAAGAAGACATGGCATTGGAGGACTGTGGTTGGGAAGGAAGGCAGGCTGTAGCTCATGGACAGAGGTTTGGCATGGTTGAAACCCCCATTTGTGTGATCTGCTCAGCGTGGACCTGCCCCATTTCCCAATTTTGTGAGGTGCATATCCTTGCAGTGAGGAGTGGCTCTTAGTCCCTGGATAGTTGGATCTTATTTTGAGTTGAGCAACATCTGAGGTACAGGACTCGAGATAATTGTCCTGGCAGTTTTGGAGAGAAGTTTATAGCTAAACCATTTATTGAAAAGCTGTTTTAGGATGCCGTGGTGGGTAAAGGCTGGCAAATGTGAAACCCTCAGCTGATAAATTTAAGAAGCAGTCTTGATTCAGTTGTGTAAGCACAGGCCTCTGGTCCTACAGAGATACTCTAGGATCCCCTGTGGCATCACTTACCAGCAGGGAATGGATGGGATGTCCAGTGACCTGTGGCAGATCTCCTGGTCCCAGGAGAAGCCCTGTGCTGGTTTGACCTTGGTTAGTATT
>VWYI01013387.1:0-49265 GCA_013399455.1 Anthoscopus minutus
TAGTAAAGAACTGTTATTGCTATTCTCATCTTTTTCCTGAGAGCACCTTTATTTCAAGACTATAATAATTCAGGGGGCAGGGGTGGCTGGTTTACCTTTTTTTTTTAATTATTATTTCAAGGGAGATTTCTGCCTACCATAGCAGACACCTGTCTTTTCAAACCAAGACATATGCCCAAAACAGATTCTTCAATCTTTGACAGAAAACAACTTTGACTAAGGTTATTTACAGGGAAAGTAACTCACATTAGCTATCCAACTAGCTGAAACTGCTGCTCCTGCAACTCAAGGGAAGGTGGGAAACCAGGCAAAGAGTAATTATGCAGTTGTTAATCCTGTTAGGAGGGAGATTTTCTATACCAGTGAGAGCAAACATGAACACTGTGACTGCCGTGATCCTGCACCAAGCTGCCCAGGATGGATCGCTCCTTGCCTCCAGTTCTCACAGCAGACATGTTTTAAAAAAGCATAAAACATCTGTGCCTTCAAATTCTTCCCACAACAGAATACACTGTATAAAACAGCATGTGCCTCAGTAGCAGTGCAGAGACTAAGGGAGGCTCTGTGGATGGTGCTGCTATCACAAAGTGTGGTCACCAGCAGCCTCAGCTTCCTCCAGCACTAGTTTTTACATCTCCAGCAAACACATTCTTCCAGCAAAAAGCTTAACCATCTGCTAAACCAAAGGTGGTATAAAAACACAGAGATTTTAGTAACAATATCAAGTTATTTAAATTTCTGTTCTTTCATGGTAACATCCTCATCCCACTACAGTTACAAGTGAGCCACCTGAATACCCATACCACTTCTCATTTTCCTTGCCAGATGCTAACTCTCAGAGATGCTGTAAGAGGGGAAAATAAAAGAAGCACCAACTAAAAACTCACTACACAAAAGTAAAGCCACCATCTAACTACCACCATCACCCATTTACCCCAAAACATTTATTTGAAAGAATTTTGCTCCTATGTTTTTTTTTTGCAAGGATGGTGAAATATTAGTTTCTTAATTGTTAGATGTAACTTTTTAAATAAAGAAGTAAGTACAGTCAGAAAAATCAAAATAATATAATCCAAACTCAAAGTTCTGAGGACATGGTGCTCATTCTTAAGTTTCATTATTGGCACCTTTTTAAAATAAGACCAATATCTGGATGCTTCTGAACAAGCACCACAGTGCGACAACACCAATGCTGAGCAAAATTTGCAAGTAGGTATTGTTTCCTTCTGCTTCACCCTCTTCTCATCCTATCTCTGGCCTTTAATCCAAGAAGCATCTTTACAAGGCTTGGAATTAAGGCTCCAGTGGAACAACAGTGGTCTCGAAGATGGAGTTCTGACCATGAAGGTTCCTAACCAACAACTCCCGCCAGCACAACTGTAAATTCACATGAGCTGCATCCAGATGCTTAAAGTCGACAACAAGGTCTAAGACAAATTGTCCTGCAGTGTTAAAAGAGGGCAAAAGCAGTGGAAAAAAAAAAAAGCAGCTCTGAAACAAGGATGGAATGACTGCATCAAAAACAACTTTGTCCCTCAAAAACACAAAACAAAAAACTAATTCTTCACTTTATGTGACCCCAGACAGGTGTTCCAGTAACATATTATTATTACTATTATTATTAAACACTAAAAAGGAAATCTGGTCTGTTTCTAAGGAAAAGAAATTAGTGAAATAACTTGATTCTTCTGATTAATCTCATATAGAGACAACCTCAGCAATTGCAAGGGATGCTGAGGAAGTAATAAACTCCCACAGACTTTTTAGCACTGCCTGTCATGTTATGTCCTTCATGCCAGCAGGCAGAGTCAGCCCAGTTCTGTAACAGCTGCATCCAACCCTGGCCCGCTGACACTGGCCATAGGACAGCTGCTCACTGCAGCAGGGACTCAGGGATGCTCCCAAATCCACAGAGCCTGGGCTTCGCAGATACCCTAGATCCAGCCTGAACCTGAAACAAGGGGTACCAAAGAAAGCAGACTGGCAAGTATTATTCAGTCAGTCCAGAGCTTTGCTCAGGGAATGAGAAAAAAGCAGAAACCTGCACCAGAGCACCAGGACTTCAAAGCTGCACATAAAACCAGATGTGTCAGCAAGTTCCAGACAGACAGATCTCACATGCAAACCTGTCCTAAAGAGCTGCACAAAACCTGTCTCTCAATCCACCCCAAACACATTCAATTCCTGTTGCAAGAAAATATGCTTGGCTCACTCAAGGCTCCCCACACCCAGCCCACGCAGACTGTCGAGTCACCCAGGATTCACTGGGTCACACACAAGAATCTGCTTCGACAAAAGCACAAAGGATGACTGATGGGATTTTGCATCCATTCCTTTACCAAGCTAAGACAGCTGGCAGGATGCATATTTTATATGTTTCAGAGCCAACAAAATATTAGTATTTTCTAAAGATATGTTAGAGATCCAGCCACATTACTGAGAATGTACTTTAAAAGAAATAGACACACATTTCTGCCCTTGAACTAGGAGTTAAATCATATGGCAACAGTTTCCCAAATTCCAATGGCATTCAAAAGACCATCAGGTACAAGATCCTCCAGAGGGAAGGAAGCTGCATGGTTGAAAGGTACCTTCCTGTTTGTATGCTGCTTAGCTTCTTCTCCATTTTCAGTGCTCTGAGCAGAAACAAAGAGGGAAACAAACTCCAGCAGAATCAAGCACTCACCTGGTATCAGGACAAGGATTTTAATAGCCTCTTGGACAGTGTCTGAATTTCTCTGTAATAAAGTTGTTATTTAAAGTGCCTGATTTTAGTAAGGCCAACAGAGGTGATTCTTGGTGCACAGAGCACAAGCTGTGTAAGCTCTAAGTGGGAGGCTCCCTCCAGCCCGATGCCATTACTCGCTTCTCAGTGATTCAGGAGGCTCCTTATACAAACTGAATGCAGCTTTTATTAGGAATCCTGTCAGGCTCAATAAAGACTTTGTCACCCTTGGTGGGGGAGGGGAGAGGCAGGGAGGGTGTGTAGTAGAAGAGAGGAAATGTTACTCAGCACGATTTATGGTTTTCATTGCTTCCCTTCCTGTTGCTTCATCGAAGGCTGGAATCCACGCTGTTTCCTTTAGTTTCTGTTTAAGGCAAATTTAAAAATAGTACTCACAAATTCTTTCCTGATACTGTAATACCAGAAACAAAAACACAAAACATGCTGTAGTTCCCTGATCCATATTTTACACATTCAGATACCTACAGAGCAAATTCACCAACTTTAGGAATGCTGGTTCAAGAAGCCCACCCTATACACTGCCAGCTATGCTCAAAACCTGTGGGAGGAGCAGAAAAATCCTCTTAAACATGTATAACAGAGGATACAGCTTCTAAACTAAAAGGAGGATGATGAGATGAACTGGAAAGCAACTCCTCCATCTTAAGTTATTTACTCTCCTTGTTCAGTGGCATAGACATTGGACTTCAATAAAAAAGCAAGTGATGCAATGGAATGCCAGTTCAGGGCTCTTCACTTGAAGTAACAAATCCCTTTAAAGTAACCTCCTATTTAGCTGGAGGCCACTTAAAAACAAAAATAAAAATCAAATACAAGCACTGAGACACTATTAGTGAAGAGAAAGAATGGATTAGTCAGTCAAGACAAATGAAAATGTTATGAATGAAGGACATTAAAGTACCTTGCAGAGAATGGCAGAGTTTAAGCAGTACTCCTAAGGAATGAAACCACATCATTCCATGTAGGAAACACCACTAATTCAAAAAGCCTAATTAAAGAACCTTTCATAGAACATAACAGCAAACTCCTGCATGATCTTATGCCACTGCCTGAGACTGCACACAGTAACATTTGTACACAATAAACTGGTTCAACTACTTCAAAGCTATATTCCATTATTCAGAAAAAAATGGCATATATTTCATAAAGAAGCTGAACAGCTTCAAATGATGAAGAACTTGCATTCTCCTTTTATGGTCTTTCAGATGTCCCCAAAATCCTGGAACCTATGTCCATCAAACAACTATGCATCATACTGTGACTCCTCCCTAAACTCTCCCCATTTACCTACACAAATGACAAGATGCTAGTTTTTCCAAATGAGGAAGTGTCAGTCTAGTTATTAGAGTATCTTTATATAGGAGCAAAGAGATTAATAGAGACTTCATTCCATTCTTGTAAACCCAAGAAGCAACTCCCATTGACAGCATCCATTAATAACAGTATGGCCACAAACAGAAAACTGAAGTCTGGCTCTTATTTTTGCAGATAGTAAGAAACACCATTTGCACACTTGGATTTTTTTATTATTTTTTGTGAAAAAGTAACAAATCCCTTAATGGGGCAAATAGTTTTCCTATATATTATTTTCTAATATTTCATTATAACATGCACATGGTTAGGCACAAACTTGCACCCCCAAGAATCAAACTATCCATAAGAAAAATTGGAAAGATTTTTAAATACAGGGATTTGAGAGCCACTATTATAGCTTTTTGAAGGACTGAAAAGACCTCACTTCAGTGTCATACTTCTAAAAGCAAAATAAACTAACTAAAATCTCTTTACATGAAAATATAACCAAAAGTTTCTCTTCTCACCAATCACTCCCCACACCCAATTGAGATAAACACCTTCCACCTCAGAACCCTGGCTTATGTTGATATAGGATTGTGGTTGAAAGAAAAACATATAAAGGAATGGGGGAGGGGAAATTTTATATTATTTTTACTGCTGTTTCATCACAGACTCAGCATTTTTGGAAGCCTAACTTTGCCAGAGAGCACTTCCTTTGGAAAAGCTGATTTTGCAGAGTGAAATTGCAAGGGCCCTGAAATGGAGAGACAGAACAACAGATGTCACTGCTTCAAAGCAAGCAGCTCATGGAGAATTTTGAGTATCTGAAGCACCGTTCAGCCCTTTCCACAGTTAAGAATAAAATTACAGCTATGAAAAAGTGCCTTCAAACAAAACATTACCATGAAGTTCCCTGACATACATTATTTAATTTTAAAATATCTTTCAGATTTACATGCTGATAACATATAAATACTTCATTGTCAATGTTTTCATTGTGATTTGTCCAGTGTACCTTTGCAGCAAGGGAATGTTATAACTGAGCCCCCATACTACAGCTCAACAGGTATCTCACACACAGAGGGACTGACAGACACAATAATAGCATTTGACTGTAGCTCTTTTCCATCATATTGATCATCAGAATTTTATACAAATGGGTTAGAATATTGTTATTTTTCAAATGGTACATTTATGATTTCTCTGTGTGTAATTTCTTACTTCTTTGTGAATTTAAGCAAGCAAAGATCATGTCTGTCTGGAAATTAAGTCCTTCTAAATAAATAATAGTGAAGGCAAAATGAGATCTTTATCAGTATTGTAATTATCCACTCGGTGTCTAGGTAAGAGAAAGGAATAAAGCTCTATTAATTGCCTAAAAATGTTTTGGTGCATCAGAAAACAGAAAGAAAATGATGAGATTGTAACTGGAGAATAAAATATCACACAAATGCAATGCTCTCCTACTGTCTTTTTCAATAAAGCCACTGAAGGGAAAAAGAAAATCAACCTCCAGCTACTTAATTCCTGTAATAATGTCATTATGAATTATGACAGAATTCCTGTAGTGAACAGCAGTTATCACATTTGGTTGCAACTTTGGAGACAGGTACACAACTGAACACACTGAAGGTTATGCAACAGCAGCTAACATTTATTTATGGATGCTCCCTTTTATAGGGGGATCAAAATTCTCATGCTTGAACATTTGATTGGTCAGGGTCTTAACAGCACTCTGCTTACTGGCCATTTAGATGTCTGCATTCAGAATTAATGGGATTGGCTGGGGTCCTTGGTCTGAGTTCAAATCTAACCTATCATTGTCTCATCTGTGGCCTTGCTTACTTCTACTCTTTAATGAACTAGGTTAGCCAAATTAAGGTTTGCTACAGCCAAATTTATCTGTGCAGCTTCAGACCAGCTGTGGCTGTCACAGCAGTAATAAGTTCACCAGCAATTCCCCCTGCATCCTGGTATTAGGAAACCCAAGCAATAGCAAATATAGAAAGTTATTGCAATGTATACAAGGCAATATTTCTTAAGAGTCTGAATTATCTGAATATAGATTCCCACAAACTTTACTAATACCTCAACCACTACGATATCCTCTCACATGTTGAAAAGGTTAGCATGCCTGTGTTTATTGTGTCCATAAACTGGCAAACATATCCCCCATCAAAAAAAAAACAATTAATCAGTAGCTCTTTGCATCTTTGCTCATAGTAAAAAAATTAGCCAGATTTACCCACTACAATACTTGAACGTAAACCACCACAGCAGTACTCTAGGAACTGATGCTCTGCCACTTTAACATCTAATTTCATATTTCTCAGCAATACCTGTGCCATAAACCACAAAGAAGCTTACAGATCCAAACTGACGAGTTATATTCATGTGCATATTCACCTAGCTAGGTTAACAGTTTTCAAGTTTGAAATCAAATCAAATAAATGTCAGAGGCTGATACCTGTGCACTTCCCTAGTCATTACACTGATCACTAGTGCATAATGTTACAAAGGGAATAATTCTAATTAAGAAAATTAACAACTTCAGCATTAGGAGGAAAAACAAACAAGCATACCATTAAGAGACTGAATCAACCGTAAGATAATATTGTTAGTCAGGAATTTCTAGCTCCAAAACCTGAAGCCTACCCCCCAGGTAACCCAGCTTCACAAAGCACAATGAACTTCAGGACTAAACATGCACAGAACTACAGACAAGATGCCAAGGAATTGTCTCCTTCTCCTCCATACTACATTAAACACGTACTGTTATAAATAATGTAATTTTTTTAGTTGGTTAAGTTAAAGTTATAATGATGTTTGTTGTTGCATGTGATTGTACGAGTGTACAAAGACATGTAGTGCAGGAGTATGAGGGTAATGAGAGTAGAAAAAACATGGAACTTTCTAGGACAGTGAAATCACAACCCTAGATGATGTTACAGGCTCTCACTGGCTGGAGAAACGGACCAAGGGAGCTTCGAGTTTCAGAAATGACTGGTGGAGGTTGCACAATCTTAAAGACCCACCAAAGGACCCTACTGGACCAGTCAAACTGTGGATTGAAAACCACACCAATCCCACAAGTGAGAGACTTAAAACCTCCGGGGTGCCCAGCACTCCACGTTTCTGAGGAACTCTTTTTCGGCGAGTAGGCACTGGGCTTATCCTGGGGCCTCACCCTCAGTTATTTTGTTATTTTAATAAACAGGCTTATCTTCCTTTAAGTCACCTGCCTCATTTCCTTTTTTATTTTTTTTTTTTTTGCCTGTTTATAAGAGTACTAACTGATAACACATGAGACATGGGCTCTTTCAGCTGGGTTGTAGTATATGAGATTATATGGAAACCTCTTCTCCAATGAGCCATTTAATCTTTAGGCAGACCAAAAACTTCAGAGGTTACAACCAGCTTTAACTACAAAAACAAAACAAGCCAATTGTACCACTTTTCTCACTCCTAGGAAAACCATGATCAATGCCATTTGTAATGCACACCAGAGATTCCTCCAACCTCTTGCTCTTCCACTGTTAGCCAACCATAGCCTTTATGGAAGTACAACAAACCCACTTTAGACAAGTGAAGGGTCTCACCTAAAAAGACTACTGTTTTAAGACAGCAAGACTGCTATTATTTACTGAAGATTAAAAAAAACTCACCCAACTAAAACTTAATCTGAGCTAAACTGGATTCATATGCAGCAATGAAATGCCTTCCTTTAATATTACAACTTTGGACTCATCAGTTCACAATAAAAGAGAGGATTCACACAGGGTGATGAAAGGCAATGTCTGGACACAGCAGCAGAATGCTGCAATAAATATTATTACACCATGATCTCCAGACTGTCATGCCTGTGACTACAGTCATGGAGAACACACACTCCAGACCACAGTCCTCCCAACTGCAGGAGAAACAGAAGGATCCAGTATTGGAGTTCAGATATTATAATTACACTGAAAATTAAGACATCTCTGTTGTGTGTTTTCTTGAAAAGCTGTGCATTCAGTGTCTCAGCCTCTCACTCAGGCAGCTGGTCTACTGCTGTACTTATCGAGTACACTCAGTCCAAGTGTTGGAAGGAATGAAGACCTGTTATCTAAGGTTTCTCACTTTAGTACATTGGCATTCACAATTGTGAAAGTTATGTCATTATATCTGATACAAAAAGACATTTTGAAAAAAAATATTTTGACTAGATTCAAACTAGAGCTTGGGAAAAATCAAAGCAGTGTTACTATTCGCCATACTAAACACTGAAGTCCATGACTACAGATTTTACAGCGTCAGATTTGCTGCACTTGAGAGACCCCAACTAAGGGCAAAAGAAATTCAGTGTTAACAACATGGCTGTACTCAGTTCTGTAGGTTAAAAAGCACCTGTTAACTACACGTCTGCTACACTCCATAACCACCTTCTACCTAAAGTGAACAGAGGGGAAACAAAACACAGTTCTCTTGAGCTGTGGACTTCACCAGGAAATGTACCCCAACAGCACAGGAGTCAGGCTGAAATGATGGGCCAGATACACAGGATAAGAGATTTTTTCTAATGATCACACCAGCTGGATGATACCCTTTAATCCCTGTACCAATTGCACGTCAGTTTGGAAGAACCAGAACAAGATGGCTTTGACAAGCATGTTGGAAGTCATCTATAATGGCATCTATAGAGGAGTTTGCTGAAGGAAGCCTTCTCATCCAGCACAAGAGAAGCAGTAAATGTGTTTGACAGAAAGTCAGCCATCTGACATAGGACTGCCAGTTTCCTTCCTACTTCAAATGGGAAACAGGAACAGAAACTTCTTCTGCAACAGTTGGAAAGAAAACTTTACTCAGCCAAATCAACACAGCTTACTGGAGGCTGGACATTTTACAAAAAGTCCTGAAAATGTAGGATCAAGTAAATCAGATTTAAATAGAATAACCTCCCCAAAGTATCTAGTGGCCATTGGCATGCACAACCTTTTGTGACAAGAGCATCATAAAGCTCCCAAAACTGAAGTGCAACAAAAACAGTACCATCAGCTTTCACCATCCACGCTTTCAACAGCCATGATACCTTTTACAACAGACCTCACTTATCATCTTCTTCAAATACAAACTGCCAAAGTGAAAAACATTGCAACAGCACTGGAACTCTCTCTCGACAGGAATTCATACTTTGCCAAAACGCCAAACTGTATGTGTCTGCAATGCAACACATCACCACAAGAATTCCTTCACTCCAGACCAACAGGACCATCTTTTGAGGCTCATTAATGATTAGTCTTTGAAGGACTGACTGCTTAAATGTCAATGCTCTAATGAGGCACAAAAAGATTACAGAGAGAATCCCTTAAGGCAGTTAATTTTGTTGTTTGTCAAGAATTTGCTATACTCTTGACATACTAAAAGCTAACCAACAATTAGCAGAGATAAGGCACCTCAAGAAAACAGATGCAGAATGCTAACTAATTTGTGCATGCTTCCCTGAACTCCATGTATTTCCAAGATACTGCATTGAAATCCTCAGAAGAGGAAGAAGGGTGCATCACAGTACTATCAAAGAAAGGAAAACCCTCTATATTTTAAGCCTGAAGCCATTGAAAAAAGAAGACCTCCAACTTTTAAAAACATCTTGCCTGGCAATACCAACATGAGCAGATTTCTTTTATGGCAATGTCAAGCCTCTTGGAAGGAAGGGCATCAGAGCTCTGAACAGACTTTATCAAACTCATCTCAATATACTTCGCAATGAAAATTCTTTTTTGCCATTTGACATTCCTGTCAAAGTGTTTTGAGTTTCCCTGCAAACTCTAGTTCATTTGGAATAGGTCCTGAGAAGTGTGCAGTTTCTTTGCCAGTGAAAAGACCATCACAAGCCACCTTTTAGTGCCAAGGAACTTGTTTCCATCCGAAGACTGCCTGCTTTTTACAGTCCTGGGATAAGTGCATTAGCCATTGCACACCAGGGTTATTAGACAGAACCATGGATTAAACAGCAGCAGCATGTGATCAGTGCACTGGGCAGCACAGCAGGGATGCAAGAGAGCTGCTTACAGGTGTTTAGCTTCCTCCCTTATGTTCCTCAGAAGTGGGGCTGCCCACAAGAGGACAAAACCTGGGCACCTAAGTTTCCTCTCAGAGCAGACATTCACACAAGTTCCATAAAGCTACTCTCTTACTATTTATTTTCACTGTAGACAGATAGCCAGCTCTCCTTACACAACATGACACAAGAAATGGTTTTGTTGAAATAAACATTACAGAAAAACTCTCTGAAGTTTATTCAAAATAAGTTTGGATATACTACCTGAAGAGATTTTGTTTTGAAAATCCTTTTTTTTTTATATAGTTCTCTTTTTATTCACTACAATGTTATGCAGCGTTAATACTGTTTCTATGAGAAATTTAACACTCACACATCTTGACTGCTTATCCTCTACCCTCTGCATTTTTGGAGAACAAACACAGAAAAGAAATGTGGGGGGATTTTTTTGCTTTTGGCAACTTCTCTGAATGCCAAGTATACTTGTAGTTCCCTCCCACCTCCTTCCACACCCTTTTCTTGCCCTTTTTCAATATTCTAGTATCTCCAAGAGGTTCCTATTGCAAGGTCAGTAACAAGGCACTAGGCTCATATTCTAGGTCAGACTACCCACTGTAAAACACACCCTTAATACCTAACCAGTCCCTGAAATAAGAGTTTTTAATTCAGATACTACAATAAGAAATAAGCTGGTAGAAAAGTATTACATTACATATTTAAACTTTAATTCATAAGTGAAAAGTTTTAGTTAAATTATCATTCCACAGACAAAACTAAAAAATATATATCTATACTAAAGGAAGTCATTTCAATAAAAAAATTCCAAGACTTCACCATAATTTCTGGTTTTACTCTCAGGGCTGTCACAGCTGTCATTAAAACGAAAAAACAATCTTTCAGGAACAGTAGAAACAAGGACAGGAAAAGTAATCTTGGAGAAATAACATTTCACATGGTCCTTGGAAGATCACTAGGAACAGCTACCCTAATACACACCAACTCCACTTGCTCCTTTAACAGGATTTATATGAAGCAGAAGTCATAATATTACCTTCTGGAAAGAACCAAACCAGTCTTGGAAAGTCACAGATATGAGATTACCTGTCCCCAGCCTGCCATGTTTGCAAGCTGGGGAACACAGATGAAACACTACAGGTGGTTTTTCTTCCATTTGGAAATGGGGAAAAAAAACAAACCTGCCTGCTGGCACCAGCTGCAATTCATAAGGTCCCCACAGTTTTTCTGGAGCACTGGTGTCTTCTGTCATAGCAATGGCCAGAAATTTGAGTCATTTTTCAGCCCCCTACAAGCTAAATTTATATCATCCTACCATCACAGTTTAGAGAATTAGGCCTTGAAATATCTGATCAATACTAACATATGACCTAGTCTGCACAACCACATCTGCTGAGCCCTAAATCCTGCATTTAGTATGAAGATTATCATTAAACAATCTGCTGTGATCTCTGGTTTTTAGTTACAGTTACTATGGCCAATAGTTTAAAAAATATCTCTAAATATTCTAAGTTTCTAGTATGCTCTGAACCACAAATGAAAACAATGAGTTTGTTTTACAGTCATCTCTCCAACACAAAAATAAAATAAATAAATAAGAACAGAAAGAACAGCAAGCCTCTCAGGACATCCTAACATCCCCCTGAAAGCTTTAACACAGACAGGAGCTGCGCACCAAACACCCAAAGGCAGATACACAACAGCATCAGTATCAGACACTAAACTTTCTGAACAATATGAAAGAAAAGGGATAGAAATTATGAAGAAGACTTTATGCTTCAAGAATAACTTCATAGGCAGATTAGGAACTTGATGTATTCTAGGAATGTTTGGTTAAATATTCTTACCTACACTCACACCAGATTCTCAAATTCTTCAAACCAACCAGCACTGAATCAACAGGCACAATGCTAATGAAATCTGCACTTGAGAATCACTCTGTATTAGTATGTAACATCAGGAGAAACTTTAAAAAAGAAAACAAAAAAGCAGTAAGAAGAGATCAAGCCACACCTGGACAACAATGTTTACAGACAAAGCTGTTCTTACACATACTAGACTCTGGATAAATTAAAGAACAACACGAAGTTCTTCTCTTAGGTAACTAGTGACAGGACGAAAAAAATGACCTCAAGCTGCACCAGAGGATGTTTAGCTTGAATATTAGAAAAACTTTTTTCATGGAAAAGGCTATCAAGCATCGGAACAGGCTGCTCAAGGTGGTGGAAGAATTATCATCCCTGCAAGCATTCAAAAAAACTTTGCGGATAAGGCACCTAAGGGCATGGATGAACATGGTGAACACGCTGGTGGTGCTGCGTTGACAGCTGGACTTGAGGTCTTTAGAATCTCAACGATTCTGTAATTCTGTAAAAGTACTTGAGCATTTCCTTTAGGCTGAGGATTGCTCTCACAGAGGGAAGACACTGATGTCTGCCATCACTGATCAGGGAAAGTTTCTCCCTCAGAATTCCTGCAAGCACCATGTGACCTATCTCACTCCATAGAACCACCAACAAACACAGATCACGATCATCTTCTTTCCTCTTATACAAGAGTCATACACAAAAGAGTGCTTTAAAATATAATTTCCTTTAAAATCTTTATTGTACATATATCTTGGAGAAAAGATATCTAAAGATTATATACACAAGGTGCGTAGCAGGCATCCACACATAAACAGATGCACAGACCCATCATGGAAAGCAAGAGACACTGACATACAAAGTACATAGCCAAAATGTTTTGTTACCACTTTTGCTGCGGGGCCCTACTTCCTTCAGATTAATCCCAATCTCCATCAGCAAATTAGATTAGGCAACAGCCTCTGACTTTTTTGTGTACTACACACAATAGATCCTGCATAATCATTACACTTAAGTAGGCTGTTCAGATTCAACAATTCCACCAAGACTTAGACATAAGAAATGCTGGAAGCCACCAGCTGTGCTCATCAGTTCCACTCATTCTTGGGGTGAACCTGTGCAGGGGCAGGATTTGGGTTCAATGATCCTTGTGGATCCCTTCCAACTCAAGATGTTTTTTGATTCTAATACAATTCCTCTAGCTCCTCAAGGTTAACTTGTAGCTCTTTCTCAGCTAGACCCAACTGAACTCACATTTCTTCATGCAAACTCAACTAGCACTGGGAATAGGTGTGCCTCATGTTTGCAAAGGCTGACCCAGTGCTTTAAAATATTCACTCACTTGTATCCCATAACAGAACCACATTCCTGCTCACCGCTTCATTTCAATGAATCAGAATTGAAAATTAGATGCAAGAGACAAAACAAGAATGGTGATTTTTACCTTGTCACGTGTAACTCAGTGACTCACTACACAAAAACCCGCAACTTTCTGCAAACAATGCCAATATACATGAGCCATTGTCCACAGGGTTAATTAGTGCACTGTAATTTCATCTTCTCTTTAATACACCCATGTTCTGGCAAGCAGACTCTACACTGGATGAAGGAATTTTCCTTAGTCATGGCCCAAGAGCAGAGTGAAACACAGGAATAAAGGCCCAGCACAGACAACTTAGAATAACCCTTCCAATTCTGTACAGAGGACCAAATAGCATCACTTGTCACAGACACAAGACATCTGTGCACTTTTGTTCTTACAAGGTGAGGCACTGGAACATGGATGCCCCATCCCTAGAAGTGTTCAAGACCAGGTTGGACGGGGCTTTGAGCAACCTAATCTAGTGGAAGATGTCCCTGCCCATGGCAGGGGGCTGGAAAAGGATGGTCTTTAAGATCCCATACAATCCAAACCATTCTGTGATTCTGTGACAAAGAGGTGAGAGACTCCAATACACAAGGTACCAGTATCAGTGCAAGGAGAAGCTAAAGCCTGCCAGCATTCTTCCCAGAGGGTGCCAAGATGTTTGGCTTAGAGACACAGCTTTTAGTGACCACTAAAAATAAAAACCCCAGAGTCTGCCCACACCAGGGAAACCAGCAGCAACACAGTCCCAAGGACCCTTCATAGAGCCATATTTTAAAAAGGTATTTCAGAAACCAGCATGATCCCAATCAGAATTAACAACACTGCTCTCCAAGCCAGTTACAGGGACACTTACAGGAGCAATGCCCCTGATTTTACATTGCAACGATGGAAGCACCATATACTCATGTAAACACTGAAGAATCCCTGATCATTCCTCAGCTGCCAGGGAGATCAGATCAAAGTCACAGCTATTAGATGGAACAACTGTATGTGCATTCCACATATACTAGCTGATCAACAATGAATGTTCAGTCTAATTTACTTCTCAGAGTTTTTAGAAAAAGTTTACTTCCTTTGGCATTTTGTTTTTTGTGGGTTTGGCTTTGACTTCCTTTTTTTTAAACAGCTGTGGTTCACAGCGATCTTCCAAAAATAATTAACAAATTATACACACCTACTCCAAGGCAATTTAAACATCACAATGTTTCCCTGTCTCCATCATATTTGTTTTAATCTTTTCACTCCTGCCCAGATTTTCCTTTACAGAACAGTGCTCAATCTTTACCCACAAAACAGGTTAATATGGACACAAACTCTAAAAATCAAAAAACTATATCTAAGCCATCCCAAAACATTCATGCTGATTTTCTCTACTTGTTTAATATTACATTTTTTTGAAGAAGGAAATTTTGTTAGAAAGACTTTAAATTCAAGAAAAATCTATTTGTCAACAGTCACTTCAGTAAAACCAGTAAATGTAGCCAAAGCTAAAAGTGCCCTGAAACCTAATTTATTTCATTGAAACCTCAAATCTCTATTTGGCTGAAGTCAACAGGCTTTACTGTTAAAAAAGCTCGAAAAAAAAAAATCTTTGTTTCTAAGAACTACAGGCAAAGTTTCCTTGCAGGTATTCCAACCAGACAATAGCTGCAGAACAGTCAAATCAGATCCCTCCTCTGTGAACAAGGTACCTTGTCCAAGGCTGAACACACTGTTACTTGTGTCTCAGATATAAATAATCCAAAGACTAATATGAGCAACACCTTCAGGCTTGTTGATGAAAGCACAACAACAAACTCAAAAAATGTTCAAAAACAGGCAAAAAAACACTCCCAAGACAGACACTGAAGTCCATATAGCTGAATATTTAAATATATTAACATTTCTTAAAACTGGTAAATGTTCCGATATTGTATGTTGGTTCATTTAAAACAACAGATGGATTTTTTATGTTTAACTAACTTAGGGCTGATTTCAGCTTCAGAAAATGTATTGTACTTAAGGTTCTAAGCAGAGATAATCTAAATTATTTGGATACTGATATATGCCAGGCTGTTGAGTACCTCCGTATGCCACAAGGACGGAACTGTGTCCACATGGCAGTGAAAACATAAAATCACCAAACATCACTGACTTTTAAGCAAGACTTTGTGAATTCAAAGTGAATCCTGTGATCAGTCACAAATTAAGATACTAACTGAGGTTAATTTCAGTTTTTCAGAGAAGAGATTTGACCCTGCCCAGTCTTGGGGAGGGGACACCACATTTTATCTGCACTGGTTTCCTAGGGATGTTTAGGAAGACAGAACTACTGCCAAGGTGCACCAATTGGTATTCATCTGAACTTCTGGAATAAAAGATAAAATATATCTGTCAAAGAATAGCACTTTTGATCACCTCAGGAAACAAGGTATATACACAAAGTTTATGAAAATTAATTATCAAGCACCATTTACTGAGGTAATACAAGAGTCTGCATGCTTGGCTTTTTTATTACAGGAAAATCACAGGTCTAATTGAGATGAAGACTCATGGTACCACACTGTTAAGAAACAAAATAAGAGACAACCAGTCACCTAAATCACAAGACAAATTAAAGGAAAATCTAAGCACTAAAAACTCCCTAACTCATCAAGCTGGCAGCTGAAGAGATGCCATTTGCCCAAAGTTTTGAGGCTTGTTGGACAATCCTCTAGGACTGTCAATGTTGTATCTACCATGAGCTTAAATACATTAATTTAATGAGCAGTTGGGAAAAAAAATGTGGTTTTGTTTTACTTTCAACTGAAAGCTATGTGGCAGGGAAGCACAGGAAGAAGAGAGAAGGTTTCATTCATAATTACTGTTTCATTCATAATTACTGTTTCATTAAAAGTAGTAGGAATTTCAACTTCATTAACACAGAAACTATGGCCTGCTTCTAAACAAGACTCAATCTTAAGAGCTGTCAGCCAGCACTATGCCACTTAATGAACCACTCCTCATGTACCTCTGTTCTGAACTTTGGTTTTACTAGGTGGCTATAAAAAATGCTTTACAACACATTTTATTTAAAGAGTAACTTAATATTATCTAATATTTAAGAAAACGCAAGATGCCGATGGAATATGGTGTCAATGAATTGCATGCACTCCCAAGGCATTCTCTAAAGTTGCAGTCACTCAACATTTTTGTCCAAGAAACAGTTTTTGTGTACTTAATTTTTCAATCCTACTGAACATAAATAAAACTGTAATTGTTGCCTTCACAGAACTACTTATAAATTATTCATAGTACAAGGTTTATGTTCTTCTGACTGGAAAAGGTAATTGTTGCCCTAAGAGTGCGGAAAGTCAATCTGCACAGAGTACACAAGGACCCAGGAAGGAATTCTTCAGCAGTAAATTGCAGGCACACGAGTACATGTTTCTATCACTTTCTATCACTGTTTCTCACCAGTGATAACTAGTTTTTCCACTTTAAAGGTCTTTTCCAGCTTCCCAGCACAGTCACATGCCAAGATCAGCCCAAGCTTCTGCACAGTAAGGGATTAAAGTTATGTAGCACTCGTCAGTACATCTTTGGTCAAGGTTTCAGGAGGTTCTCTGGCAAAGACAACCAAAGCAGAAAGACACAGAACAATCTCAAGGATATTAAACAGCTGGCTGCTGCTCATCTTTGTTTGAGATCCAAACTGTTAACTGCATGACAAACTCTTACAAAGTGTCACCTATAAAATGATCACCAAAAATTGGGAATTAAAGTGTAAGACAGAGATCGGGTAGTAGAAAATTATTGCAGGAATCAAGTGTCCATCACTCCTCTGTCCCTGTTTTAGAGGCGCACATACTAACAGTATAAGGTGTTTTTATTAAATAGAAACCAGCATCTGCAATTCCATTTAAGACAAATTTCTTTTGGCTTTACAGTAACTTCAAGCATCTCCACTTTTGCAGTGACTGCACAATTCTAATTATTTTCAATAGCTACCCAAAACAAACACCCTTGACACCATTATATTTCTAAAAGCTCACCTGATTCTAGAAACAATAGATTTCTACAACAGTTAATCCCATTTCACCTCCCGAGTTTACCGAAAATTATTAAAAGGATGAAAAAAACACTTCAAAATACCAGTTATTTCTAGAAACAAGAAGCAGATGTTCTCCTCTATTTGGCTTAGCTGTGCTACAGTACAAGTGTGCCTTTGTTATGCTGTCAGCAATAATTTATTACAGGTATTTCATAATGCTATCAATGTGCTATTTGTGCATGATTTACATTCATGCAGATCTATTTCTTTATATCTAAGCCATTAAGAAGCATCTCATACACACTCCAAACAGTGGACACTGTCATGACACAATTCTACAAATTACGTTTTTTCCTCCCTCCATTGTATTAATAAAAAGGGAACAGGAAGAGAAGAAGGAATTAGTATTGCCAAATGAAGTCAAACTAACATGAATCAAGAATTACGGCAAGAAAACAAAGTTAGGAAAATATGATGCCTTGGGATTTCAGGTTTCCTATTCTGCATTGGTGTGTGGTTTTGTTCAGGGTACTGAGATTCTTTCACAGGGTAAAGAAGACACAACAATCCTACTCTGACTGGAACTCAAGGGCACCTTTTCCAAACTTCAGGCTCATGTAAAACAACATGGAAGGGAGTGGGCAAATGAATCTCCTGTATGCAAATGGACCCAAACAAATAAAAAGAGTGAGATCTTGGGACTGGCCCCCCTCCCTTTGGCCTCCATCCTTGGAGCCATCCAGACAGAGCCTGGTTTGTAGCACTGGTGCTGTCTGGGGGTGACCTCTCAATAAATATCCTTTATTCCCCTAACTCTGTCTAGCCTCTGTTCCAGCTCTTCCAGGCATCAGATTCAAAAGCTCAGAGTATAAAAATAAACTCCAACTCTTTAAAGTCAAATAAAAGCAGTTTCCCAAACCACGAAAGTAAACACTGTCTAGAACAAAGTCATGAAAAACTAAAAAGACACTATATTGGGAAAAGCTTCCATTAAAAATTGAAGGGAGCATGCTCACAGGAGGGGAGGAGAAGGAAAGACAAAGGAAAAAGAGCACAATTATGTGCTGTTTGGCCCTATTGAGTCCATTACTTGTTTATTTTTTATTATGTTTTAATTTTTACTTATTTACTTAATTAATAGCTTTAATACTTTTAATAACTTTTTATAATTTAACAGTAAATGCTTAATGATGTTTATAATTTATTTATATTATTTTTAATTATTTTTAAATATTTAATTTATTATTTATTTAATTAATAATGTTAATTATTAACTTTAATATTTATTTAACTAATGATGTTAATGATTTACATTATTTTGTACTATTTGTATTATGTAATTATTAATAAGGTTTAATAATTCATTTTAATAAAAAAATTGTGGTTATTTTTTATTATCTATTGAGTCCTTATCTCTGGCAGCATGAACAAATCCCCTAAAAACCAACATCAGCCTTTGCATGGATCTGATAAGGAATTCTGGGCCCCCACCCCAAAAAATTTAAATCTTTAATGAGAGCACACACATGGTGACATAAACACTCATCCTTCCCTCATACTGCACTGAACTACAGATTTGCTCCTATTAAAATATTCCCAAAATTACTAATTTAGTATCCTCACCTGTGACAAGAAACAGCTAGAACACTGCACAGTAAATCCCATATTCCCAAGCAAAAACTGGAGGATCTGCATGTATAAATATGCACAGATTTACCACCACACAGACGTCTGTATAACTCTGAGACAAATGCAGATATTAAAATACTAAACAAGTGTAAAAAATCCTATTGTTTAAGTATAGGTATAAATTTTTTTAACTGATTAAGCATCCAACTACTGCCAGAGTTTCCTCCCTCTGAAAAGACAGAAGGGATGATTTGTTAGGATAATCTGTTATCAAAATTTTTTGAGAGAAGCCTCACAAATTCTGCACTTTTAGGCCCTACCTGCGAGACAGGTACACAGATTTACTTCCAGTGTCAGCACAACCCTGATTAGGGAATCAGGGTCATCAGGGAACCAGCAAGGCAGACATTTGACTAAATGGGACTCACTCAAATACTAGAGCAGTATCTGCCACACACACGAGCATCAGCCCAGTAGGAAGCATTCTGGAACTTTTTCCACATGTGAAGTCACTTGCAACACATATAAATAATATGCACCTCCAATGATGCACCAAAGGAGAAGAAAGGGAGCAAAATATTCCCCAGCCTTTGGTAGTTCCAAAAAGGATTCCAAACAGAGTAACACAACAGCAATTACATAAAAATGTACACATCATTTAATTTTTGCTACAATCCCTACAAAGTCATCAAAATAATTCCTTCTGGCAAAATAAATTGAAAATTGTAACACATGAAGTATCTAAACAACAACAACAACAAAAAAAAAATCAAAATCAAGTATCTACATGTCTAATATGCAACACTTACACACTTTAACAATTAACAAACATTGGAATGTTACCACAACACTGAAAACTTGCCCTAACACAGACTTTTCCAAACAAAACTATTTGTAATATCAAGAACTAAAACATTTATTTGAGCAAGACAGTGAGATGAATTTCAGAATAAGTCAATTATAAAAAATGTTTAACATCTCCCTGCTTAGTTTTGTAGTTCTTAAAAACTAAAACATTTTGTCAAGAAAAAACCTACAATCAAAATCATACAGATAATTGTACTACTTGTAAGCAAAATCTGGCATGTGGAGTGATTATCTCTATCTTTCCAGAGGCTGCACAGATGACAGGAATGAAACACCAGACCATGCTACTAATCAGCACAGCCTCAACCCTGTAATTTGTAATAAATACCCAGGTAAATTGCTCATATAAACTGCAGGATCAGAAATAGAGATGGGGGCAGAAAGGGACGGAAAGTGCTTTAAACGCTTGTGGACAAGCAGCTCTGGGTTATCATAAAATACCAATCATGGCTTGGGGAATTTGAGGGGGTTTCTGTACAAAAACACAGTGAAAGTGCACAAGCAGCCCCGTGCAGCTGATTTCATGTGGGAGGAACTGATGATACCTTCCCACCAGAGTAGGAGGGAAGAAATGAAGCCACACTTTTGTCTGTGTATAACTGGATACTTCAAGACAGGAGTCACCAGATGGTTCATCTTGCGCAGGGACACCCAAAATGTGGGTCTGATCCTAATGGCTGTGCTAAACAGGTTTCAGCTTCCCTGCCCCAAGTCTTGAAGCCTACAGAGGAAAGAGGACAAGTCAGGATGTTGAGAATAAATAAATAAATAAACAACATCGCAATTGTTCTCTCCAGTTCACTTACCACCCTATATCCATCTGTCCTCACATCCCAGAGAAGACATTTGGAAAAACTGTCAGTGCAATTGTAACAGGGGATTCCATGCTTTGTACCTGAGCAGGTAGCACAGATCCAGACTTGAGACCCCCAAGTACACCCTGCTATCAAATCAAGGAAATGCTTTTTCTAAATGTGTCTAAACAAAAGTGATTTGATTGTAATTATCTATTCAGCAAGAGGGAGCAAGAACCGAGGACCCAACCCTGCCAGGTTTCAAGCAAATGTTTAATCACAAGTACTCTCACAGTGCAGTGTCTCTAAAAGCCTGCCAAAACAGGGCCAAATTAACACGGGAATTTAGATTTTTTTAATCATTTTAGCAGTACTATTACTTAGATTAGCAAAGATTAGATTTTTTCTCCACAATTAAGATACCCCAGCAAATTCAAACCTGCACACAACAGTCCTGTCACTCACAATGGAAACCTTCACAAATGTACACACACCCACAAGCAGTCATTGTGATATCTGACAGTTTAACACTACAAGGTTAAGCAAAATAATTATTTTAACGCTGTTTTAGCCAAAACAAGGCAAAAACCATAATAATGGTTTTCCTTAAGGAAATAAGGAATTCCATGGCAGCTGCAGGGGAAAAACTGGGGATGCCTTAAAAAAAACCAGAAAAAAAAAATCCCTGCACAGCCACATAAGTTGGTACAGCAAGCAGGAGCAGTGGTGAGCAGAGGTTCTAGGCCAGGCCAGATTACCTGTTCCCCAAAGTCCAAGCCATGATGAGCCAGCATGGAATGCCAACTCATGAATGACACTTCTGTGATGAACCCAGTTGCCCAACACTGCAAGCCACACTAGCGAAGGAATTTTACTAACTGAAGACTACAGCTGAAGAGAAAGAAAGATGTGAAGTAAGAGGGGAAAGCTAAAATTAAGGAAAAAAGAATGAACACTGAGACCACCTCATCATTAATTTAGAGACACAAGAAGGATCCCAAGCAATCCCAATTGCTGGGTATCCCAAAGCAATTAAGCATTGGGACTGAACATCTGTATTTCACTCACTCAGCTGACTTGAAAGGATAGTAGGGACTCTGTCCCGGCAGGATGGCAGAATGAACTCCAGAGCAGCCTCTGAGCAGCTCTCTTAAGTAGCCCTTCCATAATTAACTTATAAGGAAGGCCAGGCAGGACATTCTGCTCTTCATGAACTACCAAAGAAGAACAGATGCTTCCTAGTCTCAAAGGGAAAAACTCAGAAGTGTATCACTCCACAGCACTAATTTTTGAGCACAGAAAAAAAAATCCAGCAAGGGAAACAAATAAAGGAAAGCAAACAGTAAGTAAGGAAACAAACTCCAATCAGACCGTGAACAAATGCAAGCAATATCAAACCTATTTCATTATTAAGTTAATGCTCCATGACATTATCATTCCAAAAATACATGGCTGATTATAGACTAGCTTGTAGGGAAGGGATAGAGAAGGCAGTTAATTGGAAAATGCGTTTTATTGTAGATTACCAGCTTCAAACATTTCTACACTCCCACTCACTGCAGAAACATCTTTATGAAGTCTGGGCAGCATAATTAGTTTGGTTTTGTTTAAATCTGCATCAATGTACAGGTAAGCAAAGCCTTTCAGCTCCCTAACTTTTCCCATAAGTTTTGCATCACTGAAATATGCATCATTTCACTTTTCGGTGATCTACTTCTCGTTGTTCTTCTTCCAACAGCTAGCCCGAAATACTTCGTGAAGCGACTCGTGCCTATACCCAGCGTGTTGGTGGGCGTTAAAACCATGGCTGGTCCTGAGACGGCCCGCTTTGGAGAGAAATAAATAAATAACCGAGCTCCAGACAGAAGTTTGTGCGCCAGACTGGTTTGTGTGCGCACTGCGGACCCCGCGCTGTTGGAACACGGATTTACGCAAAGGAAAAGTGAGAAAGTAAATAAAAAGACCCGCCGGGAAGGAACCGGAGCCGCCTTACCTCCGGAGTACGCTCCGCGGGCTTCTTCCGCAGCGCCTGTTTGATCCTGGGCTCCACCGGGGCGCTCATCCTCCAGCCCTGCGCCCCCCGCCCAGCGGCACCTCGGGAGCGGCTAGCGAGGCGCTGGCGGGGGGCGCGCCGCGATCACACTGGCGCGGCCTGTTGGGGCTCCTGCCCGAGCTTCACCGCCCTCCGGGCCCACGGGGGAGGCGTCCCGAAACGTTCCCCGCGCCGGGGCCCGGACAGGGAGCGGACCGGGGGAGGCCGGAGCGGCAGCGGGGCCGGGCGCGGTGCCCGCCGCCGGGCTGGCTGCTTACCAGGCGGGCGGCGCTCGGGGTNACGCCAGGAGTCACCGCCCCCGCCTGCACGCCCCCGCCCTGCTCACCCGCCGCGCATCCGCCGGTACGGAAAAGCGCGAGAGCGGGCGCTTTAACCCAGAGAATCAGTAAGAGCGAGGGGCGGGACAGAGGGGTGTGGGCGGGGCTATGGCGAGCGCGGCCCCCACGCGCTGCGGGGTGCTCAGGGGGTGGGGCCGGCGGGAGGCGCGGGGTGAAGTCTCGCGAGAGTTGAGAGGGGCCTGGCGCGTGCGCGTTTTGGGGGCTTCTCTTCCAGGGCCTCGGCAGTCTGCGAGTTTGTCCTGAAAGTTGCTTTTGTGCTGCCTGTGCACCGGTCATAAGGCGTTTTCTTCAGTAATCTACATCCGAAATAAAGCATTTTCTATATCACTTGGGTTTAGGGTGCCCGCGAGCAGGCATAACATCAGGCATGGTGTCATGGCACCGCTCCCCCTGAGTTTTCGGGCGTTACCCCTTTATTTCACACTACATTTCATACAATGTCGACCTCTGTGGTGCCTGACCTTCTCCAAACCTTTGGCTTAGATCGCTTCTGGAGGAGTGGCCCTATCCTCGCGGTCCCCGGTGAGGCCTCGCAGCGCCCGGTCGGGTCGGTCCGGCTTCCCCGCCCGGCCTCGCCGAATACAGAGCTGGGCATTAAATACAGGAAGGTGCTACCAAAGCTCGGGAGTTCTGTGGGGTTTTACAAACTTCTTCCAAACCCTCCATTCCTGGTCCTGACGACCGCTCGGGGACAACAGGAAGCAGCCACATACCAAACACGCCTTGCAAGATTTTCCTTCCTATTACAAGTCTCATTCTGTAAATTTATGAGATCAAAGCTTTGCAGGCACATGTGTTTACCCTTTTGCTTTTTCCTCTTTGCTTTCTAATAACCAAGTGTGTATTTGTTCCTACCCTTTCTCCAGCTACCCTTTCCTATTCTCTTTAGCACTTTATGGCACAATTACCTTTGTTGTGCTCAAGGACTTGATTGTCCCTTCCACGTTGTTTTATAGTATTTCCACTGTTTTCTTTAAAAATCAGAGGAAATGTGACATTTCCTCCAGTGTAGCTGTTCTTGATGCTGTGCCTGGTATCACTGAAGGCACAACAACCATGGGATTGACAGCCGGGATCAAAAGAGCAACTACTCTTAACATCACAGTCATTACACTGCATACACAACAGGGAGAATATGAGATGCTCCCAAAACTTACAGAAAAGACACAGGTTTCAGTCTCATAATGTTTATCAAAACTCATCATAATGTTATCAAAATTTTTTTTTCCTTCTCTTTGAACTTCTGTTGTAAATGTAAGATTTACAAATATCATGTCTATAATTGTTCCAAAGGTCAGAAGTTTGTACTCGTTATTTGGCAGAACATGTTATCCTCTTTCAATTTTAGTACATAAAATACTGTTTCCAGTGGTGTGGGAATCCAGAGATTCCCTGCCAGCAGCCAAATGGAAAAGATAGAGAGAAAAAGTCCTCCTGAGTAACTAAGGGGAAGAAAAGAACTGAAGCATGAATCATTCTCTATTAGGAGATTCTTTTTTTCTCTTATATTTTCCTCTTCTTTTTTTCTATTTTTTTAATCAGAGATATAATAGGAAATCAAGAACTTTACCAGCTCAGTTTATATTTAAAGATCATGTAAAACAATTAGTCAATTCTCCCCAGGTGCAGGTGGCTGAAAAAAAAATTAATTAACAACTAGCAAGAAAAGCTCAGATTTTGGAGAAATCTGCACAGTCACAGTTCTCATGGGTTTGAAATAATTTAAGCGTTATTTTTGGTTTTAGAATGGAACTCATTTTACCACCTATTCCAGCTGTTTAGCATTACTACAATGAACATAACACAGAAGTGGACACTCACCGTGGGAATAAAGTTAGTAGCCTAAAAATTTCTTTTCCTTTTGCACACAAATTCCCATACTGAACACCAGCCTACAGCCAGGCACAGGAGCAGTGAGGGAGCCAGAAGTATTCCACAGGAACCAAAGCCACCATTCAAATATAAGTGCTTCGCTCAACTGACCCATGAAACAAGGCTTCCCTCACTCCAAAAGTACCTGAATTTGGGTAGGTAATGGCTCTAATAGCTACAATTATTTCAGGGGCTGTTTCAGCCACAGGGTTTATTTTCCCAGATACCTAGAGAACAATGGGAATGAGTGTCATGATCCTCACTGCTTACTGATATTACAGGCAATGTCTCCACATGGTAAAGCTAACATAGTTAAACACAATTAAAAGGCTTTCACAAGTGAGTAATTTCAGGGCTGGGATTAAGGGATGTGGCCAAGCAGGATGCCTGTTGTCCATGCAGAGGGGAAAACGTGGTTCCCCTTTATCTAGCTTGTATCCCTGCGCAAGTATCCCTGCATCATCACTTACTGCAAAGTTTTTTAATTGAAAACTAACAGTATCTGTATCAGGTAAGAATCAGAAGGGGTTTGCTATTAATACAAATGAGTTGCAGTCTCGGGAGATTAAATGCCTTTTCATGTAACGCTTTTACCACCATGTGCACATCCCAGATTCTTCAGGGTAAAACTCCCTCGCCTCTCCCACTGGGAAAGATTCATAATCATTATGCACTGAAATATTTTTAACTTTTATATTTATATATTTAATGTATTTAGTGTCCTGTGAGCTCTATTACCACCTGGCAATTTCCTTCCTCTCGTTCTCTAGCCAATAGCTGTTAGGCTATTGGTTTTAATTTCTTAGCTTTGGAAAAAAAATCCTTTTGGACATTTGTGCATACCTTTGGCAACAACTACTAGCTAGCTAAATATATGGTTAACACACCACAAGGAGGATGTACAAATTAATTCTCTGCCTGACTAGAGGAAAACAAAATATTCTGGGATGCCCAGTGGGAAGAACCTCTTCAGACAGTTTTACCATATATACCTATTCTGATAGGTATATATAATAAATGATGATGAACTTCCTGAAAAACTGAGGAGGCAAAGGGACCATTAGGAACTTTGTGAGAGTTCAGCTTTTGCAGGAAAGTTCCATTTTTGCAAATGGCACAACACTGCTCAGGCAGCTACGTGAGAACATTGATCTCTTGGCTATAACAACATTTTGCAGCTCAAAATTTTCATTTCTGAAATTAAAAGTGGAATACTGAAATATTTTTGCAAAATCAAGAGCAAGAATGAAATGGTCCAAATACTGTACTGCTAATGCTGCTTCTTCCAAAGCAAAATTCCCCACTGTGCCTATTTCCGGAACTTCAGTTCAAAGGATAATGGTAAAAGTAGAAAAGAAGAAACAGAAGTGTGGGATCATTATCTTTCTGCCATGTTGTAATAATGTTAGTTTAACATTTAGTTTTTAAAAGTAAACCCTCATCTTTCTTCTTCTTAACTCAAGACTAATATGGCTTTCCTTCTAAAAAAACATAGTACAGATTTTTCCTGAAGGGCTTTCATTCCATATATAGATTTTTCCTGAAGAGTAGAAGCCATACACACATAAGCAATTGCAGATCTCCTTGTGACAGTCAAACACTTCTTTTTCAGCCTTTATCAACAACACAGAAACACATGGGGAGCCTGGCACCTTTAAATGTGGGGATGGAACACTTTCTCTACTTAGCTTTTACCTTCAGTGGCAGTTTTCCTTGTGTTTCATGTTCACTGTCACACATCTGTGATGGTCTCTTAACATGCTGAATGCTAGTGTGAATGGACTGGGAATTCAATGAGCCTTAAGATTGAAAGATTTTAAGATTATATTAACATACAAAGAGAGGGAGCGAATGACAAGCCTCAGCTGCTCCCAAGAACAGTCTGAGCTATAGCTCAGCTGGAGGCAGTAATAATTTCCTAAGTCTTAGTCCCAATTGAAGGACACATCCCTTAGCTGAGGGCAATTTGTGGGGCATCCACAGGAAAGGCTTCATGAAGGACAGGTGGATATTGTAAAGTAACAAATATTTTATGCTTGAGGATGCAGAGTGTGTTGGGAACATGTCACCCTGACCTTTGTGTCATGTAATCCTTGGCCAGTGCTTATGAAATCCTGGTTCCCAAGTCAGGAACAATCTGAAAAGGAAACAGTGAATTGGATTATTTGCTATTTGTTTACTTAGGTTTCTGTGAACACAAATTGAAGCACTCTCTGAAAGTTACCAGTGAGGACAGTGAAAGCTGTTTGTGTTGAAAGAACACTGGCTGCCCTGTGACACTGTCATGGTATGTTCTCATCTTTCTCATTTCCCTTCCTAGTCCATATGGGAAACAACAGGTATGAAGAAGGGCATTCCTCTCCCTTGCTACTGCTGAGTGACTTGAAAGGGTCTGTCCAGGGCCTGCCACCACCCTGATGGTGTTACCAAGCCCTGATGAGTGTGAGTGGGATGAGGAAAGAACTGACTCCTGCCAAATCACTGGAGCATCCAAACTGCCTCAGGCATGGTGTACTGTACAACACTATGAACAGTGTCTGATAAAACAGAATAAGAACTGCAAAAACCATTCAAAATATTACAAAATAACATCTAAACCCCAGCTGCTTTGCTCCAAGCCAGGAGTTGGTGGCTTGCTACACACTCTGAAGTGGAACAGCTCTGTCTGAAACAAGCTATTGTATCAATTTTTTTATGTGTCTTCTGCTACTTTATTTTTTCTACACACAACCTATAGAGATGTGATTCCAGCCCTAGAACTTTGTTGGCAAAATGCAAAAGAGCATATGGACCTGTCTAGATATTGGAGGTATCCAGAACCAGTATACAGATGTCCACACTCAAGCCTGAAAAAATTAAAGATCGTTGTCAGGGGAAAACCTGCCCTTACAGTAGGAAATCGAGTCTGGTGGTTTCTCCATTTTTACGTTCTTTGTTGCTATAATCAGGTTACACCTTCAACTGAAAGATTTTGTTCATTTTTCATCGGAAACATCATGCCAAAAACCATTAGAAAATGGAAGGTGGGTAAAAGAATGGGCTAGGCACAGATAAAGTTGAAGACTTAAGTAACAAAAAGAAAGAACAATCTCAGCATGGGAAACTCTCCACCAGTAGTTTGGTTATCAGTAGCCAATTTAATATATCTTATTCCCATTAATTTTTTGGGAATGTTAAAAGTTGTAGAACTTTAAGCTGCAAGAAGATTTTACAAAAAGTGAGGATTTTGTGTCTGTGACCTGTTATAACCCAGACAGAACATGCAATGGGTTTTTTTTTAAATTAATTGGCTATTTTCAGAGGCAATAGCGAAACACTTCCATAACTTAATGTGACCGTTCTGTGTATCTGTGGCATTTGTTACTGGACAAGACTTTGGCTGACAATGTTGAGATGGTAAAAGAACAGGGCATGCCTACAGACAGCAGCCAGTTTAAATGTGATTGTAATTAGAGTAAGTGGGATTTCAGTGATTCCCTTTTAAGTAAATGGAGTGATTCTCTGAGCATGTGGAAAAATAATAAAGATCTTCTCTTCTGCCAAAGGGCAGGCCAATGGCCTATATTTTTTCTTAGCTGGCAATTATCTAAATTAAGAAACTGTGAATAAATGCCTGACTGGCAATTTCACTGCTTTCAATCAAATACATGCTACCTATTTGTGAAATCCTACAAGAAATATTACAGCATTTGAATTGAGACCAAGGCTGGGAAAGACTTGCATTTCTTACTGTTCTCTTGCTGCTGGTGTCTTTTCAACCACAAGCTTTGCTATCGTTGCTTAGACCACAGTGATGATTCAGACAGCATCAGATCAGCTTTCCATTGTTTGCAGATATTTGATGCATTTGTACGAAGATAGAGGTCTCTGTATTTGTGTTTTTGTGCCTGTGTATAAACTATAATTTGAATATGAAGAAATGTTGCACAGTTCAGTAGACTCAGTCCAGGCTTGAGAGCCAGAAATGCTTGGTGAAGTCATTGCAAAGTTATGAAGGCCAAAATTCCCTGTATCATCCTCTGGTTTTAGTCACAATTCAATGCTGTCAGTCTGATTTTTTTTTATGAAGAAGGGATAAACAGCTTCTGCTGACGAGTTAGCAATAGCTCAGCTCCTCCACGCACTTAAACTGGGTTCCCTCGCTTTGAAGCGCTCAGGGAACTGTCAGGGGCGGTTGCTTTTATCATCTGTCTTCACAGGAATCATCCTTATGATACCTTGTGATCTCTTCTCTGACTTTTAATGACCCGACAGAGCTAATGACATGTTTATCATCCAAGCACAACCATATGGATGAGATGATATCAGAAAACTCACTGAAACCATTAAATCTCAGACATGTGGAATTTCCAGAAAGTTCCTGTTTTCAGCATGTCAGTTTTAGTCTTCAAATGCAGAAGCATGCAGCCTGCTCACATGATGACAGCAGCGTAACAGGACAAAGTGTCTTCTGCAGACAAAATCCTAACTATTTTTAACTTTAGAGAGATCTGCAGATGACTCTTCTTCCACTCAATGTGGTTTATCTTGCTTCCTTATAAAGACCCTGCCCCACAGAATACAGTAATTCTGTGTCAAGGGATATTGATTCCTAACAGTATCCCGAAGCCTGTGGTGGCCTCTTCCAACCAGCCAGAAGCTCTCCGTCATCAGACAGCTGAGGTGCTCCTGCTCAGAGACCACCAGACTCTTTTACCTTCATGCTTCAGAAGGCTGAGACATCCAGGGAAATGGCTATCCTTCCTCGGCTGCAAGGGAGAACATAAGTATGTGCACAGAGGAACAGCCTCACCAGGGCAGAGCAGGAGCTGAAGGTACCACACCAGGCAGAGCCAACAGAGTCAGACTCCTTCTGGAAAACCTGCTCACTTTTCCATACACCAAACAGGGAGGAACCCTCACTGAAAACCCCATCATCCCACCCTGGGAGAGGTTGCAGCATCTCCGAGCTGGGATTTCACCCAGGAGGGGAGGCTGTGTCCAAAGTACAGCAACTCCTGGGTGTGTGTAGTCCACGGGGAGGTAAATGTGAGGGGAGAGGCACGTGATATTTCATCCTGTGCTTTTCCAGTAGATGGTTGTGCTGCTTGTTTTTTTAAATGCTAAAAGCACAACCAAAGCTTGAATGAAAGGAAGCACTGTGTATGGAGAACAGGAAGAATTTCCTGTACTGTAACTTGTAGGGAGAAAAGGAAATAAAAGCAGAGCAGCAGTTAGATGAAGGTCAGGTGATTGTATGAATCAGAGGGTGATGCAAGTTATCGAGTGCACAGCTGAGTGCTCTGCCCAATAAAACAGATGTTACCCAAACACACAAATACCACTGATGTATGATTGCTTACCCCCATGGAAGTAGTCTTCTTCCTCAGAGAGAAAGGGCTGAGGTTTTTTTAGGAAAATATTTATTAGGTAGGATACCAGTGATGACATTAATGCAAATTCAATTTCTTGAGATTTTTAAGCATTTCACTCCATGTAGGTGAAAGCTGAGACACAAGCATTCCATAGTCCAAAACACGGAAGAGGTGATGGAGGCTGCTGTTGGGGTATTTCCAGAGCTGTTTCTGGAAATGTATTTGCAATTTCTATTAAAAAGAGAAACACAATGGTCCTGCAGTGACCTGCTTGGCCCATAGGAAGCATACTGACTTCCAGAAAAAATCCTAACACCAAAAACTACCTTGTCAAGGAAATATAATTTTCAATAGCTGCATATAAAGTGACTGCACAAGTGGAACCAGCAACTTTTGACTTTTCTAGAAAGCTGAGTGGAGCTGCCTTCCAAGTGCCCTTACCTCCCCTTTGTGTGTCAGGGATAGTCTCAGTGCTATACCATCACTCTAAAAGCCATGGATGGTACCAGCAGATATCTTGCTACCTTTTCTCAAACTGCTTTAGTGACTTACTTTTTTTTCCAGAGCTTCTGCCAGTGGCAGACATTTTCCATGGCAGGCCATTGCGCTGGAACAGTTGGATTTCATTGCCATCTTTATCCAAGGTAAAATTGTCTTTGCAGTAAAAGTGTTTTCTTTTATATAAACTATTGCTGTAGTGGTTGCTACTTTGTGAACTATCATTGGTCTCATGCTAGGAAGGTATTACAAAAGTGCTGTGCTTTGAAAGAAGGTACCAAGAGAAATGGAAACAGTTTGTGGGCTTGCAGTTAAGGAGACCCTGAGCAGGAACCACCCCAGAGCTTTTTGCATTTGTGGTCTAAAGAAGGATGCACACACACCTGATAAAGAATCTGCACTCAAAATTGGCAAGAAGAGTACTGCAGTAAGAAACTGAGGGAGCAGAGAGGCCTCACCTGAGACCCAGGGTGAGAATCACCAGTAAAGCCATGTCCTGGGGTCTGGCAAGATTGTGAATGGAGATAGGTGTCAGGGACACCCCAAACCTGGAAGTGCAGGGACAGTTGTCCAGCAGATGAAGCTCAGTAACTTATACAATAACACAATCACAGAATGGTTTGGGTTAGAAGGAACCTTTAGAGGTCATTTTCCAACCCCCTGCCATGGGCAGGAACACCTTTCATAGACCAGGTTGCTCAAAGCCCCATCCAAACTCACCTTGAACACTTCCAGGGATGGAGCAGACATAACTTTTCTGGGCATCCTGTGCCAGGGCCTCACCACCCTCACTGCAGAAAACTTCTTCCTTATATCTAACCTAAACTGACCCTCTTTTGGTTTAAAACCATTTAGTTTAAACACCATGGCTGAGGAGGGAGTGAGGGTTCTGTTGCAGAGTGTTTCACTTGCTGAGAGAATGAGAACACCACATGCTCCAGAAATGCTGCTCAACTGCCTCCTTAGTTGACAGCCTGAAAAGGAAATAGCCAAAACACGCCTAATGAGCTTTCATGCTTTGACTGTAAGTGATGATGGCAGAGGATAGACACTTCTGATGGAAGACATTTCCTCCAAACCTGCCTCTGTTGTTCGCATCCTGAAAAAGTGGGAATTCACTCCATATTTCTGAGACTAATGACTTGTACTGGACAAACCCTACATGGGCTCCAGCAGAGCCCATGATTCCTTCACTGGAAGGATGAGCTGCTGTAGGAGCTTGAAATCCAGTGAGGTTAGCAGTTTCCCAGCCAGCCAACCTGGAAAAAAAACAGACAAGGAAGCAAAGGTCAACCTCAAAATATCTGAAAAGTTGTATTTAGGTTAAGGATTATTTTCCCCTGAAAAATATGTGTCTGAATTCACAGCTGTGAAGAGCTGCAGTTGCCAGGAGCACTGGGGGTTCTTACCAACACAAGACAGAGCCCTTGGTTTTAATGCTAAATCAGTTCAAGTCTTCAGTTCTTAAAAAACTCTGTTTCCAAGGGAAGGGCCTGCTTTTCACTAACCTATAATTTAAGAAATAGTTTGGAGAGTTAATCTGTATTTTGAAAAATAAATTCTCCTTCAGGGTGATGGCTTTTATAGCCTAACCAGCCTCAGAACAATGTCATGTAAAATGACAGAGATCAAGACCTTTAGTTAAACTGTACAAGAAAAGCAGGAGAATAAAGTGCATGATCACTAATTATTGCAGCACAAGGAACACAGCTCTATTTTTTTTGTTCGCCCAGGATATCTCCCACAAATTTTATCAGTCCTATTGTTTTTATGTGAAAACAGGAGCCTTTATTTTTTCATGCCTTTTGGTAGTGATCAAAATTAGACAAGATTTCTAGTTACAGCTGCTATTAATAAATCTACTCCTTGAAAATGTGGTAGTTAATTTCTTAGGATTCAGTGTACTCAATAAGCTATTGAAAACTATAATTGCTCATGACTGTAATTTTGAAGCAATTATAGAAATATCTATAGAAGAAATGCTGAACATAGTATTACTAACACATTGAAATTCTTCAAAGTGAAAAGCATCCCTGGCAGGAAAATCAAGTACATAAACCCACTGGTACCTCTGCCCTAAAGTCACTGCTTACAGATACCTTTTCAGCATAGTGACTTCTTGCCATCGCCACCCCAAAGGCCCCATATGAGAGTGTTTGTTCAGGAGATGTCCCATAGTGGCCCTGTGTCAGCACTGGGAGCTGGCCAAGGGACTTGCCAGGGTCACCCCTCCACAGACTTAGGCTTTGCCTCCAGGCACCCTCACCACTGCACTCTGCTGGCTCCAGGCTGTTTATAAACCACTTTTCTTTTGGTGACATTACTGAAAATATTCTGGAAATTCGTTTGATTAGCCAAGAAAACGAAATTACTGGGCCTTTGGGAAATAAGAAGCTCATTTCTCAAGGAAATATTCTCACCTTTCTTCCTCATACCAGCTATGTGAACTTCCATAAGTAACACTGCCTTCATTTTCAATGCTACTTAAGGAAAACGTTTGTTTTCCATTAAGAACCTATCAGTAATTCCACCTTAAGCTCTCCCACACAGCTCCAGCACTGACACATTCATGTGTCCCAGAGCTGCAACTTCAGCCCATCCTGCTCATGCAGGAAATAATGATAGGAGCAGAATTGCTTGCAATTGCTAAAGCACAGCAGAGCTGCACGTGATCTGCACGACCCTCCAATTCCTCCTTAGTGCTTTTCATAAGAGAAAAGCTGGGTCTGTCCAACCAGTGGAATCAAAGCTCATCCTAAGGAGGTAACGAAGAAGGAAAAGCAAGTTCCAGATTAAAGAGACACTCTGATTAGTGCTAGAAACTGAACAACAGGAGCAGGCAAAGGCACAATGGTTGGAAAGAGTTCCTCTCTCAAAGCATTTTAGAAAGCACAGGATAGATAAAATCTTCAAACCAAAAAATTCCAGCAATTAAACAACATCTTTATGGGCTAAAAGGCAGCAGCCCAGGGGTGTCTCTAACACTGAGGCACCGCAGAGCTCCCGCGGCACCGTAGGGTTCCTCCGACCCCGTGCTCCCCCGTGACCTGCATCAGAGGAAGTGGCTCCCTCCCGTTCACACAAGGTTCTGATTTTTTTTGTAAGGCGAAAAAGAAGAGCCCAGAGCAGGGCATTTCCATCCTGCCACCCCTGTTTCGTTCTTCCTTAAGATTTCTCTTGGTCTGTAATTTCATTTCTGAGAAGTTTTATCTACAGAAAAACTGATACCAAAGGTGCTGGGTTGCAGGTCCTTAAGGAAAGCAAAAGCAAACTGAAAGCACGAAGGTGAGGTATCAGTAGAAGTCACCTGCCAGCGCTAGGACTGGGCGCTCCTCTCGCAGCCGAGGGCGTGGCCAAACCTGGGGCATAGGCAGAGCCTGTGTGTCATGAGAAAAAGGCATCTGCTTATCTCCTGTGCTTTGGAAATCCGGGACTAGCCCGCGGCCCAAATACCTCCCTTTGGGATGCTGCAATAAGGACTGACGGCTGGGCCGGGATGGCTCATCCGTGCTGCCTGGCAGCACAGCTCTGCCCCGGAGTCACGATCTCTGGCTCTCGCTGGTGTCTGGGCATCCAGACAGCTTCCTGGCTGTACTGCAGGGCTCCGAGATGGAGCTCTGGGGAAACCTGGTCCTGAAACAAAGCGAGTATCTGCGCCCGAGTCAGACCCGGCAGGAAGCATCCCCGCGGCCGGGCTCGCCCCGCAAACCACCGGGGCCGGTTGTTCAGCCCGCAGCGCATCGCGGCACTCCCTGGGTGCCGATGGGCCGGGGCCGGGCGCACAAACTGCCCTGCCCACGCAGCTACGGCCACCGCGGGCATTGCTCAATCCACGGAGGCTTTGAGCAACAGGGACCTGGCAGAGGCAGCGCCCAGGCGCTGGCGCTTGGCTGACGTGCACTGACGGGAAGGGCACGCGTGACCACGATGTCCTCCGAGGTCATGCAGGACGTCGGAAGTGCCGCCGGGTGCCTCACCACAAACCACTCCTGATGTACTTTAGGTGGCCTTTCCTTATCACTGACATCCCAAACCACAGTACCAGCTACTTGCTGTCACCTGCCTTTACTCCTGCACCTTCTTGTACCATAACTACAGTGATGGGCATTAAGACCTCTCAGGACCCTGCTGCGTCTGGTTCTCAGGAGCGTAGCTCAAGGCTGGAGCTCTGGCAGTGATCCCTACCCTCGGAGCATGTGTCTTAAGCTCTAGCTGGGAACAAACAGCTGGAACACGCAGAGGTTTGGAAATCAAATTCTGCCATTGTACAAATACTTTTGTAATAAAAATAAACACATGGGAGTAACATGCAGCTCCCAGCTACTGTGCTTGTAGGAGGAGACAAGCTGCCAGAGCAGAGAGCCTGAGCAAGACCCAAGTGGGTGACATGTAGGTGATGGCTCACATGAAGCTGTTCATTTCCAGGGGCCACACAACAGTCCAACCTTGCAGGCCAGCAGGTATTGCTGAGGCAGAAAATGCTGCCCCAGCAGCGGTCTCTCAGTGGAAGGAGAGTCACAGCACCTCTTCAACACATGACCCCTCATGCCAGCTCTTCCACCAAGTTCCTGTTGGGACCCACAGCCCCGTGGGATGCTCCATGTTGGCATTTTCTGCGCCAGTCAGGGCAGGAACTCTTGCTTCCTTTCCTCACTGCTGAGCTGCCTGTCCTGCAATGTCTGTTCCTTTCCACTGACCACATCAATGGGAAAATTAACCATCCCATTGGGAAAGCTACCAGGCACACTGGGCACAGATGATTTACCTTCCACCTCCTCTGCCAGAGGACTCTGAAAGCAAAGCTGCTGCTGCTGGGGAATCAGGTTCTGCTCCAAAAGCCTTGACAGGTCCCACAGGATTTGAACTTGAGGTTCTTTGGCAGTCAAAACAGAAAAGCACTGCTTCCAGTAAAGCATCTCCAGCCAGCACCTGCAAAGCTTTCCAAAACTTGAAGCGCTGGTGCATTTAGATGTGCCTGTAGCAAGAGCAAAAATGATCTTATTGTACAGAGGGAAGACAAGAAGGCTGCAGGGGTGGTGTGCAAAGCCTGTAACTGCTCCTGTACCACAAAATAAATGAGGGGATGGCTGGAACAGAATGTACATGCTGCAGCACATAAACAGAGATGTTCCTTGCAGCACAAAGACTCAGAAGACAAATGTATCTCCAGGCTCTCTGCTTACTTTTACTTCCAACTACAAGGACACTATTTTTTAACAATAAATGTTTGAGAGAGAAAAAGCAACAGCAGTTCAGCAGAGAGCTGTTAGGAGCTCTGTGCTTTTGTGCAACCAAAACACCGAGCTGCTTCCCACCCCTGGATCCAGAAATTGTCCTGTGGTAACTCTGCTCTAAGTCACACAGAAAATAATCATATATATCCTCTTCTGCAGACCCCTGGGAATAATGTGAGAGCTGAGAGACGCCGTGGTACTCAGTGCTTGTGGCTTCCTTCCTGTCTTTGCCTCAGCTAAATGAATTAGCTTTCACTTTTTTTTTTCAGTAAAATTAAGGGAATTACATAAAAGGAGTAACAATACATTAAAAATATTGGCTAGCAAGTGCTATGTCCCAGTCTAGCTGGAAAGTTAAAAAGGAAATCAATTCTGGGCATTAACATCAGCATTTTCTGGATGCTGCAGAGTATAGTGCTGAATTTACTGCTCACATCATTGCTGCCAAACACCCATGCAGAAACATGACTCCATCTACTCTTGCCATCCCCATCAGGAGGACACCTCATGACTGTCTACTCTGGTAACACAAAATTCTCTGCCCTCTATCAGGTATACTCAGCCCAAGAAGTCCTGCAGGACAGTGCATAGTGCATATCTCCAGTGTTCCATGGCAGAGCTCCCAGCTAAAGCCAAGCATCTCCTGCTGCAGGTTCTGTTAGAGTTGCCTGCTCAACACCTTCAGTGCTACTGGGGGACTGCAGGCTCCACCTTGTGAATCCGTCATGGAACAAGCACAGCAGGCCAGCAATAACTCACTGTGTTATCAGTATTAAAAGGCAAGGGATCCTGTGTTAATTGCTGTTGTTGACTCATCCACACAAAGCACAGAGCCACTGATGCAGTGTTATTTGGGATACCAACAGAGAAGGCAGAGTCAGAGGAATTCATCCCTGTGCACAGGGAAACCTCACGGTGGTGTTACAGGACCAGTTTAAGCACCCAAGAGTTGGTTGTTGTGGCTTTCATTCCTCTCAGAGAGGACAAATTCCATTCTTCCAAACACTTCCATCACAGGCAGCCATTTACAGGACAGGACTTGGCAGGTGCAAGTGGAAATCCTAGAAGGCTCCTGTACTGTCTGTCTGTGCTGAATGTGGGACCTGCAGTGTTCCCTGCCCAGCAGCTGATCACTGCAAGACAGGGCTCAGAAATGCTAACCTCAGCTTGTCCCTCAGCTTATCTTGCACCTCGTATGTGGCAAGGGCACCTGGGGCAGGTACGTATCAGGGCAGGAAACCACAGAGCATTTATCAAAAACAGAAGATGCAGCTGCTTTGGGCAAAGGTTTCCATTTTCTGCTCGTCCTTTTCCCATTCTTTGGGAACACAGTACCTTATTTAAGCCAGATGCTCTAAAGCCTTATTTGTACACTCTGTTACATCTTCCTAATTGTTTTTCCTGTTGAATGATTACTACTTCACTTTTCTTGGCAGCACTGTTATTACAATTTGAACTTAGATTTAGTAAAACCTTATGAAGACTCCTCAATAACCTTAATTCTGGTGCAGTGGCCTAAAGAGACAAAAGGGGATTGTACTCAGGCAGATGGGCACAAATACAGTGACAAACACAATGGCAAACTTCTTTGCAGGTCACTGTAAGAATGAATGTATGAACCAGTGGAGACAATGGCTTTCTGCTTATATTTGTTTACCTCACACAAAGTCAAGCATTGGTACAGAGGATCAGTACTTCCATTTCTGTACTACTTTCTGGAGGTCAACAACATGCACAACAGAAGGGACAAGTTCAATCACAAATTCCTGTTTGAAACAATTAAGTCCTTACAAGACCCCAAATTAAATGGCTGCAGGACTGCCAAGTGCCAGAATCAAAGCCCCAAAATGGGCAGCTGAGAGGAGACAGGTGTCAAATGTGAGATGATTCACACACCCATAGACTCATAGCATATGTCAAAAAAGGGACACAAAAGGTACCAGAACTAAACTGACATACTGTATTTATTGCACAAATTTCCCCTAAAATTGGGAATGGTTATTATAATACAAGTGCACATCTTGGGAAATATATACAAAAACAGAAGGGATAACAAGTATGTACATTTTACCCAGCATTTTACAAGTACCACTATCTAAATAATTTAGAGAAAGCAAAAAATTGTCATAAAACATCTCTAAGAACTAATAGGGAAAACATATGCAAGGTGTAAAATCTTTTATTTTAAACAGTTTTTTGTTCTTAGCAGCCCAGTGTTTGCCAATTGCAAGAAAATCAAATATGCTAATTTATGTGTCTAGTACACTTAGGTTTCAGCCAGAAAATTAAGACATGGGAGACTGGGAAATGGAGATTTGGAATAGTGGAAAAAAGAAATCAAACATTAGTTTTCTATTCACATAAAAGAATCATGATATATTTTAAAAAGTCAATGCAATATCCTGTAAAAATCCCTTTTTGTATTATTTACCAAACAGACATATGTACCACATTGTTCACGTACCCAAAAAGTTAACTCCCAGGAGAACTTCCCATCATGCAAGGGTTTTGGTTGTATTCTGCCCACCATACTGCTGAGAGCTGGAGAGGCTGCTGCCATGCCAGGAGGGACTGGCACTGTGGGAGGATGAGGAGGAAACTGCATCCGTGGGACTGACTGAACACATAATTAACACCATTACTGGGTGGTGTTGGGCAGAAGGCAGCACAGAAGGTGCCACCCAATAGCCACCTCCTTCTCCTCTCATGTTAACACTCATTGCAAGCCACACAAGGGCCTTTCTGGAGAGCCAAACACATTTCAAAGTGACCTCAACAATTTGCATAATAATGGCTCAAATGAGGACCAGTATTCTCCTGTAAGGACGATTATGAGTACAGTCCTGGGGGATGCTGGGGTGAGGGTGCAGCTGCCCATCTCTCTGGGCATGTGCTGTGGATGAACTCACCCATGGAACCTCCCAAGGCACGGGCAGGAACCCTCCTCTGCCAGCCCCAGCAGCACAGATACTGCCAGGTCACCACTGCCAGTCTATGCACAACCTGGTATCCTACATACTGCCTATACCACATACCCTAGCAAAGAGTTAAACATCCATGTTCTGAGTGCAATCCTATATTCCATTAGAAATGTGTTTACACAACTGGGCCCCTGTTTTGTGCTTATTCCAAAAGCCAGATGTAATATAATTGTGTGGCAAGGAAAGGCCATTTGAAAAATGGGAGAAACAAATCCTTGGATTACATCTTAAACATGATGTTTTCCCCTGCAGCAATCAGTATTAGATTTTATATTCAATAGAGTTTCCAATGACACTGCCAGTATTAATGCTGGGGTCACTTCCTGATGTAGACTCAGTCCTACATGGAAGGGAGGCGTGGGCTTGCCACATAAATCTCCCTGGAACAGAATTTTAGGTGACAGATTTTTAGCACTGAAAAACTACTCCAGGTGAATCCTGGCCCCAGAGAGGGAAGGGAGGAGAGTTCTGTCACTGACAGAGGTGGGGCAGGGGTCTCTCCTATTGTTTTCAAGTTTATCAAATGGTTAAAATAGGTTTGTACTTAAAGTAACTCTGCAAACAACAATAGCAGGCGTGCTGTACAATTGAAAAGATAATTAAGAGAATTACATATTTATAGAAATTTTATAGAGTTTAGCAACCAAGTGAGTATGTGCCTCCTACTTGTGTGGATAATCCATGAATTTCAGTACACTAAACCTAACAGATGAAAAGAGAAGCTAAAAATCAGCAACATTAATTGGCTGCTATGACAAATACGCAAAGCAAAGCCTAGAATGAAGTGTCCAGTTAAACTGAGGTAGTAGAGCCTTCAAAAATACAATCCACCTCCCACTGTCTATTTACATTACTTACACCAGGTTGGGTCCATCAGCTACTTGTACAGCTATTGTATATACAATGACAAACCAGTGATGGCTGAGTAAAAGAGAAATGCTGAGAATAAAATAAACAACATTTCTTGCTGGTAATTACACAAGTGAGTAGAAAAGGGATTAGAGTCATCTGCAGCAAGGGTATAATTGTCAAAAATAATTTGGATATTACTACACTATGGTGTAATCAATGTTCTTTTTTTTTTTGTAGAATAGTTTTAAAAAATGTATCAATTAATTACCTGAGCAGTTAAGGGCGATAGACTACTCATTTTGTCCCCAATGCTTTGGTACAATTATTTCTAGTTCGTTATTTCAATAGCTGACTGACTGCTGTAAAAAGAATACAATGGTCCAAGATTTTATAGATCATAAAAAAGTTGAGGCAATTGTCATGTCATTCTGGGGAACCCATGAGAAGATTTCAGCCAACCTTCTCTTTAGATTATTTTTGTTTTTAACATTTTGATTATGCTGAGGAAGAAAATCATTGTTTAGTATAAAGCAACATTTAGACATTATAAACATTTAATACTGATAACAGCATCCAGCCAAGAATCTCCATCGCTAGTTTGTCGGTTGGCCTCTTCCTCCATTCTCCCTGTCACTCTCCGTCCCCCACTATTTCCTCTTCCCAGGAAAAAGATC
Organism: Anthoscopus minutus; assembly: GCA_013399455.1. NCBI lineage: Eukaryota > Metazoa > Chordata > Aves > Passeriformes > Paridae > Anthoscopus > Anthoscopus minutus. The sequence continues at coordinate 40,487 of VWYI01013387.1, forward strand.
ATAAATAAATTAGTTGACTGTTATTTATAAGCTTCTTAAAAAAAAACCAGGCCCCAGCCCCGTTCCTCCTCTGGGAAATATTCAGAATTGGACTATGACATGAAAAAGTAGAAGTTGTTTACAAATCATTGCAGCTTGAGAGTGACAGATCCTAACATGATCCTCATCAGCTGAAGCTTGGCTGAAGGCAGCTGCTCTCTTGTTCAGTTTACAAGGGCAGATGGCATCACGTATTTCTCAGAGCAGTTTTTCCTCCATTCCCCAGTATAAGTCACAGTCAGACATAGTGACAGAAACTGGTAAAATAATGCATCTCTTCAGCTTTGCTAAAATCTCCACTTTTCTGTGGTGGAAATCTTGGACTCCTTTTTCCTTTCTTTATCCTTTTTTATAGATGGCCAAGTGGGAGAGGAGAAGTTTCCAAATGTGTGCACACTGTGCAGTCATATATGGGCTGCAGCTCAACAAGCATTTTGTTTTACTTGCTGCAAAGAGAGGAGCCAGAACAAGTTGTCTTCCACTTTGTTTCCAGAGAGGCAAAAAAGTCAAAGTCTGTGGCCTCTGGCATTTTAAAGTAGGATCTGGGCAACGTATGGAGAATGAGTGCTTGCTACAGCGGCCAGCAAGGGGAGGTCACTGGATTCAATCCTGAAAGGAAGTAGAAGAGTCATATTTAACCCAACCTGAAACATCACTGGGCTGAAAACGTGCCAGAAGCCACACTGCCTGTTCAAGCCCCAACACTTGTACTTAGGCCATGGGCTACACACTGCAGCTGCCAGATTGTTCCCCTCACCCCTCCAGATGTGCCTGCTCCCAGTGTCAGCACTGCCTGATCTGCCACCTGTCTGGTGGGTTTCTAACACAGCAAACAAACTGGTGAGAAAGTAGACAGAGGAAGCAAAATTCCTGCCTAAACTCTGACTAAAGGGAATAATAGCTGGGGGACACAGCACAGCAGTGGAGGACCAGCTAAAGCTGACATGTCCAGCACCACACATGCTCCACACCACCACATGTGCTTCCTGCTCACCCTGTACTCCTCTGCAGGAAAACATACTCAGAGCCTTCCTATAAATACCCCTTAAGTAGCTCCTCTGCCCATACCCCACACTCACAGAGAGGCATTATGTGCCTTACATGATATGGTTTCCTACCATGTAGGGGAAAGTCAGCCTGAAGGAATCAGGTGTCTCATGTTGTTCAGTAACAACTGACTAACTAAGAAGGGAGTTTGATAAGCTCTGGAGTGCTGAGCCCATCTTCCTATCTGCAGGGAAGAGAGAAAGGCTGGGGGATCCTTGTGATTGAGCAATGGCTAAGGAGAAGCCTGAGGCCATGGGTAACACAGGGGTTCTGGTTCTATTTAGGAATCCATTTTGCTCTGTTTAGGAACAAGCCCAGGCAGAGGGTGTGCCACCAGGACACCTAAGGTAGCACTGCTGGGAGAAGTTTGTGACCATACCCCAGCACCACGCCCAGCTCCTTGACGTGGACTCTCATCTGGCCCTTGAGATACTCAGACAGCATCTTGCTTTTGAAGTAGAGCTCCTGCAGCCGATCTTCCAGGTGCATCACACACTAAAAAGCAAAGGGAGTTGTGTCAGGGAGAAGGCAGAGCCAAACCAGAAAGCACAGATCCCATACCCCTGTTGACTGTTCTGTGGTATTGTCTAGGTGAGATATTTACTGTCAGGACTTTCATTTTTGAGCAGAAGCTTTGACTACATGTTAAATCAAAATTAATGAGGCAGCTGTTTTGATTAGAGCAGCACTTCAGTAGGCATCACAAACAGCTACACCAGTTGCACTGGCTGTGAATATAAACACTGCAGAGCTTCATATATCTTTAACCTGTGAAGTTAAAGGGTGCTTCAAAACCATCACCCTTGTTATTTCCATTTAGACTTACAAAGTTTGGAGATAAATTATGCTTGTAAAGCTGAAGAGTGGAATGAAGCAGGTTGGAGACGAGACTGGAGACTAACACTTCTTTTCCTATTTTATTCTCAATCATTCGCCTCTGGCTACTGGCCACTTGCACCGTCCATTTGTCCGTGTCTGCAATAATGCAGACAGCTTCTGCAATGGGTTCGTCCAGAACAGGGTGCTAGGAACAAAAAATGAAGAGCAGAACCCTAAGAATGACAAATGACAGCGGTCTTTTCACAAAACTTCACCATTCTGGACAGTAGCACAGCATCGCAGGATAGCAGAACAGCATCCCAAACACTGCTTCACCTAAAACACATCTGCCCACATTGCATTCTATCCATTAAAACAGAGGTTTTGTGAGCAAGGAACAGTCTTAGGATAGTGGCTATTTTGTCTTTTCTTACAGACTTTGAAGTGTGTCACTTCCTGACAGTTACATCTTTTGGTATTTGATACAAAGAATTCTGACATATCTGAAGTGTATTTGAAACTCCTAAAACTTGAAAGCACCAAAAATTCAACTTGCTAAGCGTGGCTGTGTTAACAAGGTCAAATTATTCCCAGCTGTCACTGGTTTTCTTTCACGGGAAGCCAGCAGAGGGAGTTAGGAACCAAGCCTGTGCCTTGCCATTATCCCCTGTTGGTGTTCCACCTCTCCAAAGCCATGAAAATGGGTTCAAAAAAGGGAGTATTTAGAAACCCACTGTCCTTCCCTAATACATTTTCTGGGCTGAACTGTTAGCAATTATCTGCTTCCAAAGAGTCAGCAAGAGCTTCACACAGGCACTGGGATGCAGTTTCTGTTTTACCTGAAGATTAGCATAAAAATCTCTCTCAGGCTGTATTTCAGACACATCTGTGCCACAGTAGCAGGTGCCTCACACTGCTGCCTCTCTCACCCTAAGTTCAATTACACTTCCCAAATAGCTTAAACAAGCCCCTGGAACAACCACTCAGGGAGAAAAACTCATCTCATGTTGGGCTTGGCACAAGGTAGGGGGACAGGCATGCAGAGAATGGCTGCAGGTCTAATGCACATTGTTAAAGTGAGAAGTAGGGAAACAGGGACTTTTTGGAAGGTCTCAGGAAAGTGGCTGCTCACCAGTCTGTTTTTCCTTATTCTCTGGGGAATAAACTAGATAGGAGCAGATGTCACACTTTCCATGACAGACTGCTTTTTACTTCTTTCCTGGTAAAAGAGGGAGGAAGTATCACACTCCCTAGTCATGCCCCAGTTCATCTAGGGAAAAACTGTTGTGGAGAAGAGCTGATCTCCAACATGTCAGAAACACGAGTTCCCTTCAGACCATTATCTTTAAAGAGGTTTCTCATCTTCCAATGAAGACAGTGCGACTGGACACATGGAATACCATCCTAAAGAAGGGACAATGTTTCCAAAATATTGAGCATTCATGATGGAGAACACATTCTGCTGCACCAGCAGCAGCACATTGGTCAGATGTGCAGGGACAGAGGAGGGAGCAATGGGAGTTTCTGCACTACTGCAGAAGGACTCTGTGCCCAGGAAGAGAGGCACAACCTCAGCATATGGGCTTGTTTAACATTATCCCATCCTTTGGAGACACAGCCATCAGCTCTAAGCCTACAGAAGACAATAAAGCTTAGCACTGAGATCCATCTTCCCAAGGCACAAGCCTCCCAGCTGCCTTCAGTGGGAGTCTGATCTTTTGTGCTCCAGATTTGCAGTGAAATATCCAAGTTTTTCAGATATGGTAATTGAGAGAGGAGAAAAAATTGGTGGCCCGAGACTGGAGAAATCTGACAGGAGCTGTGACAGGAAATATTTCCACTTCCAGCAGGTTTGTACCTTCACAAACATTTATCTTTCCCTACTGTGAGAAATACATTTACTAAATATAGCTTAATTACCTGCACAGCATGAGATAAATCTGACACTAAACAGTGCCTCAGCTTTTCATCACTTCCTATTCCTTGCAAAACAAAGTCAGGGACGTAAGATGAACAGTAGCCTCCTAGTAAGGATCTTCCAAAATTGGCAATACTGGGCTGGACAGAGTTGACTTCAACTAATTTTGACCTGCAAGAAAACCAGATCAAAGAGATGTACAACAGTAAACAGCAAATTCAGCTTAGAGAGGTTGCATCTCTACTTTTTTCATATCTCTTCTAACTTGAAGTCAAGCACTTTTTTTAAAGTTTACAGTCAGCTTATCACGGAAGCAGAGAATACAAGCCAAGATCATAATATACCATTAGTATTTTTTTCCAGACCACAGATCTCTCAATATTCCTTAACAACCAGCAAGCTCAAGAGACATTTTTCCAACCCCTGATACCAAGTTAGGCTGCAGTCCTCCAAATATGTTACATGAGGCTCCATCTCTTTTAGGCTCTGTTAGTGCTGAACAGTACTTACCCAGGGAAGGGAATCTCATATTCCTCTGCCCAATCTTCTTGCTCTCCTCCATAGTAGTTACTACCCAGTCTAGTTAGATCATGGCCTGTATCCTCACTTTCACTGTCACCTAGGGCACTGTCTGAACTCTCATTTCTTGGAATGTCCCAATCAACTCCTGGGGCAACTTTTTTCTCTACATTTTCTCTGTCCCCATGGGGGATGCAAATAGAGATTTTCTCTCTTTGGTCCTGCTCATGAAAGCAGTTTTTGTAGGTCTCTTGTCGAGCAGAGTCCATAAATTTACAAAATTCACTAGGTGGTTTGCAAGCCTTTGTACACAGCTTTTTAGAAAATTCTAAACTACTGTTGTGAGCAAGAAGGTTCATAGCTGCTTGCCCTGGAATATCATCAGTAGTCCGGGTTTCAACTGAACTGTCATCAGTGAAATATTCATCAAACAAACTCTCAGCACTGTATGGGTTTGGGTTCCAGCTCTGATGCTCACTAGCAACTTGAGGAAAGGGTTCAGCTGTCCCACAGTCTCTTTTTTGGTCCTCAACAGTTTGTTTAGCTTCACAGTTCTGATCAGCAGACACTCCTGCCTCCGCTGCTGGTGGGCCGTGATGCCTGGCAATTTGTTCCACTACTGCCTGACTTCTCAGTTCTATGTCTGAATCAGGTGACATGGAATCTCCAATGAGGAAAGTCACCTTTGTCTGAGCCTCAGCAGTGCTGCTTGGAAATGTGTCCATGAAGAGCTTATCGGGTGGCTTCTTCTCCACAGCAATCCCGGGTGTCCTTGTCCCACCTCCTGCCTGGCTGCTCGGCTCCAGCACATCCTCATTCCTCCATGTGCTTGCTGCTGGCTCCAAACAAGATTCTGTCCCCACACATTTCTCAGGCAAAGCTGACCCTGTGCACACCACAATTTCTAGTTTGGTATCCAGGCAGGGCCTCGGTTGTGTCACATCCACAGCATCTTCCTGGCCATCCTCAGGAATAATGGTTCTGTTCTCATCTGAAGAAGAATCCAACTCTACCTTAGGAGTGCTTTGCATGTCTTCTCTGTCTTGCTGTGCAACACCTTCTATGTTCTGTGCGAGGGAAATGGGACATTTGCAATATTTACAGCTGCAGTTGGGAACTCTCATCTCTTCAGACTCCGTGGGTAGCAAGTTGCCCCTGCTTTTGTGCATTGTGACAAGCACATACTCAGACTCTTCCACTTCCCCTTTCTCTAGCGTGGTAGTGATAACAGTGCCAGGCATGACAATGGCCTCATCTTCCCCATTTTCCAGAAGGTGTGTCTCTTGAAGCTCAGAGCATCTGATGAAGTAAGTGAGGAAATAAAGCAACCTCTGGACCAGGTCGTGTCTTTTGCCAACCACGACTGTTTTTGCTAATCTCACAGGTGATCCAATGGCCCCATACAGGTCACCTAGGACAGGAAATTACACATACAGTTATTCGACATCTTTGCAATAAGTTATTCTTCTGACAGCCACCTGTTGGGTCAGTTTTCAAAGACCAGGTCTACAAGAGAGAAATACTAAAGCAAAAGAGTTAGAACAGCTATGCTGTATTTTGTTTTCAATAAGAGATTCCCAAAGATGCTGTTGGTATCATCTATAAGGTGAGCCACTGGTCAGGGGGACATCTGATTTCACACATCAGGGAGCATTCACACCACCTCACTCCAGCTTTGGAGGCTTATCTCCTGGGATCCTTATACAGCCATGGGAGAGAGGAGGCATCTGTGTTGAATTACCCTGGAGAGTCTGGAAACTGAGCTGGACTTTTACCCACAAGAGAAAGCTGTAAAAGAAACAAGCCTATGCCAGGAACAAGGACAAAATGTGACTATGGCAGGTGCATGGCTGAAGCTAACCTCTTTCTCTTCCCCTCCTTGAGTTCTGCTATGGGTTGGAAGGGGTGTTCCAGCTGTACTTGAGTCACCTGGGATGTGCCTGTGCCTGTGTGTTCTGGAGGTATTAGGGCACTGCATGACTGCAGGGGTGAGGGGACAAGGAGTCCTCTTGAAGGCCAACCTAACCACAGTGGGTCCCTCTAGTGACATGAGGCATGAAACCTTTTCTTTCCAACGCCCTGGCCATTCCTACCAGTACAATAATAGCCTCACAATAACCTCACAAAACCTTCCTTCCCTTCCCTAATGAAATTCCATGAGGGTGTGTGTGCAGAGCAGGACAATCTGACCTCACTTGCTCTTCTCTTCTGGGCAATTATCAGACAGTATAACCAGTTACACCACTGACTGGGCTCTGAGAGCTTCCCTGGTGGTTGCCAAGCTATGACTTCCTGTTCTGCATCACTCTGTTGTATTAAAAGTATGCTCATGTTTGATCAAAAGATGAATTCTTTTAATTTTCTCATTCCAGAATGAGGTTTAGTGATAGTGGCATCCCAAAATATAAAAGCAGGTTTTCCTTATAGGAGGAGGAGGACCAGAGGAGGCCTGGAATCCTCTACCAGCACCAGAGCAGGTGACCTTAAGGGATCCAACATAGATGACTAAAGAAGGCTTTACTTTTTGGCTAACATTTTATAATGGATAATGCCTAAAAAACTTAGAGCATTAAAAATGCAGTTTCAAGCACCTCAAAGCTTGAAACACACTTTTGTCTCATTTGTATTAAAAAATAAATAATCTGGGAAGTGTGTAACATGCATCATAAAACCCACCTCATGCACTCCCATTTATGTAAAGCTGCTGGGGGTTAAGAGGTGTTTACCACGTACCGAGCTGAGCCCACAGTGGATTGTAGGGATGAGTTTTGGCCAGCATGTCCACACTCTGGGAAGAATGCTTCTCCAGGAAGATTCTTATGGGTGGCTGGCCATTGGGCATGACAGTGGGGACCCAGGCCAGATGGTTAGTCAGCACTGCAGTCAGCAAAGCTGGTAAAAACCTGAAAGCAAAATGTTCAACATGTTGGTTTTTTTTCCAGATACACTCAAGATGTTAAACTGACAGCAGCTCTATGATCTTGATATGGATCAAGGATTAAAGAAAAAGCCTGACAAAATCAGTAGAGATCATCCCTTCAGTCTTGGTTCCTTGGGGAGAGAAAGGATGGTTGGACCCTCCCTCCCATCCTGGCAAAGAACTTTTAAATATGTGTTCTTTCTTACAAAACATATTTAAAGTAAAATGAAGTATTTTAACTTTGTGGCATTTCACTCTGTATGGCAATAATTACGAGACTTCCTATTTTGCAAGTTTTATTTGTAAAACATCTCAAAACCAATTTATTTCATTCCCTATAAGAAAGCAGTGGCACTGTGGCATTTCTCCAAGAAGCTTCAAAACCCTTAAGACTTGTGACTATGCATGAGAGGGGAGACTACCAAACCTGTAAAAGAGCTGGGTGCTGTGTCATTTCACCTTACTATTGTGAAACTTCAGCCTATATGGCTCCTCCTTTTCAAAAATAACTCCCTCCAAAAGTTCTGTAGCTCAGATAGAGAAGCTGTGTTCTTATGCTGGCAAAGCAGTTTTCACTGCCTAAGCAATTAAGGTGAAAAAGCCTTCCTGAAAAACATTAACTATCTGATTTACTGCAATATAGAGCATGGTTTCTGCTCTGTGGAGTTTTCCCAGTCAATTTTCCTGGCAGGAGCATGGCACAGGAGGCTCTACACATCAACACACGGTGCTGGTGGCCATAGCGGCTCATGTTTGGGGATGAAAAGAGCCAAATGCCTCAAAAGAATGTTATTTGAATAATTTACAAGCATCAGGAACCCTATAGCTTCCATGCAGCCACACTAGACACAGCCAAAGGAGGAGAAGAGATTTAAAACTAGATTGGGAAGGATAAAGGGCATAATTTTTCTCTGGTTTCCATCACTTAAAATCTTATTCTACTTAAAATAAAGAAAATAAACCCAAAAAAATTACTATTTAAATGTAACTGAGATGTACAGGACTCAGAATGGGAGGGATCAATGGAGACAATCCCAGCAAAGAGCCTGCACTGAAGCAGGAACTGATCTTAAGAAAATACATCTGCACCCCTCACAGCTCCCTGCAGTTTCTCCCATTGCACTGGGGCAGGAGCAGATGGATCACAGTGAACACTGTCACCTTCCCATCTGGGGAGAGAAGAGATGACAAAGGTGGTGGCAGAGTTGGAGGATGGGAGCAGCAGGCCCTTCCCACCCTGAAAGGAGCAGTGCCCTATACCAAACCTCAGATCTGCTAGTGCTGTTCCCACCCAAACTGTGTTTCTGCTCCTTTAGTACTTTAATGGAGATAAACCCTTGAAAAACTTCCTCTACTCATGCCCTGGGGAAAGGGAATGAAGTACTGACAATAGAGCAAATTTATCAGATTCTCCCCAGTTTGTCAAGAACTCCTTCTTTTTTCCTTTCCTTTCCTTTCCTTTCCTTTCCTTTCCTTTCCTTTCCTTTCCTTTCCTTTCCTTTCCTTTCCTTTCCTTT
>VWYI01013387.1:49275-118453 GCA_013399455.1 Anthoscopus minutus
CCCTTCCCTTCCCTTCCCTTCCCTTCCCTTCCCTTCCCTTTCTGTCTTTCTACCAGTGTTCAGCATCTGCTCACAGCTGGGCCCTGAGGCCAGAGAGGTGATTAAGCACTAATGAGCACAGCAGTTCTTTAGTGGCATTTTAAAATTATTTAAGGTTTGAGAGCAATTTGTGGTCTAACAGTACTGCAGACACAGCTCTTCCTGAATGTCTAATCCTGCTCATCATTTGATAACTGATTCTGAAAGGTAGGTTAATGCATTTTCTGAGGTATCCTCACCCCCTTCCAGACATCCACATACATCACACACTTCTCATGGATATGTTTCAGATGTTCAGCCTCTACCAAGATTTAGAGGAATATGGGGAAGCAGGAATTTAATAAGATAATTTTTCATTTCAAAAAGCAGGTATTAATGGATGGCCTTTTGATTCTTGACTACTAGGATTTTAACAACTGATTTAAAAATTGGTTTGAAAAAAAAAAGACACAATCACATATGTAATTTAGAAACTAAAATCCACCATACTGATTTTTAGAAGCATTTTCCATCAAGAAAGTGAACTCCTTCATGAAGCGATGGCATAACTGGTTCTTCTCTGGTGTCCCTGACATCATGGTGAGCCAGACAGGTTCCCCAATCCGTGGCATCGTGTAAAGATTGCAAATAGTTGTTCTAGAAAACAAAACAAAAAAATCCAGGAGGTTAAAGAAAAAGCCAAACAAAAAAAGCCAAACAAAAAACCCAACAACCCCCAAAAAACCAAACCAAACAAACCCACACGACAAAAACAACAAAAAGCAGAAATCCCGACTTAAAAGAAGTTTAAGTGCTGTGCAACTTAGGTCCAGCTATCATTTCTATCAGAAACAAAATTTCCTAGCAGCCATTATCCAAGCCATGCTGTTCATTAAATACCATGAATTCACCCTTTACCTCTGAGAGCTGAACCTCACAGGTTCCTCCTGCATCCATCTGACATGATCCCAAACACAACATTCCCTGTCACAAGTCAAGAGCTGCCATGCTCTGAATGCAGAAGGAATTGATGATATCGTCTTAATTTCATTTAAAACAAACTTCTGTTATTTATCACTAGGACAAGATTATGTATCTGTCTTATAAAAATACCTTTACTTCCCCCTGGGGAGGGGGCAGTTACTCCCCAGTTACTGCTGTAACTGTGCACAGAAGCCACTGGGTGGTGATCCCAGAGCTGCTCCTCAAAGGGCAGCAAAGATGACTGAGGTCACCAGGACTGCTCGAGAAGGAAGAAGGTGAGGGGGCAGTGGCATTCTTTGCTTTACTTTTCCGACCAGTTTTCATCAAATACAAAATCCATTCTCTATGGTCATGTTCACAACAGTCAAAATCAACCCTGTCTTCTTCTAAGGTTAGACCTTCAAAATCCCACACTGCCAGAAGCATGATGAGAGCACCCCAAAACAGTCAGTGTGGTGGAGAGGGGGACAGCTGAGTTGCCTCTGCACTCCCCAGCCCCCAGAGGCTTTGCTGTCTGCTGGATTGCTTTGGAGCAGCGTCACCAGCTGTTCCATGTTACCCTCTGCTGCTGGTCCTGTCCTGAGAGGAAAGCCCAGTCCTGCCACCTAGACACGAGTGGGGCACATAGCCAGGGACACCAGCACTGCCTCTGCAGCACCAGAGGGTCTCCAGCAGCAGAAACAGTCTTGGAGTACTGCGATTTCATTCCTCTGCAGATGCAAGCTGGGACTGGGTGGTGGGTGTAGTTATTAGGGGAAAGCTTTCTGTTCGTGGGCCATTAACTGGAGTGGATGTTGAAGATGCCCAAAAACAAGAAGAAACCTCAAGTCCAGGGATCTCAGACTCAAGGAGTTTCAAAGCTCAAAACGAGTATGAAAACTTACACCCCCCAGACACAGCTGACCTGAGAAGCTGAAGATTTACAGCCAACTTAACATAAAATACAGCTTATTTCTCAGTCCTATGCAAAGTAACCCAAGCCAAGCCTATTGCAGCTTGGCTGTTTTGAGAAAAGAAACTACTTCTATACTAAAACCAACATATTAAAGTACTTGTTCTCGTTGAAAAGATAGCCCAAGTCTTGTGATTCATTATTTACTATTCTGGTAACCCTGGCTGCATCTGCAGCTGATAGTGTTTCCTCTGAGCCAGATCAGATTGCCCTGGCCAGTGGCCAGCAGGCATGTGACTGCAGTGCAGGGAACCCTCCAAGCCAGCGAAGGCACCAATGGCACAGAGACCAAGGGCAAGGATTAACTGCTTCCCAGCTCTTCAACTACCTAGGGAAGCACTCTCCTGCCAGATAGCAAAGGGCAGAAACGAAAATAAAAAAACAACACAAAGAAACCCTCCTCAAACACTACAGAGAAGTTAACTGGATTTTAAAAATAACAATCATTAAAAACCCAATTGGCCCCTTCTCCTCCTGGCCATCTGTGTTTGTGCCCCCTCCCTGCCCCCCACTAGCATGTGAGGGAAAGCTCAGTTAATGAGACTGTGCTCTTTTGAGGGTTCCAGTACATTTAAATAGATTTATATTTGGAAACATATCTGGGAGGCTGAACTCCAGCCTGGAGCTCCCAGGCACCTTGGCCCCAGCAATGCAGCATCGAGCACAGGGGCCAGAGGAGCCCCTCAGGAAACACCTTCACATCTCACAGGGTTTGAGAGCCAACAAGCCCATCCCTGGCCAAGCAAAAAGGAAGCCCTGAGCAAATGCAGTACCAATTCCTCTGGGGACTTCCTGCCCTGTGGGAACAGATGGCACCAAGGTGAGCAGCCCTGCCCCCACAGACAGCATGGCACAGCTGCTCCTTGCTTCACCCTCACCCACATCCACCCCCAAACCACCCTGGCCTTTGGCCTCGATTTCAGTACCAATTTTCAGTAGCAATCCGAGACATCTTTTCCTGGTGTTGTACAAACCAAACAAACCAAATAACTCGGCATGGATGACAGCATCCTGCTGCAACCCCTCTCTTAGCACTGACCCTCAGTATTGTGCCCCCTGAGCTGCTCTGCTTTTTAGGTGCTACAACATAATGGCAAAGAAAGAGGGCAGTCAGTGGTTTCTAAAGCTTAATTCACATGCATTTGTTCCCTATCCTCATTCCTTCCTTCCAAAGATGATTTTTCCTTAAAAAGTAACAACAAAACAAAGGCAATCCTCACTGCAGGGAATGCAGGAGCGAGGCTCCCCCACAAGTCAGTGCCCATGCTGGCACCACTGAGCACAACGCACCACTCAGTTCACAGCAGCATAAGCTGCTTAAAAATTACTGGCAGAAAATAGCATCAAATCTGTCTGCCAGAAAGCAGAGAGGTGTTTCCCTAGGCCCTGAGATCAGTGTTTCCTTGCCAGCCTGCATTTGTGCCACACAGGTATTAGTCAGATGCATAATCTGTGTTATCAATGTGCTGCATTGGCTTCAGGGACCAGGGGAGCTGAAATGTTTATGCAAGTACAGTAGCTTATTTCATAAGTCATGTGTCTGCACAGCTGACATCCACAGACCCTCTAAGTCAAGTGTCAAGTGTTAATAGCTAAACCCACCATTGCTTTATAAAATTAAAAATTGCTGTAAAGTAACTAATGATGCAAAGGTAGGCCTGGAGCTGGACACCAAACTGATGGCAAATTTATCAACAGCCTCCATTTGCAGAAGCAGCCTGGGCCTTTGAGAGAAGGCAGATTTGTTTTTCCCCAGATAAGACAAAAAAAGCAAAGGAAGGCTCTGTTTTGCTGCCCTCTCTTCCCCCCTTTCACTGCCAGCAGGTAAATGCTTGCTGACCCAACTAGCTCCCTTTTTGCAGGCAGTGGAGTGACCTACAGCCACTGCCCCTTCCCTGCAGAGGAGGACTTTGGGGTGGCATGCTACCTTCCCTGATCAGCAGGGCAGCACATCACCCATGCCCACTGATCTGAGGTTATTCTAATCACCAGACAAGTGCACACCAGCTATTCTTGAGCACCTCTGAAATCTGGGGGGTTTAAAGAAAAAGAAACAAAAAAATATTCTCCTTAAAACCAACCAGACTGCAATGAGTTAAACCAGCAACGAGATTACATTTTAGAGTCACCAACCCACTGAAATCAGCAGCCTTCCCTCCAGCACAATTTGCTAAGAGGACAGGAATCAACACAAGTCTCAAGTTCACTGAAGGACTCATCTCCTGACTTCCCCGTGACTTCACTGGGAAAGCAGACACCTAAGAGATAATAGTGTCCTAAATGGGTTTGCTGAACCTATGCCACAGCATCTTTGCATCTAGTCTTTGGTACTTAAATATACCTCTCTCTTCTTACCAGACACATCCTGCATTGCTTTGAAGAGCAAGGAGGTCTTGCATGTCAGAGAAATGAGGATGACACACACTCTTGCATGTCACAGGGGCAAAAAGACCTTGCAAAAAGACTGGGAGCACCAGCTGTTTCCCATCTCTGAATGGAATCCCTTAAAAATCCCAACAAAACCCAAAACTGCCAAAGGCTGCTGCTCCAGGAAATTAATTTTTAAGAAATTAAACTGGATTTAATTTACTTCATTACACTAATAAAGAGCAATATTTGTGTCACCACAGAAACCTACGCATAAAACTGGTGGTTACATGGCCATGTCATGGGAATGATCCCAGCTCCTGGAGTGCAGTCAGTGCCAATCCACATGTGTCCACTGGGACAGTGCTTTCTTCCTCAGCCTGACCACAGCAGCCTTCTTCATGCCATCCCAGCTCAGCACTGCTGAGTGTCCTTCCAGGAGGAAAATCCAGCACAGGGGATTTGGCCTGTGTTTGGTTTTTTTTCTATTTTTGATTTGGGATAGGTGCCCCTCCCCAGCTCTCTGGGACAGTTTAACTTGGAAGGACAAAGGAGAATGGGCAAAGTCCTCTGAGTATATCTTGAGGGGGAATGTTTTGGGGGGAAGGTTTAGAAAACAGCTGGGGAGCTGGTGTTAACAGAGGGTGGCAAGGCACAGAAATGGCTCAGAGAGACGCCCGAGAGAAGAGGCAGAGCAGAGCTGTGGGAGTGGAGGAATCATTGTGGCTGCTCTGAGTTGCTGAACTTGTCTCAGGGCCCTGGGCAGGATCAGTGGCTCCCAGCAGCCATGAGTGCCCTCTGCTCCCTCTCTTGGCAGCTTATCCCATCCACCTCTCACCGCAGGCCCATGTGCTCCCTCTTTTCTATCTTCTGTCCCTACAGGACATATCCTCTGCCTTTCCTTGTGACTGCCTGGAGATGAGCTTCTAAAACAATTTAAAACACACTGTGCCTTCATGCTGCAGTGCCACCTAATCCATGGCATTCAGGTAGAAAGTGGAATTGTAGAAAAATAAGTGAGCCCTCAGGGTCCTTCTCTGTTCAGTAAAACACATCCTGATGTCAGAAATTTCTTTTTAAAACATCAGAGCATTGTCTTCAATAATGTCTCTAAAAAGCAGCTCTATAGTGGTTGTAAAAGGAAGCACTCTGCCACTCCCATCTGAGAGGAGATGAATCACTTGAAACAGATGGATTTCATCTTATCTCCCTCCTCATGACTTCAACTATGGAAATAAAATACAGCTAAATGCCAGGGATGTGCTTATGTGTTACTTTGTATAATAACTGTTGAACAGAGAGGCTCTGCAGGTACCAGTAGCCAGAGATTAAAGCACTGTATTTTACTGTGGGAAAAGACAGCTCTCCCTCTTCCTAGCTGATTTTCTGAAACACCTTTAGAGCATAGCTTAGAGAGGGGTGAGCTTTGCTCACATCAGGACGATACACACTACAGGAGGATTTTCCAAACAGGGCTTTGCAATGCTTTTCCTCCTCTTGACAGGCCACAAAAGACCATTTAAGAGGTTTGCTGGGAGCTTCCTTATCACCTAAAGCACAGAAAACCTTGAACATCTCTGTCCTGTTCATGCAGGATTGATGGACACACACACCTGGAAAAATCCAAAAACTCAGACACATTAGAATGGCTTGGCATCACCAGTCCTTTGCTGTACTAACTTTTGCAGAAGACTTTAGACATTTTAAGTTACTTATCCTGCACTAAGAAGATCCTTCTAAACAGGCTCAAATGCTTCAGAAGAAAGAGACAGAAAAGACAGGAGACATATAGCTCACCTGAACTCATTTAGGGCATCCACAATTCTGTTATATGCCAAACTCCGCTGGCTGGCATCAGCTGATCTCCGACTCATTTTCATGGCCTTGAAAACAATCATTAAACAGATAAGTAACAGAGAGCTACAGAAGCACAGAAAATGGAAAACCAGGTCATGTGTTTGACTTTATCTTTCATTCAACTGGTCATGCAAGTAATTTTTTTAAGTTATTAAGTGACGGTCCAAGTGCCAACTTTCCCATCTGAGGGAAGACAGCTGACGCACATTTGTAGCTTCTGCCTCTTTTGTGCTTTTCACCACTCAAGGCATAAAAGGGGTCAAAGTTTTAACTGCAGTGATGCAATTCCCACATCCAACATCAAGTTGATCCCACTTTTGTAACTAGCAACAGGAGTTAGAATCAATCTGACAGGGCTGTGAGAACATACAAGTGCAAGAAGCTAAAGTAAATGTGTTTACCTGTTCTATTGCACTCTTCAGTTTGTTCATGTGACTCTCAAAAAGAGGGAAGTGTGAAAAAAAGAACTCGTTAAATTTGTTGTTTTCATCTTCATCTCTTGAGAGTGAAAAAATAACCCCAATAGCTATCTTTTTCTTCCTAACAATTCCTGGGTTTGGACCAGAGCTGTCATCTGACAAGCTGAAGCTTTCATCCATAGACCTTGGAGCATGAACAAAAGGGAAAGTTAATGTAATCCACTGCTTAAAGTTGTACCTTGGTTTCCTGTGTAATTCAGTTCTTCAACATTTCACTTCAACAAACACCTTTTGCTTGCATGGGTTATCAAATCATCATCATTGATAACAAGCCCTTTGTGATTTTTTACAAACAACTATAAATTGATTCTGAAATCACAAAAGTCTGGAACCAGATTCAAAGTGTCTGCAGGATCAAAATATGGTATTCTAGTTCTCTCCCATCCCTGACAAGAATTTGTGTTTTGAGTACAATTTTAGGGCTTCTTATCCTCAAAAATACAGCCTACAGATTTACATGTTGCTGAAGGCTTTATATTTATAGTCGGTGAAAAAACAATGCCATGAGAAAAACAGAGTCTAAAAAAGATCAACCCGACTTACACCTCCGTAAGTACCCCACTGAAAGCATCAGCAAGAGCAGAATCAAGCTGACAGGAGTGTATGGGCAGCAAGCAGCATTTCAATCCCCAGCTCACCATCGAGGGAAGACCCCATTCTCCAAGC
The DNA here is from genome assembly GCA_013399455.1 of Anthoscopus minutus. Lineage (NCBI taxonomy): Eukaryota > Metazoa > Chordata > Aves > Passeriformes > Paridae > Anthoscopus > Anthoscopus minutus. The sequence goes on from VWYI01013387.1 coordinate 56,599, forward strand.
TGGTTGTCTGGCTGCGACGCCAACGCCGCTGGTAGCTGCTAGCACAGCTCTTGTTAAACGAGGAGCCAGGAGATGGAAATGGAGTGATGAGCAGACTGCTAAGAGATGCTGCAAGATAAAGAAATAAAAGAGAATAAAAATCTCTCCAGAAGAAAAAGTATTTGGAATATAACACCAGCAACTAAACAAAGTCCCTCAAGATATAATGGTGTTGCTTCTTAAGTACCTTCTCTTTTGATTATCTATGTTTTTAATATAAAAATAACCAGTTTTTAATGATGTTAACAAGCCATACAAACACAACAAGGGTGGGACAGTCTTGCTGATTTACATAATAGGCAATGCACAGGATGGACCTTGCTCAGCAACCTGAGTATCAGGAAATAAATTCCTTGTGGAAAGGAGTAATCTTGATTACATCCTTTAACAGCCTTTACAATCCTAACTCAAGTGTCCAGCATTCTGAATTCAGAGGGAGGAAAGGGGTGTTGTTGAGGCACCCAACATGTTGAGGTTTTAACATTACCATCACAGGAATACAGAATCACAGAATGATTTGAGTTGGAAGGGATCTGAAAGCCCATCTCATTCCATCCCCTGCCATGGGCAGGGACACCTTTCACTAGACCACATTGCTCCAAACCCCATCCAACCTGGCCTCCTGGATCTGGAAAGGAGATGACAGCAAGTATTGTTTAGAAATGCTGCAAGCTCATTAGAGTATTTAATATGCCTTGCTTATTTGCAGCTTGCTTTAATAAAAGGCACTGCTGTCAGGTTACTGTGAGGCACCCAATACACACCCTAAACACCTATTCCATCTGGATGTGTACAGAGAGCTGTCATTAATGTCACACAGAGCAAACCAGAACAATCCCATTTCAGCACTACTTCATGATGTGCAGAGATGCCATGACAGATATTACTGAATATTTTTGGAGTTTACAGGGTTAACACGTGGAACTGCCATTACCAGATCTTGCTATACCGCTGTCTCTGTCCTCATTCCGCTCCCTCCCAGGCATATCCATAGGGTTGCTATGAACTGTAAAACACAGAATACCAATTAGCAGGGGAATGTACAGTTCCTTTCTTGTTTGCAGATCTCCATGTAATTAATGAAACAAAAACATGCTCATTAATTCAGATCAACAGCAGTGCACAAGACCATCACCAAGAAAGGCTGCTTAGCTGAACAAACCAAAACACTTACCTGAAAGGTCTGTATGTGTTTTTCTCAAGCCCATGTACCTATTTTAGTGCAAACTAAAACTGGGACTTTATTTCTTTCCAAAGATAATTTTTAGTAAGATTTTATTAAAAAATTTATTTACCAAAAGGATGCTGGTCACATTTGTAGTACTCAGTATATAGGCAAAACCCCACCAAAACTCAAAATAAACACTTCATTCCCATACCAGCTTTTTCAGGTATTATATATGTATTTTAAAAGAATTTTGAACAGTATCTTGAAGAAATTAATACTTTTAAGTTGTGAGCAGTGCATTGGTTGTTCAACTAAGCTATAAGATGTCCAGATTCACAGTCTGCATATAGACAAGATGAAAGGTGTGTCAGGCTCAAAAGTCTTTAAATGTGATATATTTTACAAATATGTGTGTGAAATAAAGCTACTCAGCCATGGAAATAAGACCCAGCCACTAAAAGCAAGAAATATCCACTTTGAATGAATCTAATTTAGCTACAATTTTTACAGTTTGGTTGAAACCAATCCAGATCAAAATAGCTTGACAACATTGCGAAATATTATATCCATAAATATTAATTCCATATTTAAATATTTAGGTTTCCAAAATAAAACAACACAGACAATCCCAAAGAGGACTATTAAATGCCTGCTGTTCTCTAGGAATTTAAGGAATGTATCCGGAAAGGTAAGGGACCAAACACCACTGCCCTTTTTTTCTTTTTTTTTTTAAATATGAGATCTTATTTGCAGGGCTAAACTACAAGTCCACACAGTTTGTCACCCCAGCTAGACTAGCCCCACAGCACAGCACACAGCACACCGCAAACCTGCAAAGAAAGAGGCGCTCCGGATGAGGCGGAGCGGACCTTGCTCTGAGAATGCCCGCCTAGGGCTGCAAAGCTGGGAAAGACCTACATGGCAAAACGTAAAATATACATCAGAGAATGAGGTTAGTAAAGCAGAACAGTCCATAGGGAGGGGGCCAGGGCAAGGAGAAGGTTTGAGCCAACATAAATGCAGAGTAACACAGGCAGGAGAACAGCTCTGAGGCTTTATCAGAACGCTGATGCAAGGATGAGTCTTGCAGCTGGGCTATACAGTATTTATAGATTAAAATAATAGACCCAGCTTTCCACTGTCTCCCATACAAGGATGGGATTTCTCAAAAGGGCTTTATTTTTTTTTTTATTTTAAGGCTTAAAAATGATTAATTTATGCAGGCTCAAAGCCTAACATGACCACAAACAGGAGATTCATCACGTTGTATAATGCTTGTTCTAACATCCACACTGGTGGGATGGCTGGGAACACTGCTTCTGAAGAGAAGGAGTAAAGACAAAAAAGAAGGCAGGAATTCATCTTAGTAGAACCAATAGAAAATTATAGACTGAAGTGGTTCTGAGAATAGTCAGTACATAAGTGAGTGAAATGATCACACAGAAAATAAATGTTAGCAGTCTCAGTAGTTCATTTTAAAAGTAATACTGGATTATAGATATACCAGGTAAACTGTATTTACAGTACACAGAGCCAGGAAAAATACATAAGTATTTTTAAACAGTTAATTGCCAGTTCCTCTCCTAAATGTGAAGAAAATGCTCACTCAAAGTTTTCTAATTATACAAAACACAAATGCTGCACCTCAAATCTCCCTTCCATTTTCTTAGGCCTCCAGCCATTAAAGCTAACACATGACCAGGGCTGCTTTGTTTGAAAAAAGCACCTTGTAAATAGTTCCCAGCCAAAACACATAGACCCTCCTCCTGTCACAAGTGAGTCAGAAGCAGTCTCTGCTGCTGAGCACAGTTGTTAGAAATGCTGCAGTTACAGATTAACTCCTCTCCCTACTTTACTGGGGTTTCCTCTGTGCACAAATGGGAACTGTAAACAAACACTGTTGAAAACTTGTGCAGCTCAATCACAAAAAAAAAACTTCAGCACCCCCTTCTTGCTGGCAACTTTGTGCCTCTTGCCATACACCCTTGCTCTGAGGTGCCCCCACGTCCTACACAGTTCTTGGGGCAGTCACCAGAGTCACCTCACAGCTGGACACAGGTGAACAGGTGGCACTGACTACACCTGAATCACCCCATGCCTAAGAGCTGCATTATCCAAACTGGAACTTGTAGTTTAGATCACTGTAACGATACAGCAAACTTCTGCCAGGCACAAGCCACAGCAAACCCTAACAGTACATGAAGGTGATCTCTCTCTTAGATCAAGCACCTCATTCACTGTGAAAATTGTAATTTGAGTCTGAAAGGACTACCAAATATTAAGAAAAATGCCATCTTTTTAACTTTCCTGATGTAGTGAATTCAGTAAGCCTTTAACAGATAATTGGGTTCTTACAATCTTAATTGGTATTCCTTACAAATGGACTACTGCAAATTATTTTAACGAGGTATACAGCTCATGAGCTTGAGAAACATTTAAGCCTATGCTTGGGCAGTTTTAACTGTCCATGTGAAGCAAAGCAGTGAACACCTCCAAGGACCACATCAAAGTCAGAAAAGCATTTAAGAGTTAACACAGTCATCAAATATACTCCTTACTTCCAACCCTATAAAAACATATTTTACCTACAGCAATATCCTGGAAAGCAATTGTGAAAATAAACCCCTTATTCCACCTACAACAGACTTGGAAAGTCGACAATCAAAAGGAAAGGGAGGATGTGCTGTAGAGGCATGGATCAGGCTGCTACACTGGACAACCAAGCACTGAAGTCCAGTCCTATCAACTCCACCGTTACCAAGAGGAAAAGCCAAGACCTTTGTTATCTAACATTCATGGAGCCTCCACCCACACCTCTTCCAGGGAAGCTGAGAACTGAGGATGCCAGATGGTTTCCCAAGACTGCTTAGTTCCCATGGTCAGCCAGAGCAGAGAACACAAAGATATTCTGTCTAATCTGATCCAAAGCTCCAGCGCAGCTGTGCAAGCTTAACTGAGACTCATAAAGGACACGCAGCTACACATGCTCAGGTAGGCAGAGTACAGAGCAGAATGAGAATTATTAATGGAAATAAAACCAGGGAACTGAGCCTGTCAGAATCAATCCTGCCTAATCAGAGATGCACTGTTCAGGAATTTCTACAGAATGTTATTTTCCAACATTTTCTGTATTTGAACTTAACTATATATAAGTATTTCTATTGTGTATTTTATATCCATATATGCAGTTGTGTATACTGAATGACTGCTAATTCCCTGAACACTCCAATTTGTTCTCCTCCCAGCTCCATCAGCATTAATTTTCTGTTATATCTTTAGCTTTTTAAAAATTTGATTCTATTTAAAATATTTGTATTCTAGAATCTATGATTACTCAATTAAAGTTATCAGCAAATAAAATCTGTTTGCAATTACCTATATTCCCAAGAAGTCCATTCATAATTGTACTGTGGTCAGGCTTTAATGTATTGCTGTCTTGATTAATGAACTCAAGACTGTCCTGCAACCTATAACATAAAACACATAACAAAACCAGTGATTTGCATTTCAGTAGAATAGAGAGGTAGTTCATTATAGCCAAAATGGAACAGATGAGGTAAGAAAAAGCTTTCATAGCCTAAGCTATGTCCTCAGGTGGGTCACTTAATAACAGAAAACTGAACATGGAACCCTTTGAAGCCAGGTATTTTTGTAACACCTATTTCTTCATCTTGGACTGAATCCCCAGGTTGCAGGTAGGTACTGCTGTATCTTACAACGTCAAGCTTCACCATATCAGCATGGAAGGAATGGTTCATTCGTTCCCTTAGAGCCAACTGAGGTGAAGACAGCCATGAGGGAAAAGTGAGGTCACTACTGACAGGATGTAGCAAGGAGTTATTTTTTTAGAGAATGAGTCTGGAGGGTCCAGACTCTCTCCCTAAAAAAGAAAGGTGTTGTTACATTCATCTGCTTCTGTGCAATAGCTATGAAGTGTAGTGGACTCACGTGTTCAGACTGCCATAGATGCTGCTTCCCGTGCGAGCTGTGAACACCTTGCTGAGCATGAGCTGGGGAGGGGAGCTGAGGAACAGGATGGAAGATGTCAGTCAGAAACAGTACCAGTACTTTGTCTTCCATTTCACAGCCCTCCAGATTTTACTGACTTAACATAACAGCCTTTTATTTCAAAAATGACATCAGACTGACTTTAAAGCAAACACAGAAATCTCTTTTACTCTGCACTTGTGCCATTCAGTCTATTACGTATCAGTACTAAAGAGTGAGTCTTCTGGAAACACCAGCAGCAAGAAGTTAATCTTACCGGATCTGATGAATTTTCAATGTGGAGCCCTTGTAGCTCATAGCCACAGAGCCAAACATCATCTCTCCAAGCATGTTGGCATCTGAGGAGCACCGAGAACCCTACAAAAAAACAAACCCACCAACATTTGGTTTTAAGCATTTTAGAGGCACACTTCTAGAAAGACAACATACAAGAGAGAAAATATTCTTTATTTAAAAGATTAATATGCAAAATATCTTGCTGGAACACTGTTGAACATGCTAAGTTGAACAGTTTAATCAAGATAATGCTAACAGAAAAAGTGATCTTCACATTGGCTGTGAGCTCAACCACTAAAACCATGCAACAAACCAAACTCACCTAGGTGAGAGGAAGCAGATTCCAACAGCACTGAGCCAGGGGACTAAACTTTCAAGAATGTGTTAACACACCTTACTGAATTAAGCCTAAACCTTGCTCCTCCTTGACAAGAAGAATCACCAGCTCACTGGAGATGTTAGACTGTGCAATGAAACCAAATTGGACCAATGTTTACTTGATGAAGACTGATTCATAAGTTATCCATGGATGGTATTTTATATGGGATGAATCTCTCCCTTGTACTTCTGCGATGGCACCAGGAAAGAGCTGCAGCATCATGATGCCAGTGGTGCAATTCCTACTTCTCTGGTGGCAGGAGCTTGCTGTAAGGCACACAGGTTAAATACCAAGGAGCAATGTCACTATGCTGCATCATAGGCTAGGGCAAATTCTGCAAACAAAACCCTAAAATTAAAACTTACTCAGGGCAATCAACTGGAGACAACTATTCTACTGACAGACTTCTTATTTGTGTATTTTCAATGACAGTGATTACTGTCCCTTTGTCCAGGGCTGTTTCATCTCTAGGCCAGCAGAGTATTAGTGCTGGGTCCCTACTTGCGCCTTGTCCTGAATAATTTAAAATGCGGTGATCACTCACTAACAGAGCTCAGCCAGTCTCACGTGATGAAGTTTGGCACTGTGCAAAAATAGCAACATGTTTCCTTCAAGGACTGTAATAGCATGTAATTACTCCATTCCTGGAGTAATGCTTCTAAAAGATCCCTTAAACCACTCACAGAAACAACACTGCTGGAAGATGCTCAGTGCATCTCCATATTCCTTACCCAAGCTCTGAACAACCAGTATCCTGAATAACCACTTATTCTACACAGGCTTGAAATACAGAATAACAGAATGGTTTGTGTTGGAATGGACCTTGAAGCTCATCCAGTTCCACCTCCTGTCATGGGCAGCAAACACCTTCCACTAGACCAGGTTGCTCCAAGCCCATTCCAGCCTGGCCTTGAACATTTCCAGGGGAAGGGCAGCCACAGTTCCAGTTCTCCAGGCAACCTGTGCCAGCGTCAGACAGTGAGCCTGGAGCATGACAAAGGACAGGGTGTTCCCACCACAGACCCCTACTAGGAGCAAGAATAGCTGTGAACATCCCACTCCATGTTTCTGCTCACACTAGCCTGCAGAACAAGGGCAGGAACAAGGAAATGCTCATCAGCCAAAAGGCAATAAACTTACAACATTTCACAACTTTTAGCTCTTTTCAAGCACTGTCAATTATGCTGATGAAACTTTTAACAGCCATACTTTTAACCTCTGAAATGTATCCCTGCAAGGAGAGGGGATGACTGAAAGCAGAAACCACAACTGTAAAAATGAGGGTACAACTCCAAGGTCAGTGTTCAATATCAAGGCAAAAGCTGATCATTAGCTGGGCCTCAGTGAAATTTCCATCTCTGCATCCCAGGACATCCCACTGCTCAGGTGCACTGTAAAGGCAGTACTGGAAAAACTGGAATTTAAAACCAGTCAGTATGACCCAGCAGCTCCAAGGAAATCTCAGCATAGATGCTAATGACTCCTGGAAATAACAGGTTTGCCAGCATCACAAAATCCTGACTTCAGAACACTGCAAATTACAACAGCCTCATGCTATCGTTGTTTTTAAATCTGTTGCAGATCTCCAAATGAAGAACACAATTACAATTAAATGTCAAGCCCTTGATGGTGAGTTTTGATTTCAACTTTCTCCTGTTGTGAAAATGTAATTCTAAAGCTCAGTAAAAATACTTTAAGTATTGATTGTCAGACAACCAAATTAAAGTGAAAATCAGTTGCTTTCAAATTTAATTATAGGGGTTTCCCTTTCTCCTGAAAGACAGACAAGCCCTGCTGAAGGCAAAGAGCATGATAAGATGAGCCCATGGCCTGTTCAGTCTCGCATTTCATCTACACTTAATAAAAATAATTTTACCATGCATAACCAAAGACACATATTTAATGCATTTAGTATGGAAACACTGTTACAGCTCAGCTCTTTGGGTCTCTAATGCTGCAAAATACAGCTCACTCCAGACCAAAACAGAATGCAACCATCTGGGGAAAGGGGTTAAATATTAAGAATTCAAATAAAAGGTAGCCAAGGAGCATCTTGCAAAATGGGCACAACCTGCAGCACTGACAGCCTGGACACAAATCAGCTCCTCAGGTCACAGTTTAGATCTCCCTTAAAAACTGTTCATAAAATACCCACAATCATAAAATACCTCACAATCTGTGATTATACATTAGCATATTAGAAGTAGCAACATTTGCATGATTTGGAAATTACATTTCTGAACATATTTACAGCTTTTTCCCTTTTACTGTACATATTGTCCTGTCTATAACTAGGTATATCTGTAAATTAAAAATGCAATTAAACATACAAAGTTAAATATGGGACATAATTACAAATATGGAAGCCTGGAACAAAACTTCTGTATTTCACCTTGCAGTTAAAGTTGCTCATATATAATCAAAGTGTACTTAAACAAGAACACATAAAACAGTATTTTAAAAATCCTATAGTATTATATTATTTGAACTTTCATTTTATAACCTTATAAAAACAAACAAGAAAACTTATAAATACTGCAAATCCAATAAGTAACTTCTGAGGTTACAGACAGAGCAGTTAGAACATAGGAAATGCTAGGCTGAGTGAAGTCTGGACAAATTTACTCTGGCCCTTCTGCATACTCAATACTAGATTTTATTGCACATTAAAGAATTTTTGTATTTTTGTCTCTCTGCTTACTTGCTGGGGAAGCCTGGAAGGAGACTGATGAATGCAGTAAATAGTTTACAATAAATATGCTGTGGAAGACCAACTTCAGATGAAAGTGTGAGGCACAGTCACATAGCCACTGTGATTTCAGTTCAACTCAGTAAGATTTTGATACACATGAGGGAATGGGGTCTTCAAAAGGAAAACCTTCCACAACTTTAAAATACAGACTCATGCCAAACATAAAATTTATTTTCTTTAGTAACATTGAGCATTGTTTGCATAGAGCCTGCTCTGGAGGAGAGACAGTTTCTCAGTAATGGGGGGCATTGTTTTTCTTGGGGACACAGTGCACAAAGGATGTTGCTTTGTGCTGGAGGGGAACTGCTGACAGAATCTCTTCCTTTCGTAACTGGAGTTAAATGCCCTTCCAGGTAGGGAGGAATGGAAAACAGATCTTCAGCCACCTTACCCAAGCTGTGGAAAAGAGTGTGATGGGAAAGAGAAAACAAGAATACACAGCTTGCTAAATGCAGCAGGAACTAACGTGACAGTAGGAAAGTCACCACTGGAAGTTTCTTCATTTCTGTCTATGGGAGATTAAGACATCAGTAGTATTGTACTCTGGAGCAGGTTGTGGAGATCGCAGCTTCCCTCAAACACACAATTACCTCATTACAAAGAATGAAAAGGGCTTAGTTCTATTTTAGGGTGGCTTAATATAAAACACTTGTGATCCGTGGAAGGAGAGATGACAAAAATGTATCCATGTCACATGACTCTAGCTACTCTCATGGCCAAAATCTCTTACATAAAATGGAACTCAAGTACACTGAATCCCTTATAAAGCTGTGTATGCAGTCTATCTCTACAGACAATGCATCTCTCTGTTATTTCCCTGGCATTTGTCAATAAAATAAACTAATTCATCTACATCAAGATATTTGTGCCTAGTCTTATCACACCAAACGAGTGTTATCACCTGGATCACAAACTGGAACAAATGCCCTGGAGAAATCACTGCCATTCAAGACACATCCTGAGAACCAGCTGGTTGGTTTTAGACTTGATAATACCCAAAGCTACAGTGTTAAACATTCCTGAGTCATAACCAAGGTCTTGGTTCTGACTGAAAACTGCTCTCTGCTGCCAGCCTCTCATTTCAAGTATTTTAACAGTCATACCTCACCTGCTGTTAGCATTTGACATGCGTTATGAAAAAGAACCAAAAAAAAGCAACTTGCCTGGTATTTTGGGCATTGTTCTTTTGGATCAGAGAACGAGGAGGATGAATTGATTGAACTATCCAAGGAAGAAGAACTGTCTCCTCCAGGCTTTAGTTGGCAACATTTCCCAAAAACTCTCACTTGAGCATCACTGCAGAGTTTCTGAAATTAAGACAACACAGGTGACACACTAAGACCCATGATCTGAAATCTCTGTTAGCATCATTGTACTTACCTGTTTAAGTAAGATACTTAACAGCTGAAAGGCTCATGACCCCAGAAACAAGTAACAGAACATATATCTGTATCTCTTGCAGCCTGGCTGTCCAAAGGAAAGCTGAGCTCTTTTTACTTCCAATTAGCCAGGAGCCAGGTCACTACAATTCCATCTTCCTAAGCAGACTTTTTTAGACCCAGGATTAGGAGAGAGGATGGTACCAAAGCATTTAAAGGAAGGATGGCTGTGTCCACCTTACTCCCTGTGCCTGCTGAAGGGAGATGACGCAGGAGTGTAAGCAGCACACAGAAGGAGCAGTTCACCATTAATTATCAAGCAAGAATAACACTTGAATAACACAAACAAGAATAACAGAATTCAGGGGATTCATGTTACAAGGATAAGTGGAGAAAAAAGATCCTGTTTTTCACAGATCTCTCCCTAACTATGTCTAAGCCCCCTAGTCTTTCTCAAGAGCAGCACAGAAGAAACACATTCCTTGTTTTCTGTCTGAGGGAATTGTGAAGCTGAAAATGGAAAAAGCTGAAAAACACAGTGTTACAGAGAAGCTAGAAAATATTGACAAAATTATGGAGAATTAATCCAAGAGGTAAATTCTGATAGAGATTCAGATAGAAAGCACAGCAAAGAGAGTTTAGAGGGCCCTGATGGAGCTGGAACTGATGTACAGCACGGGTAGGATCTGTGTCCACTCTACACAAAGAGAATTATTGATCAGTGGCATGGAAGATGCTTCACTATGTTTCATTTACTGTTTAAAAACATCAGTGATTCCCCTTGAGAATCTCAGCATCCTGAACAGAATCAGCATCCACCAAGTTAATGCCGTTTACACCAGCACTGTCACTGCAAACCATCTTCACCTAAAGATCTCAATGTATTTTTCACACACTCCTTACACTTCAGCACACCCATGTAAGGTTGGCATTATTTACATCTGGTGGGCTGCACAAGGAGACAGAACTAGCCTACATTGCTCAAAATTCCACACTAACTCTGCCCTAAGACTTCCTTAATTACCATTTCCTACACAATCACCAAAGCAGTAAGAGCAAGCTGGAAGCAAATCTTGCAGAAAGCAAGGTCTAAGGGACACATGGGAACACAAAAGTGCTGTTATATGTCAGAGCTTCATCTCTGGACACACAGCTCCCTGCCACAAGCTTCCCCTTCAACCAAAAACATGACCATGTCTCAACCTTTAAGGAAAAGGCTTAAAGAAAAAGGTGAAACAGCCAAGGCACACATTTGTAACTCCATGGCTGCTCAATAATCAGCAATAGCAGTTCAAAAAGGTGACTGGCCTTACTGTTGTAGAGGGATGGGAGTGCTATGCCTCTGTTCTAGGTTGTCCAGGTTACTTTTTAATGAACAGGAGACTTAAATTTAATTTGTCCCGAACTGTGGGTAAGGTTTAGCAAAGCAGCAGAAAATGGCCAAGATTATAAAGTCCCACATGGCAGCCTTCACTGCTGCTCTCTTAGAGAGCTGCTGCCACAGGAAGCCTCAAGGAAATATGTGCAAGAGAAATTAGTAATTCGGTGGCAGAAGGAAGTGTTCACTTTCCCCCAGCCCTGTGCTTTCCTGATACACAGCAGTGTCCTCTCCTTTCGACATAGTGGAGAGCACATTGCAAACCTGCAATATGTAGATTTGCTATTGGCTACTGAGGATATGTGGCTCGAGCACAGTGCACAAAGGCTGGAACATGTGAATGATCATCATATGACTTCAGTAGGAGCTCGTGAACTAGAAATGCATTTTATCTCTGACACAAACAACAATGTCCTAGGCTAGGCAAGCATCATGTGATAAAACCACATACAATCCACAGGGTTACAGCAGCTTTTGCAGGCAGACTACATTTCAGCTGGCATTTTCTATGAGATGTTGAAAGTTCCTTCTAAAATGTTACAATTATAACTAAGCTTTCTTGAGACTGTAGAAATGCATTTACTGACTTTACAAGAGAAAATAAAATTCCATACATTAAAAGGAATAGGCTGAGTTTGCAAATTAATTACTTTTACATATTTTTCTCTCACTATCACTGCATTTTTCTTCACAGCAGCTTTTCCCAGATCCACTGGGTGGTTGGGTAACTTGAAGTTATAGTTGCCTAATATAAATAGCAAACCAGGAAAATGGCTGTTTGGTTTTTGCAATGGAGTTTAATGAACCAAAACTCCTGCAAGGAGTCTTTAAATGGGGTCAGAATCTTTCAGCTCCCAATTTTCAGAACCTTGTGAACAGCAAATCCCTCCTAAATGCAGATCGCTGATGAATTTTGGTGTTTGCGCTTTCACAAACTTAGTAGGTGTTTAACTTGCTGGACAATGAGATCAAATACTTGCAGTGACTCTTTCCTCTGCAATTTCTGATTCCAGTTGTCAAGGAAATTTTAGATGCTGCAAATCTCAAGCTATTATGCATCAAAGGAGTGAGATTACTTGCATTCCCACATAATATTTCCAAAAATAAAAAATTAACCTAATTATTTAATAACCGTACAAGGGAATGTTTCAAAGCTCTGAATGTTCTTCCCAATTAGACACAGTTGCATCAAATCCCATCCCTGGGCAGGATGGTGCTGGAGTGCTCTGAAATGCCCGTTTTTGCTGGAGAGCAGAACATCTACTGGAAGGACGCCGTGGGCAGCTCTGCTCCTGGCTGCTACACTGCTCTCCCTGCTGGGATCACACTCTGGTCTCTCCCTGCCAGCTCACTGCAGATACCACCCAGCTCCAAAGACTTCTGGCAGTCCCAGTTCTGACATTAGAGGTTATTTGCTGCAAGTCTTGGAGACCTTATCAGGTAGTTCTGAAGAAAACTTTAGAGTACAATGTCTTTATAGGGTACAGGGTACAAAGTCGTTTTTTCCCTCAGTTCCTCTTCCCTAGTCTCTTTTCTCCACATCTGTCAGCGAAGACTTTTAACTCTTTGACACAAAGTCTCTATTCTCCTCAGCAAGTGGGAAAAATATGCCCAGTACTGTGAATAGGAAGAGGAATTTCTGCTGGGCAGGTTTTGGTTTGGGATAATAAGAAAGTTGAAAGGAGCCTGGTGTGTTGAACTAAATCAGACTCTGTGTAGGTGTGTTAGGGCTGTGCATGAGTGACAGAAGGGAAAAGAAATGTCATTGTATGCTTTACTCTTTTTTACCTCTCTGCAACAGCAGGTGCTCAAATACCACTGTAGTGGCAGTGATAGAGAAATTACTATTTCCAAGCAAAGTTGCTACTCTTCAAGACCTCTGTTCCTCATTTTCAAAACAGGCTTTCCAGAAAAAAAACCCAAAAATTCAAAACAGATCAATTAACTCTTTTGCTGTATTAATGTGAGTTAGTCTGTATGTACAATAAAAGGTATGTAGCCACCTAAGACATGGGAGTAACATGAATAGGCACTCATTCCTTCCCTTCAAGTGCTCACAGAAAAATCCATATCTTTCACAAAATGCAGCTGCCAAGTGCTGCAATCTCCCTTTATTTCTAGGGTTACTGAGTTCCTCTATTACTTAGAGGTCAGTGAAAGAAGTCCAGACAACCCTGTTCTCCCCTACTCCACTAGAATTTTTCCAAGTCTATTTAGAGAGAATAAGCAGAGCTAAGAAGGTGGGACTTGATCTCTGTGCTTACAGCTTCATCCATCTGCTCCACTTTGCTAACTGGAAACCTGTCCTGAGAGCCAGAGTCCAGAGTCCCTACTTCACACAACTCACCTAAAAGCAAAAAGCTCACTATCCAATAACTAATCCCTCAAATCAATTTGCTGTTCAACATTTATCCAGTGCTGATGTCTATTAGAACATGTGGCTAATCCTGGCTTGTTTCAAACAGTATGCCATTTCTCTACTTCAGGATAAATATGACATTTGGAGTAAAAGAAATTGCTGCTCAAGGAGACGTAGTATCATATGATCTTTTAGCAAAATTATTCAAAGATAAAGACAAATAGTGGAAGAAGTAAACTTTCTATTCTCCCAATTGAAATTCACTATTGCACCTCTGCATCTCAAATTCTGCATCCCAGGTCTCTCTTTCATTTCTTCAGAAAACCAAAACAAATGCTATTTCTGAAAACATTCTTCTGCCTCTGGGTCCAAGCAACAAGCCACTGCCCTTCTCTGATTCCTTGTCTTTCCCCCTTTGCTACCACAATCCCAAATTCTAGATCTCTGCTCAGCACAGTGCAGTTTGGGTCCTTCCTTTTCTTCTTCCCTTCTCTTCCTCATGGTCCCTTGACACACCTCCTTTCTCCCTGTACTTCAAACCTTCCTCTAGGCTGATCTTTAAAGTTAGGAAATCTTCTAGCTCTTACACATTCCATCAGCACCTCTCTTCAGCCAGATCCCCAATGTTAATCACTGTTTTGTCATAAATAGCACTGGACAACATGAAAAGGAAAATTAGCATCAAAGTAAGACAGTTAATCCCTGTCTCTTAACTTACTTTGCCTGCTCCAAGGGAAGCCATGATCCAAGGTTTCCCTTTCCAGTTTCCTCTTTACTTCACTCCCCACTCCTCTCTCGTGGCACCATTTCCATGGCATCCTTATTCCAATCAATTACCAGCCCTTGGAGGCAAACTGGCCATACTTCAGCTGGCCTTTGCAGACTGGTAGTTATTGAGACATAATTCCTGCACCACACAGTAAAACACAAGCCAGTCTTGGAGTGAGCTGAGTACGGACGCAGTGTCAAGGTAGGGAAGCCAAGCACAGGGAAAGGCAAAGAAAACCCCAAAGCTGGGCCACCGGGCTGCTGCATCTTAAGGAGGAAAAGGAGCTGCCTGTTGTGCTTATTTGAAATTTAAAGGAGGCCTAGTACCACAGCTTTTTGAGGAGCACACTTGTGTTCACACACAGCTCCTGGCTCAGGAAGTTGGTATAGCACAGGGAGGAGAGTGGAGCTGGTGGCACCTGGGAGCAGAGAGCAGGAGAGGAGGTGTCAGAGCTGAAGGAGCAGAGGAGCACAGAAAAGAGTCCAACAGCAGAAACCAGTCATAGCTTTTAACACTATCACCTGCACATCAAGTATCAGAGACTCATTAGAAATTAGATACACACTGCTATGAGGAAGAAAAAAAACTCTCAAGAGGAGACAGTGGCTCAAATCTACAAGCTTGCCCATAGAAGTTCTTTGATACCCAAAAATCCAAGGAATGTGGATGCTTGGGTGGGGACAGAGGCTGTTCAGTAAAGGCATCAGCAATGGCTCTTCCTCATACCACATGCTGACCTGCTATATTCAATGTGCAAATGCTGATGCATTTGCTCATGACCTAGTGTTACAGGGCTGGATAGGGCATATCTATCTCTCTGGGGTACCCTAGCAGAACTAAGATACACAATTTTCTGATGCTCAGGAGACAGCAGCCCTTCCCCTCTGCTTCCAGAGCCCAGCTGATCAATAGCTCATCCCCTGGAAAGCTGAGGAAGAACCTCTCTCTCCTGCTTAGCACCAAAAAAGGTGTAGGACTCACAAAGGGGATCTCTCTGCTTCCCACATGCAAAGTGCCACAGCTGCCTGAGTCGGATCTCCACTTGGCACAGCCTTGGGCCAACATTCCCAGTGTTAGGAATAGCTGCCAGGCCTCCTCACCAGACTGTTGCTCAGCTTCCCTCACCAAGTTTAACTCTAGCAAGACTGGGGGAATCATGACTTCTCTTAAGCAACTGAAGTATCATAAGGGCCACGCTGCAAACTCTTGACTTCCTTCAGTGTCCCGCTTTCCAAATCACCTCCCAAATGCTTGTCTACATAATATTTACCTTTACTGAAGATATGAACAGGCTGATTTAATATCTAATGAAAACACAAGGTCCATATTTGTGTTACAGCCACATTTTCCTCACGGGTAAGATGAACATAGTTAATTAAAAACCTCTTTATTAATGAGAGCCCAGCTTGGTGTGAGCACAAACTCAGCAGTTTTCACTGATCAGAGAGACAGAGCTTACTGTTTTATCTCTTGACACATCTGTGTCTGCAAAGGTTTTCTCTGATGCTCCTTAAATTTTATGACCACACCTTCCCTTACAGAATTCAAAAGCCTGAGCCATGTTCAACCTTGGCCCATCACAAAGAACTTTTGGCATATGTAGGGATGATATACATAAAACAGACAAAAATACATCTCACCTTGCTGCAGGCATACTACTCTTAAATTATAATTGCTTTCATGTCTCATAAACAGCAGAAAATGGGAACCAAAGAGCACAACACCATAAAGCAAAGTGAAACCCTCTTGATTCTCTGCGTTAGACTGACTTGACTTGAACCAGACTTTGAACAGCCTGGTCATTGCCAGGCATACTTGCAGATGTCTCCCTGGTGTTATCTGTAGATCCAGAGGTGTAAGTCACATTAGGAAATAGGAGGTGAGGGGGAAGAGATGCAAAAAGAGATTCTTTTTTTTTGTGGGGTGCTGAACAGATACCCTTTCAGAATGGAGAGTGCCCAGCCCACACATGGCTGGCTGCAAAAGGGCAAGAGTGCCTAGGAATGTGCTTAGAGCCAAGATCTGGCTTTGTATAAGCAGGGTGTGTCTTTGCTAGTGAAAATCATGGTAAAGAGTGAGAGAAATGAACAATCCAATTTCTTGAAAACAGCCAGTACATCCTGCTAACTGCACAAGCCCATAATGAGCTTACATCAAGCCGAGCCAAAGACTCTACTGCAAGTTTTTATCTGCAAACTTTTTTTTTATGAGAGAAGTTTTGCCTGACATGACATTATCTGAATGCTGCAGAAAAGCAGCATGACAAGCAAATATTTCAATGTATCTATCCTTTTTCAAAGAATCCTAATACTACTAAAAATAAATGTATCAAGTTCCTAGAGATGACTTCTGGGTATTTCAAATGCCCTGGAAACAGTTTGCCTCCACTAGTCTTATGTGGAAATGGTGACTACAGATGTTTTTCTCCTCCTTAACAAAGAAAAAGTAAAGATTAATATGCAACCATATCAGCTTCATTATTAGCCATTTATCCTGCTGCTGTTGAGATTCTACAGTCAATGAACTTTCTGAAGTAACCCAAAACAGTGAAGTTTGCAAGTTCAGTGTGCAAGTACACATCTATCTTAAAGAGGTTTTAAACTTTCAAGAAATTAATTTAAATCTTGCAAGAGGATTTATACTGTAAGTTATTTTTATTAATGAAGTAATAGGGATAAGCATATCCAGCAATTCATACCAATAAACCACTGCTAAAGATCTCCTGTCTTTAAAAACCTCTTTTCCTGGCAGGAACATAAGGAAGAACAGGAACCAAAAGAACCATTCTAACAAGTTTAAATTAAAAAGAAAGATGTGATTTTTGAATATTTGTGGAACTTGCTTTATTTCCCATATAATCTATAAAAACTAGGAAATTGGGATCTTGATTCACAGGTATAAAAGCACTGGAATGAACAATTGAGAAGCCTGGAAGTTTGTGCCTGATAAGAAACAGACTCCAAAGGTTTGGATACTGGACACAGTACATGAAACCAGGTTAAGAGCATCAGGCTGGCAACAAGCTGGAAGAATTTGGAAAGCTAGATAAAAAATCTTATTGCTGTACTCCAACACAAAACAGGAAAACCAGGGCTTGGGGATAACATGTATTGTTTACTCCTGCTTGCAGAAGGACCTCCAGAAGTCCTATAGGTAAAAGCAGCTGGAATCATTAATTTCAATTCACACCAAGCTTTCTGCTTACATAGCTTAAAATGATTTGTGAATGTTTTTAGAAATGGTGAAAATGAAGTTCAAAGCAGCAAAATAAGATGTCCAGCCTCACATCGCCACTTTCAATAGCACTGTGGGCAGAGCCCTTAGAAGTATTCTCATCTGACCACATCCATTACAGTTTCAATTAACAGATTACCATGCAAACCATGCCAAAAGGAAAAACACAGTTTTCAAGTAACTTAGTGTCAAAAAACTGTCAGCAAAGCATACAAACAATAATTGGCAGAAATTAAGCAAACAGGACACAGGAGAACACAGGGCTGGGGGGACCTTCTGATTAAGAATCCAGACCCCACCATGGCACAAAACTAGATCAATAAATCCCAGTTCGTGCCCTGTTTCAACCCCCAGCATTGCCTGCTGCAGCCCCAGGAAGGAATCCTTCTCACTGAAGAAGCCAAAAGTAGATAAATCCCAGAATAAAGAGGTAACTATAGTATTTAAATCTCGTAAGAGTGAAACCACTGAAGCCTGAATAATTTGCAATTTAATAGGCATTTAAATACAGCCCTGCATATAATCAGTGTTTAAATGTCAATGTGAATAAAACAGAACATAAGCAATTTATCACTTTGGCCAATTGAAAAAATACAACCATAAATACGTAAAATAGCAAAATACTCACAGACACTGAAATATCCTCTATTTTTCTTTTAGCACTGGAATCAAATAAGACATTCCGTCCTCTTCTTTCACAGTCCTGATACACGATCAGTCGGATCTGACTTGGATCAAACTCCGGCAAAGGCCAGCTTTAATTAAAAAAGAAAAGAGCAGAAGGATCAATTACTACAACACTTTATTACACCGCTCTTTTTACATTATCTGTATATACAACTTGATTAAAACAGAGTCAAGCAAATTCAATGCCATTTCATCAAACCCTTTGATCTTGTAGCCAGACCTACGCCCTTTGTTTTCTTTTCTTTCTTCTACATGCGCCAAATTACACTGTCATAAACTGCACCAATCCTCTACAACTGCACAAAATGATGTGTGCAGCATTAATAGATCTTGTGCTATGTCTTCTGACATGTTTTCTTCAAGTTCCAGCTATCTAAAATCAACATAATAGAATCTAGCTTTTGTGTTTAAAGACACAAGAATCCCCCAAGATGAATAATCACAGGGTAGTTTGGGAGAACCATCTGGTTCTCTCCACATAACTCCAGTGTGACTCAAGGGCATGGTCAGCAAACCACACAAAGCAGTCCTAACACACCTATTCCCAAACTGGTTTCCAAGGGAAGGAGCTTTCCTGAAAGAACCTCAGAACCTTCCCTAGTACCACTACTCCAGAGGAAGCCTCAAAGGGAGAACTTGCAGGGACCAAGCTTGGAAACTATTCTATAATCTTCCCTTTAAGGGTGTTTTGCAGTTACCATCTTAAATTTCCTTTTAAAAAGCCAGCCATCACTTTAAAGCCCAGCAAGCATTGTCATCCATTGGCTTGGGAATCCATTTTCACTGACACCATCTCAATTCTTGGAAGACAGGAAACAAGATCCCTGCTGTATCCATGAAACTACCTGGAATCATCTTTCAACTAGTTTACAAGCCATTTCCTAGATCAAGTGAAACTCTGTTTTCCTTATTCTTAGCTTTTAGGCAAGCAGCGTTAGCGTGAACCTCAGGAAGCCAGAAACAAGGCACTGGAACAAGCCATTAATGAAGGATACAGAATCCAAATTTGCAAGGAGTTGTACATGTGTACATGTGTTTCAGCAAAAAGACACCCACAATATGGGTTAAATCTGGCATGTTAAGACCCCACGACAACAGTAATTTTCCTCTCCTCTAACTCAGAACCAAAAGGGTTTCCTGCTCTGTACCCACACTTTATATGACCAACAAGTCTTTAACAGCAGAAAATCCTTTTGATCACCAAAGCCATCATCACTTATCAAAGTTTTTAAGGCTGCTCAGTATACGTACACAAGTTTTACAGCTAGTGTAGTCCTAATGAGCTGAACCTAAGCATCAAGACATACAGTTACATTAGATTTCCTAATCTTCCCATCCCCACCATTTAGCAAGAAGAGAGAAAAACGGAAGCTGCAGAGATGATGCTGTGCAACAAATGTCCAAATAACTTACTACAAAAAAGAAAACCTTGAGCAACTTGAGCCAAAATAACTTCATGTTATAGATTTGGGGGAAAAGAGCCATGAACCCTCTAATTTGGGCATCTAAAGTGTTACCCACAGCACGAAATGCCCGCACAAAGTGCAGGCACCAAATGAAGTAAATTCTGTCCCAAAACCCAAGCACAGCAACAAACTCAGAGCCAAGTTTACACTTACTGAAAGCTCTCCTAATTAACCCCATTGCACATTTAAGAAAATGTAAGAATACAAAACCCCTAGTTTGATATATGCCTGGGGTGTTACCAAGTGAGAGGCACAAAAGGCACTAGAGCTGGGCACAGTAACTGGTAAGAGCATGACTTTGGCTAGAAGCGAGGAGGACCACTGGATAAACTGGCTCTGTGGAGGAACAGTCTCCATATATTAAGGTGAAATCACTGGAAGTCCAGAAACTAACATCTTTTCCAGATAGACCACTGTGGTTCCTTTAAAGAAACTGTCTGACAATAACAGTGAACTGCTTGCCAAAAGGGTGCTATTGCTTGCTCCACCCTTGCAACACGTTTGAATGTCCTTCACACTCAGACAAAAGCATGTCTTCCATTACCTAGTACTTTTGATATTTGACTTTGAAATTACTGGCAAAGAAGGCAATAGCTATTCCAGATCTTAGTAAAGTCTACTTATAAAAAGCTCCAAGAGCAGATTACATACTAAGGGGAGAGAAAGCTGAATATAAAACTCTTGCTGTATTCAGAAACACATCCAATGAAGTTAACAAGAGCTTGTTTACTTCTCAGCTTCTTCTCATGACATTTTAACTTTCTCTAGACAAGCATTTAGTAGCTATTATCCATCATAATTTGTGATAATTCCAAAGAAGTGCTATCTCTGTTACATAATAAGCACATTACAGCCTTGCAAAAACATTCCCTGGCAATAGTGGGCCACTTCCCAAACCAGAAGAGCCTTTCAGAGAGCTGGGGTAAAGTTCATTCAGATACACAGTAAACAGAAGGCAGCCTGGCACCATCTCGCTCCCACTCACCCCCACCAGCGAGGGGGAAGCAGGACACAGAGCTTTGCTTTTGTTGTTAGCAGATTTAAAATACTGTTAAACCTGATATCTGAATAGATTATCCCCAGAAACATAAAATTCCTGCATGCAAGAGGTATTCTCAAAACAAATATAACAGGGCAGCACTCCAGCACTCCTCCTCAGACAGATGAAAACTGACCTAGATCTACTGAATATAATTAGTTCTGTTTATAAATGGAAACTAACTTTGACATTTAACTGATGTTTTCTTGAGATTCCTATAGGAAAACCAGGAGACATAGAATCAAATGTTCTAGCAACGTTAATGAAAGGTGAGTCTCCATTTTCCACACTGCTCTGGAAATGGCAGTTTCTTAATGAGGACTTTTTCCTGCATGACCTATCTGCTACTCTTTGATCTTTCCTTGAAACTGATTAGATCTAAAGAAAACCCCCCAAATGAACCCAGGACAAAAACAAACAAGCAAACAAAACAAAACAAAAAAAAATCACCACTAGAAACACACCCAAAAACCACCACAAAAAAAACCCAACACAAAACAAAAAACAAAAACACCACCAAGAAAACCCCAAATACCTTTCCTCAGTAGAAGTGTTTGTGACTTTACCACACAGTGCTGTGAGTTTAGGCATGGAGCAAAACTGGTAATAAACAAATTCCTTATGAGCAGGACACTGCTCCTGTGGAGATCTCCAGTACACAAGTGGGGATACCTCTAGAATGAGATGTTCAAAAATACCTATAGGGAGTATAAATCCATTGACATGCAAATGCTGCATGGGATGTTTCAGAAACAAAGCCCAGCTCTCATACCATGACAGACTAGTTGAGGCTGGAAGGGCCTCCTGGAGGGCATCTAATCCAATGCCCCTGGCACAGACACTCATACAAGTACAGAGTGCAAAAGAAAAGGAATTATTTGGGAGAGAAAGGGAAAATTCCCTATGCTTAATGATAGAATTATTAGAAACTAGCAACAATGAGATCAAGATCTGAAAAGTGGTATTTTAATGCATATTCACACTTAACTGTTGTTCAGCTTTTTCCTTTTTTCATCCCTTCTGCTTTTCTGCCTTTTTTACCTTCAATGACCAGGAATATTACCTGTAGCTTACAATTAGAAATCCATTCCATGCTTCCTGACACCTCTACTATAGAGATTCATAGCAGTCCAGAATTCCAACTGCTCTCTAAGGATGAATATTATTGTGTTCCTGGAATCTATTACCACCATCAACACTTCTCAGCAAGAACTGAATGGCTGTAAATTGGTAATATTTCACTCTGTGCAAGTTTTAATATATGACACAACAGACATAGAAATCCTTCATTACCACTCCACCAATTAAAATACAGGATTTCCCCCTGTAATTGAATCCCAGTACATTCCTTCTTCCTCATTCTCACCTAGAACATGAACAACATTCCTTCATTACATTAAAGGTTTAGCTTAGTATTATCTTCCCTCCTGGCTGAGACTTTTAAAACTGTTTATATTAACGTGGCTTAGATAGTATCTCGTTACTTCTAAATAAAAACAGATACTTTAGAAATCTTAAAGTAAAGCAACTGAAGGAAAATGATCAAGATATTAAGCAGGTAGGAAGTAGAAAAGAGTTTTCTAAAAAATAAAGTTGCTCTAAACAAGAATAGGATTAAACATGTAAAAAGTAAGTTGAAACTATCAGTCAAACTATTGTTTTCCTACATCATGTTACCCATAGTTATAAAAACTGCCTGGTGATGAATCACTTGGAACTATTTTTAAATGCATCTATGTGAATGATATTTATAGTTTATGCCAGCTTATCTGTTCTGCATGGTTTTCATGTTAGCACCTTTTTAAAGGGTGACAGGAACTGCCCAGCAGAGCAGACAGGCCCACCATGTCCCATGCTCCCCTCAAAGGCTCTGGCAGAAGGAAACATCTTCCTTTACTCCTGCTGGATGAGCACAAGAACATAGGCACAGGGATTCCAGAGCTTATCTCCAGCACCTGCAGATAATACTCCAGGTATTATCCTTGTTGCAGTAGTGCTTAGACCCAGCCAGCTTCTACACAAGCCTTTGACAGAGGCTGCGTCTGTCATGAAGAACTAACATTGTAAGTATGAGACTGTTCCACTGAGTGCACTGGGACTGCAGATTATCTCCATATTCCATGGAGATGTAAATCCACATCAAAGCACACTCATCTGTACCTATACAGCCCAGTACACAGGATCCTGCAGTTGCTTTGCTACAGGAAAGGGTAATCAAGTCCAGAAGGAAAATGGTCCTTGCCCAGTCCAACCATCCTATCATACTCCTCTCAGCCCTGAGATGCCTTTTCCAACCAAGAATTTCCTTCTACTGCCCAAACACCTCTGCAGACTCCCATATCTGTTATCAGAATCTTCTTTCTTTTGGCTTTGAGAAGATACAACAAAAGGTTGTGTATATAGGATTAATTCGGAGGGTCTTGTACATAATTTAATGCCTTCATACTGTATTCCCATAATTCACTTATTATTTGACCATTATTGCCCAAAACAGCTGCACAGACCATTCTGAAAGATCACAACTAATTTGGAAGCAATGAAAACAGAATGGTAATGCGTGTTAATGATGTTTGCAGCTTTGAAAGACCATCTTCTCTTAGAGGCAAGAGCAGGTTATTTATTTCTTTAACAATAACACCTGAAACACAGAAGAACTTTCTCAGGATTCACAAGACAAGGATGATCTAGGCTGCATGGCTGATTTGTAAAGCTGGCATTTTAAGAGAGATTCCATTTAAGTGCTGGTGATGTAACACAACCATAAAGCTGCAAGGAGGAAGAAAATTCCCTAAAGTAGAGAAACCATGGGGCTTATACTTAGAAAAATTTTTGCAAGGTATTTGTCTTTACAAGAACTGAGCTCATGTCAGGGCTATGTGACTGTAGTGGTGAGCACTTGTTGATTCTGCATAGAAAACCAGCATCTGTGCCTGGGCCAGGGCAGGGAGGGAGCCCTTGAGGGTGTATTGAGGAGTTCACCCAGTGCACTGAGTGACTCTGCCCTCTGCCACGGTGACCTCAGCTGGGGTTTCACAGAAGTCACAGGACCTGGGTTCTGGGTAGCATGGAAGAATAGACAGATGGTGGATCATCTCAGGGACAACCACCCTTGACTGCTTGCAGTGGTGACTTTAAATGTTTATGTTTCTTTAAAATACAAAAATGTTTCTTTAAAATACAAAAAGTAAAACTAAAAAATTACATTTACAAAAAATTGTTTCTTTAAAATACAAAAAAATTACTGAAATACAAAAATTCTTTTAAATTTTCTGTTTAATGTTTCTTTAAAATACAAAAAAAACCGAATCCAAGCCCCCTCCTTTTCATCTCCTGGAAGAGGGTGACATGTCCACAGGTGCTGCAGCACTATGGACATCATAGTGCTCCATCTCTAAGTCAGTCTCATTATTTACCAGTTTAGCAATCATCACCTGGAATAGATGCACTTCTTGAGCTCCAGGAAACTTGTGCTGCTTATACTAAGTATGTACTGTACACCAGGAACAAAGTGCATCAGCCAGGTATTTCACAGGTATAACAAACTTGGACCTGAACTTCAACTGGCTGCCAAGCTCCTTGGCTCTGAATTCTTTATCTGTATATGAAGCTGATTTCAGTTTGTTTTCATTTTTTTCTCCCTTCTAATGAGAGTCACTTGACTCTCATTAAGATACCTATTTATACTCTAAAGTCTAATACATGAGCCAGTGCTTTTCCACAAGCAAAAAGACGTAACAGTGTCAGCTTAGGTGCAGCCTAGTCAACACAGAGTTTTGTACTGAAAATAAATTGGTAGGAAGGTTTTGTTAAAGCTATGTAGTATGTTGAATAACTTTGCGATTTACATACCTTGCGGAATTTACAATCACTACTAATTTCATAAAATATTTTTGGAACCACTCCACTTACTTCACTTCATTTCATAAAGTACCTGTTCAGGTTTTAGCTGATTTAGGTACATGTATGCATAAAAATATTTGCACATACACACACACAGGTTTCATGGTCTCTTGAAATATGTTGTAATTAAAACCACACACAAATGAGACACAGCTCCTTTCAGTTAAATTCAATAGCACTGAACAAAATTACATTATTCAAACAGACTGCACTTCCCTTTGTAAAGTTAAAAGATAAACTCAAATCAGGGAAAAAAATGCACCCTTTAGTATAAAACTATAGTAAGAATCATTAAAAAAAAATCTAGAAGATTCACATCTCTGGAAAAGAAGTATTTTCATCAAAGGGAAAATAGTAAGCTTTCAAATAATTAAAATTATCTCAGGAACTGTGCAGTGACCATACCTGGGATGCATCTTTGTCCCCTGAGCAGTTCCAGTTTTCAAAATCCCTAATAAACTCCTGTATGCCTGGCTGCCAACTCAGGTTAATAATAGCAATGAGCCATATTCATCCAAAACCACAAGACTGTCAGGTGACATATCAAGAGGTCTGAATTTAACTCAAACAAAAGACTCTCCATGCTGCAATGTAAAAGCCTTAATCCTAGCAACAGGAGCACAGAAACCACCTTAAGGACAGCAGCGTCGGGGTTTGCATCAGGCTGCATTTGCACTGCCCCGGAGTTTCATAACCCAAATCCTGCCCCACAGTTCTGCACAAACTAGGATTTCTGCTCGAGAAAAGAGCGCTCGTCTTCTCCGCTCCTTCGTCTCTTCCAGGGTTTGATGCAGAGATCAGTGTAATTCACGGGGAAGCCAAGCACTGCCCAGGCAGCGCCATCCATCCGCCTCCCGTCCGTCACTGCACTCTCAGCTCCGTCTCATGACCGAGTCCCTCGGGCACCCGCAGCCCGGCACCTCCGAGCCGCGGCAGCCGGGAATTCAGCCCGCTTGGCGAGGAACGCGGGGGCGAAGCACGGCAGCCTCCTTCCAGCCGGCAGCCCCAGCCCTCACATTCCTGAGAGCGGCGGGACGCTCTCGGCGGAGCCCGGGAGCGCGGGTGGCCGGGCCCGCGCTGACAGCCATCATGTGACACAGCTGTCACCGCGGGCCACCTGCGGCCGCCAGCCTCGGCGACACTCCGCGCTCCAGCCCTTCCTCACACAGAGGCTTTGGAGCGCTCCTCCAGGCAGGGGCTTGGCGGAGAAGGGGAACGAGGAGCCACCCCGTTCGCTGCTACCTCTGCGACACAACATCCTTCCCGCTCCCCCTCCCCTTACAAACAAAGAGCGCACTGTGTGCTCAGCGAGGGCTCATTAACATTACACGGGAAGAAGCGGGGATATGCAAGACAATCGCATGGCCATAGACGGGAAAAAAATTAAATACGCAAAATAATGCGCTCAAAGAAAACCCGAGTAACCCGGGTGGCTGTAAACAAGGTTTCCTGATTGTGCTGTAGTGTAACCCGGGTCATGCTAGGAAGGGTACCAGACATCACAACAGAAAAGTACGTTTGTTTAACAAACATTAAATAGCAAAGAACTGTTTAACAAACTTATCTCTAAACTGTGGGAGAGGAATAAGACAGACGGACAGAGAAGGGAAGAAGGAATTGGGCATTCAAAAATGCAATGCACATTAAAAGCCATCTAGTCTTGTCACTGGCATGGGTGAGGCTAATCACGCATACTATTAATTCTGTAGGATCTTCGGATAAAACTCAAGTAATACATGAAGGCAGAAGCCTACAGAATCATAGAGCCTACTTTATTTTTTCCAATGTCTGAAAACCTACACGTTTTGCCAATATTTTAAATACATAAGCAGCAAAAATAGATTCATCATCAGGAACTTGTTCCACAACCCAGTGCTATCGTTCCCCTGTATCACAGTGGGTGAAGTAGCGCACCTGTTCAAAGGGTCTGGTTCCAAGACTATACAATCTCAAGAGGTCAGATGCTACTTGTCCTCTGAAATAGATTCCAAAGCAGAACATGAAGTTCCTTGTTCTGCTACACATCTCATGGGTTAAGTTCAAGGAGAAATGCTTAAACTCTTGCCACCACAATGGTTTTGTTGCTGTTTTATAGGATGGTAATATTTTTATGTTTGGTGCTGGACAAGTGTTTTGACACAAAAGCAGCAAAACTAGAGAGGTAACACCATTATCTTTTGATACCATGCTTTACAGGAAGTTTCTCATTCAAAAATGAAGAATTGAGGCCCTGATGCCACAAACACATACATTACAGACTTGGCTTTTCATATATGACTAGTGCCAAGGAATTCAGTGGAATTACTCACATGAGCAAAACTGGGCATATGCTGGTTACAGGAATCGTGCCTTAAGCACAAATCTTGCCTTTAAAGCTTAAAATGCCAAGCTTTAGGAGATAAAAGCAGTAACATCTGACCACTCCTACCTACCTTCTTGATCTAGTGAAGGAATGTGTAGTGTGCAGTAACTACCTGTGTAGCAAAGGCACCACTCTCTAAAGGTTACTGATGTCAAAAGTGACCTTTTTTCTTAGACATGCAATGCTGAGAAGCGCCATGTATTATGTAAACATTTATTTACAGGAGTAACATCTAAGGTTTCCATTTTACCTCACGGTAACCCGATGCATATTAAAAGAAGTGCTTTGAAAGCTGACCCAACTTCCACCCCAACAACTGACCAGGAAAAATATTGGAAGGAATTTCTCTGCAAATAGAGACAGACTCAAATTGTACAGAGAGTAAACAGTGCTTTAGCCAGATCAGTGAGTATTTATTGCTTGAGGAAGGAATTCAGATATTCGATGTTTGTTTATACACACTGCCACCACTTCCATATCCAAGAAAATACTGGAGCATCTTTAACATGAGATATGCACTATCCTCCTCTCTAGGTGTATATCCAGGCCTCTCTTTAAAGGGTGAAGGCTTTTTGTGTCTAAAATTTGAGCTTGAAAAGCAAAGCTGGTAATATTACCCTGCTTCAGAAAAACACTTAAGTTCGAAAAAATAAAGTTATCAAAATCTCCTGTCATAGCCCATCAGCTGCTAGGGAGATACTTCAGTATCCATGCACATCCACCTAGCTGCAGGTGCAAAAGATGGAGATGATAGTGTTCAACTACATTCAGCAGCCCAGAGCCCAATGGACCCCCTGCAGACCCTCACCCCTGACTGGGGCTGAGACATGTTCTCAAACACATAGAAGCCAAAACCAAACAGCACTAAAAATAATCACTTTCTTCATTCTATCCAAAGGCACTTCTGTAAACACTTAAAACAACTGCAAAGGCTCATATGCACCTTTTGGGTATAAATCATCTGATTTTAAACCAAGTAGACATCAGAGTATCCTCAACCACAGGCTAAAAGAGTAATGAAATTATTAATTTTTGGTCATCACTGCATTAACAAGTTTCTTCAGTCTTTCTTCTGGAGGAAGGCCTCTCTCACACATGCTGTAAATGCACACAATAAAGAGCCAGTGAGTGAGCCAAGAAATGTTTATTGCTCAGTAATGCACAAAGGTAGAAGCTGGAAGCCACACTAGACGAAAAGGGAGAAAACCAATTAGGATTTTATTTGAAATCTGACTGAAATACTTGGATACCATTCCTCTACAAAATACTCACCTCAGTAGAACTACCACTGAGCTAGACTTCTAAAAAAATGTGCTTTCTGTGCATTTTTGTACCCCTGCAATAAAAATATTCCTCACTGCTGGAGAGGCAGAATAGAGATGTTAAAGCATGAACCTTCCATATATACCTGGAGCACATACACAAACCTGCACACACAAACGTAAGCCCAGCCAAAGGTCAGCAAGAGCCCAAATGATGAGAAAGATCACTGCAAACGAGTTTCAAAACATGAGCCCTCTATTCTTTAAAGGAAACTAGATTGCTAAATGTTGAAAGAAAGTGCTCTTGATATGAGATTAAACCAAACCAAACCACCAAAAAAAACAACCAAAAAAAACCACCAAAAAAGCAAGTTTACAAGCTATCCATACACAGGGTTCTCACTACCAGCAAAAGATCTCATGACTGGAATAAACTGTCTCTACCAGCATTTTAAAGGAGCATCAGCAACTACAAATCTGCCTATGAGCATTCTTGGGGGGGTAGGACACTAAACAATTACCTCTCTTTTAAGAAAATGGAGACCTCAGCTGATTGACTATCTGCTGTTGTAATTTTTCATGTCATGATAAAAATGCTGAAAATAAATAGAACTATCAAAGTAAAAATCTGATGCATGGTCAGGCTGCTGAAACAGTGGTGTTCATTTTGTATCACATTTCCAATCACAATCTACTATAAGACACCAAACAAACCTCCATAATACCAGCTGGTACTGCAAAACAACAGGGCATTTTCCCCCTGCCAAACAGTTATTTTATTGTGCACACTTGGGTGTGCAGAGCAGACTCTTCTGCTGTAGTTATTAACAATAAAAACATGCAAATAATAAATGTAAATAGCTCAGTACTGTGTGTGTTTAATGAAAAGTTGGGGAGAAAAAAGTTACAATACAAATTGCTTTTGATGAACATAGTTGGAAACAGCATAACTATTGGAAATAAAGCCTCTCCTAAAATCATTCAGAATTATGTAATGCAGCAGAGGAGGGTTGTGGGGGGTAGTCTGTGTTCCCTCCTTTATGCTGTGTAGTTCTGGAGATGTCATGATAGATTCAACAATCCTTAAATCCACACACAAAACTAACTTCACAAAATAAAATCAAGCTCACAAGCTTGATTTATCAACTACAAAGTTTGCTTAGGGAACTTAATGGTCAATTGATGTATTTTATTTTGAAAACTGAGAATATTAACAAATGAAACAATGAAAAAACAAATGAGAGTCAAGGTTGACTGCAAGACCTCTCTTGTCAAGAAAATTATGGCACCTCAGAGGAATCACTAAGGCTCCACTGCTGTTATCAACCCTAATATTAATAATAACAATAAACCCTTTAAATATTCCTGATGGAATAAGGGTACTTTGGCTGAACACTCCTAGCATTTTCATTTTTTTAATAGACAAATATTGAATTTCCTGTATTTATCTTTAGCTTAGAGTATCTTCAAGACTTTTATTTTCAAGCACTTCCCAGAAGCCATAAGGCCTACGGCAGTTTTATTCTTTTTGCACCACTGAAAACTGAGATTTTCAATATATTACTTCAGGAGACATTAAAAGAAAAGCTGCTAGAGCAAAACTGCCATTGTGCTCTAGCTATGCCTGACATGTCAGCTGATTCTTACACCAAGAAAACACATCTAAATAAGCTTTTCTTTAAATCAGACAGATACATCTAAATATAAAAATTTAAAGGCTAAAAGACTAGACTTTAAACAGCTGCAATTTTTTAATGTCATGATTTTTAACCTATGAGCTGTACCAGAGTAGGTGATGCTCTGTCCAGAGTGCCAGGAGATAGTGCACCTGCCAGGGCATCTGCCCAAACCCTGTTTTTTCCACCCTGAAACCCTCTGGATTGGCAGCAGGCAGCCAGGATACCTCCAGCCTCGAAATGCCACTCCATGGAGCACCCAAATCAATGGTACCTCCAGTGCCAGTACAACAGTCAGAAAACCTTTGGCTGCAGACACTGGGACCTGCTGCACAGCCCTGCATGTGACCCAGGAGCCTCTGCTTTGTCAAGGTGCAGGGAGACATCTGCTTATGCTGATTAAAACATCCTGTAATACTTGTTTTGTGAGTTTTATAAGGGGAAAAAATATGGCCTTGGTGGTGAAAGTCATCCAATGCAGGCAAAGCAGCATGGGGCTTGGAGCATTCCTTGGCTGTAAGCCATGCTCCTGTAATTGATTAAGGTGGCTGCACTTGTGTCCGAGTGGTAATTGAGAGCCTAATAAATCTCCACACAAGTATTTGTCACTCAGAGATGAAAAGTAATTGTTATGGACCTTCATAACGAGCTACAAGTGGTAAAATTACAACTAATATTAAAAATACCAAGGAAGCCCACAGATCATTCCCAACTTCCTTGCTCAACATTCATATTCTCAGTTAAATTTCCAGGAGTGTCAAATGCACAAGGCTTTCAGCTAAATCATCCCCACGAACTCAAATCATTCTAATTCCTCAAGATTATGTTGCAAACTCCCTGGTCTTCCTTCCCCCTATCCCCGATCTCATTTATCTTCGTAGGCAGCATTGCTCTAGCCGAGCTCTACATGCTATTCTTTTCCCTAGGGGGAAAAAAAGGAAAAAGCAGCAGAGCTGCAGCTGGTCAGGGTTCCTTGGAAAAGGAGGAAGACAGAGGTTAGTTACTCCAAAGATTCACAGGCATCAGTGCCTGAACAGCATTTTACTCTGTCCCTCATGTGACTGTTTAATTAGGTGTTGATTCACTCAGTCATGAGACACAAGGAAAAAAAGGCTGCAAGCCTCAACGTCAAAGTAACGCCTGTTCTGCCAGTTTCTGTATTAGCAAAGCACAAAGGGGACATCCAGTTCTGAGAAGCAAAACTTGTGTTTTCTTGCCCATAAACCAATCCATGACATCATTTCAACCTTTTCATATTAAAAAAAAAGTAAAAAAATACATATGAATTATTTCAAAGATGCTTGTGAATTCCCTGATTATTCTCACCTTTAAGAGGCAGGACCAGTTCAAGTGTCCACAGGGTGAGCTTCCTGGCCAGGCTCTGAAGCCCTGAGAGTATCCCCTTCCAATTGGTAATCTGTGTCCAAGCTGCCTCAGGATATCAGGCTTTCTTTTGGGGATTGTTTATTTGCTTTTCAAAAAAGAATACAAGCTATTTTTCCATGGCTTTACTCCTGCTGTTAAGTTTATTTCTCGGCCTCCTTAGCACCAAAAAGCAATGGAGACTGATTCCCATAGCAACAGGCTTTAAAAATATCAAGGAAATTTTAAGGACATGATAAACCAACTTCACAAACTGTGTATGTTTGTAATAGGAAAAGCTGGCAGATAATTGTATATACTCAGTTCAAACAAGGTTTGATGTAGGGATAATCCTAAGATGCTGCTCTCAGCCCAAAGCCTTGGGTTATAGAGGACTACAGTGAACTTTAGCTTGCTTTCTTACACCAGGTCATTTACCAAGACAGTCACACAAAATTAATACATGATGATAATTTTTCCAATGAAGATGACATTTAAGCTCAGGATGTCACTGAAATGCATCAAATGCCAAAAGCTTTATTCCTGAAGAATACGACTCCCTAAACCTTTGATTTTAAACACTGTGTGATTGTAGTCTCACCCTCCACATTTGTGTAGATTTTACAAATTACTTGAAACACATGCCTAGTGCTAAGCACATCAGTGGGTTCATTGGGAGCAGTCAAACTACTTACAGACTTAGAGCACATGCCTGAGCACAGTGCTGACTCAGACTTATTGCCCTCATCAGCTTTCACCAAAACCCCATCTCAATTACACAGGAACAACTGCAAACTAAAGACAGAGGATTATTATACAAGCAAGTATAATAAATTTATATCTATGGAATGAAATTCCAGGCTGCCCTATCCATACGTGATGATCATTAATATTAACATCCCACAAGTCCTAATGATATATACTCCCTATGAATCAACAACTGCCTGATACCACCATTGCTCACTTGCCATCTAAGCATCTTCCAACACCTTCAAATGTCTGATGTAGTCCAGTTCTGCAATCTTCCTGCACACAAAGCGGTTACCTGCTGCCAAAAGCCTAGAAGACTTTAACTCATCTCTTTACATAACCCTCACAACCCCTAACTGTAAAGTACATTGCATTTCAAGACTATTGCCAGGTTCTGAATCAGAAACAATTACAAATTATTTCACAGATCTACCACATAACACTAATGAATATCTAAGTGGAGTGGGTCTATCCTACAGCTTCTTTTCAGGAAGGATGGCTTTTCTAACTTGGCTCCAACCCATGCACTACACATCCCTCCCTTACTGGCTTTACGAGTCAAACAGGCCCCTACTTTACTTGCAGAAGGGATGAGATCTTGATTTGTGCAGAAATCTTGCAATAGGAAGAGCCCCAAGACTACTCTGAGGAGCCTAGACTGCTTAATTCTCCAAGGCAAGAGTCATGCTGCTCAATTGTTTTTCAAATTAAGCATGTAAAGGTGACCTGAAACTATTTCAGGTAGATTTATATAGAGCAGACACTAAAGACATTGGTTGACTTCACTTTTATGTAACTCATAAGGACAAATAAAAATCAGATGCTTGAACAAGCCACAATTTCATTAATATTGGAAAAAAAAAAATGCAGACAATCAGAATATTGGAGCAGCCTGGCACCTTCAAGCAAATGCACCTTAACTGTAAGATCCTAAATGTTTTTCCCCAAAGCAGAACATGTAAAAATGCATTTAGCTATCATCTAAGGCCTGCTCAACCTTTAAATCAAGCCTAACAAAGTGCTGTACTGGGTTTGCTCCATTGTACTTTGCTCACTGCCACAAGGAGCTCTGCACCCTGAGGCTTTCTCCCATACCCTTCAGTCTCACTATATGCTCAAGGTTTTGGGTTTCCAGGAATGGTAGGAATGGAAAATACAGTGTAGGACTGCCCACTGCCCAAGGTCTTCAACTCAACTATCCATCTAGAGGGATTTTCCACAGTGGAAAGACTGGTCAAGTATTACAGAGAACCCCATATGGCAGCTTTGAGCACCAGCTGAACATAGTCCTTACATACCCCAGAGCTTTACTTACTGCTAAAATCTTTGTCTCTGATAAAGAAATCTGCAGGTTCAGCTCAACATGCCCTCCCTGGGTATCAGCACTGAAACTCACTCCAAACACACACCTTCCTTATCTCAGAACTGAGCTGGAACACAAAGTCCAAACCAGCTCTGCCTGACAGAATCAACAGAATCACTTGATAAAACCTAAGTTGTTTTACTGGGAGAGGCTGTACTTAATCAAGATCTATATGTATATTTAGTGTATGTTCAATAAACACCTCTTTGCTGGAAGTAATGGAATTGATGTGAAAACAATTCCAGACAATCCCAGCCATCACAGCTTGCCAGCAGATTTCAGCCTGTTCACATGAGCATCCTTAAAATGTGGAACGCAAAGAAGCCTAGTGCTGCAGGTAACTTGCTGTGAATCAGCAACATACAAAGCTATTTATTCCACTGCATGAAGAGGCAAGAAAGGCTCACATGCTGGACATCAATAGTTGTCAATGCCACCAGGACATTTTGGACCGGTTTGTTTTGTTGGGTTGTTTTTTCATGGTCTTTCCAAAGGAGCTATCAGCAAAGTATTTGCTCCCTTTGCTTTTTTCTTCTCTTTTCCCTTCTCCTGCTCATACACATCCCTTGATGTGATACGACAGTAACCCCAAACAGGAAGGACCCCACTACCTGTGGAGGAGGAGGAAGGGACAGCACAGCACCCAGGTGAACCCTTCAGAGAGGAGAGGCAGCACTGCAGGCCTGACAGGACAACACTAAGAAGAGAGCAGAATAGAAGGGAAAGCACGATGGGCTTTAATTCTCTTCTTCTGTGTGTGAATGCATATGTGTAAATACAAGCTCCAAAGCAGAGCACCAAACAGGTACAGTGACAATGAGGGAGAATACTACAAGGAACAAAAATCCCAAGCAAAATGCATCACAGAATCACTAAGGTTGGAAAAGACCTCCAACATCATCAAGTCCAACCTTTGACCAAACACCACAATGCCCACAAACCCATTATATCCTGTAAAATGTATGTATGTAATCACAGCAGCATCATACAACTGCTTCCAACAACACTTACACATGTACCTTTGTAACCTTCTGAACACAGGGCAACTCCAAAATGCTTGTATTTATAAAGCATCTATTAGCCCCCAAAATCACAAAAATATTAGCATTATGGTTCTGATATTAAGAAGCAAATGAGTCTGCCCAGTATTACATGATAGCAATTTAGGCTTGTCAACACAGTGCACACAGGTAACAAATTTACCTGTCTCACTGCTGGGGGAAACACCAAAGTTCTTCTCTCACAGACAGCAGCTGAGCAAGGCAGGAAGGTTTCTGCTTTGTGGTATCCTGATTACTGTGAGTTGGGACAGGTGCTCACACACTCAGAGCCAAGACAGCAAATGAAGATACCTGAGAATATTTTCAAATATACAGATATATGTATTTGTCTGACACAGACAAATAAGCAAACGTGACACAGATCTAACAGTGAGGTCTTTCTTGTTCTTGTTATCTCTTTTCTTCCAGCATGAACATCCTTCAGCAAAGCTCAAGGCTTTGGCACTTAAAGCCTCCAAACCCTAGTGAGGATCCTGAGGACTTCATAGAACCTGGCTACTTGGTGTTTGCCTTAATGTTTAAGTTTCTCTTTATTTTAATTTTTATATAAAAAACAATTTAAGGTCAAAGTCCTCGTTCCCACTATATTTTCTCTGTCTCCTCTATCCATACAGATCAGAACAATTACAATTACTGAATCTTACATTAACTTGCATCGGTTTTTTCTCCAGTGTGGGCATAGACTCACCTCCTCAGAGCAATTCAGCTTGTTTGTCCTGCTAGCTACTAATAGAAAAGACCAGTGTTGAAATGAGTATATACTAAACTCAAGTGGGGAAAAACCCAACAAAATCTCAAACAAACAAACAAAAACCCATAACATCTGGTGTCTTATCTTCTGGCCCCAATGTGACAAAAAGCCTTACACAACACACAAATGTAAGATACATAGCAGTTTCTGAGCATTCTTCAATTGAAAAAGTAAATCTGATGATACATTTTAAAATAGCTACATATTCAGGCTAACCAAAATTATTCACTTCTTGATAACTGCAGAAGAGATACTGTGGGGAAAAAACCTACTAACATTTAAAGAAAGTAAAATAAATTAGTCTTATTACAAAATGATATTTCTGCCTATCTGAAAAAAAACTTGGAAAATATTTCTTTATACAAAGATAAAATTCTGTTATAGTCTCAAAAGAAGTTAAAGTCACCCTGATTTTTTAACTTCTACACTTTTTTATTATGTCTGTTTTGGGAAAAAAAAAAGAGGTCAGCAGTTCATGATTAGCATCTCTTGTATGACTAGTAAATATACCCAGTTAAGAAACCATCATGCTCATTTTCACAGCTTCTTAGTACTTCATGCTGTCAGTAGAACAATTTCCTTTTCTACTGAGCAAGTAATTTCCAATAACTCACAGCAGCTGAAATATGTTTAAGTACTGAAAAAACCAACCACTTTTTTCTGTCTGACTATTTAAGTTCTATGTCAGAGTACGGGCTGCCTTTAAATAGAAACACAGTTAGCACTGTAAGTCAATTCATTGTCCTGAATTTGAGGCATTTCTTTAACTCTGTCTTAAGGGGTAATACTGTTATTTTTCCTGTGGGAACAAGAAAATTCTGGCAGACTTCTTCTCAGACAGCTTCTCAGATATTCAGATACTGTCATTCAACTAGAACAAGCTTCTGAGAAGGAGCATACTCCTGCCAAATTCCACAGCCTGTTCCCTGCACACCCAACCACACAGCTTATCATCTGCATCCATTCTTTGTTAACACCTGAATTGACACAGTTTTTTGCTACAAATTTCTGATATTAAGTTTCATTAAATGGAGTAAACAAACCATTCAGCCAACCCTCCAAATGGCAAGAACGTTTTCTAGATAAGGCTTCACGGGGGCAGTGCAGGAAGAGTGTAAATGTACTCGTCAAGAATCTCATTCATTTCCCATTGAACTGCTCACATATGATGTGCTTCCCTCTGCCAGACTGAAGTCTTCCATTAATTACCCACAAACATGACAAACCAAGTGCTGAGCACACAAGCTTTGGAGGCCTGATTTTAACCCTGGATGTGGATGAGACAAGAGAAACATGGGTATGTAGCAGTGTGTGCTTTCATAGTCTTCAGAAAGCACAGTAATTTAGCTAACAGAGGTTTTGATATTCTGGTATTCACAGTAGTCCAGGACTGGCCTTTCTTGAGGTCACACTACAGCTGCTCCCAGCAAACTATGAAACCACATGACTACTGTCTTTCTCCAACATGCCTGGCTGTCCCCAGGGATATAGCCTGGAAACAGGAATGGACAAAGTACAGCCAGCTCAGAGCTTTAGAGGTATTAATGGGCAGGAGAATCCCAAAAGCAGCCACAGTTTTCACTAAAGTTGGAGAAACTCAGCTAATTCAAACTTCTGTTCTCACATTCTTCACCAGATATGACAGAAATCCATCAAAAGGTTTAGAAATTACTGAGGGGAAATGCAAGGCCAAGCACTGCACTGTGTGAGCCACCATTTCCATTGTTCCTGAGGCTAAAATAAAACAAAGTAAGAAGGCATATAGCAAAGAGTTCCTCTGGGCAATGTTGAAACAATTTACTTTCTCTCTCTTTCGAGTAGAAAGTGACACAGGAATTCAGGTGAAGATACTACTCCAGCTTAAACAGGCACAAGGCCAGGATCTAAAGTCAGGGCTGAACTGCATTTGAAATTTCTTCATTTATCAACTAAAACAGAAGGAAGAGAACTGTAATTTGGCTCCTGTTTCTTCACAGCTCTATATCACACAAACTAAAACAGTGGAAAGTTTCTGGTACTATTACAAATGTTATGTTTTGCTGAAGCAAGAGAAAAAACATTTGAAGGCGCTGAAAGTGAGGCACACACAGAGGGGCATGAAACACCATGAATGTGCAGGGCATGATCAGTGCCCAGAGTAAAGGAAATGTAATTGTTTCTGTGATGCCTTTTACTCATTTTAGACCAAAATAACTACTGAGGATGTTGTGGAACAATCCTGGAGAACCAGTGCAGGATCAGTGGTGTGTGACAGATCATTCCCATGTCTGAAGCTCACTGCTGTCAGCAGGGGCTGTTGCAGGTCCACACCTGGGTACAGCCAACTGCAGGGCAGTGTTGGGTTGTTGATGTAGGTACAAGAAGATTGTTGTTTCTGACACTGGCAGCACTGCAGAATCCTCCACCAGTACCAAATGGGTTCTTTCAAGGCCAAAGTTCCAGAGAGGTAATATACAAGAGCTAGAAGAGACCTATATTATCAACACAAAAGCATCAGACAAGATGGTTAAATATAAAAAGTTTTTACATACAGCCAAACTGTTTAAGTCCAAAGGTTTAATTGCTTAATAAGAGCTATGAAATTAGAAAAGCCAAAAAACTTTATTACAAGCACATTTTACTTGTAGATGCATCTCGCATACATGCATTGTTAGTACTCTATATGTAGTTCATGGAGTATTTCATGCCACAATTCATGTGTTTGAACAAGTTTCTCTGCAATGTATTGTGTTCTGAGTAATAGTGTCTCTGGAAGCTAAAATCTTAAGTTTCAGAGAAGAAAATAATTGTTTATTCAAATGTGCAGAATTAACTCAAGTAAAAGCTTCAGTTGAGCACTAAGCAACATTGTTAACCAGGCATTGCAAAATTTATTTGGAAAATAACATCTGTAAAACTAAATAAATCCTTTTCAATACAAAGACTACATAACAACCACTCACATGTCTATGAAGCAGAACATATTTGGGCAGGTCTTGTTATAAATTAATGATTCAATGTAGTGTTTATGGTCACAGTCCTTAGTCACAACAGAATCACATGAATTTTGTGCAAATATATTTCCCATACTCTAGTATTTCCTATATATTAATTCTGCTACTACTCACTGTAAAGATGGAGCAGCTGGTACATTAGCAAACCAATTACTCATTAATAAAATTATTTCCTGTTTTTAATGGGCATAACTTTTTTCCTCCAGCAGATATTTCACAAATTAAGGT
This sequence comes from Anthoscopus minutus, assembly GCA_013399455.1. NCBI lineage: Eukaryota > Metazoa > Chordata > Aves > Passeriformes > Paridae > Anthoscopus > Anthoscopus minutus. The sequence continues at coordinate 95,240 of VWYI01013387.1, forward strand.
TCTCCATCTAACACCACAAACACAAAATTTTTCAGGTCCTCAGAGACAAATTCTGCTCTTGGCTGATTCTGGAAGCCCAGCCCAACCACACTGTGGAATCACTGCTGCAACTGAGCTTTGCATTTTTCCTAATGTTACTCACAAACATGTGATCCTGCAGACATCCAGCTCCAGATGTAGTACTGGGAGGGAACACAACCACTGAGCATGAAACCACCACATGCGTTACTTTCCACTTATAAAACACACTGCTAAAGTGATCACCTACAGCATTTAGCCAAAATTACAACACAAGTTTCAGGCTCCAAGACACACTAGTCCAGTTTACTCCAGAACAGAAGCTTGGATTAATCCAAGCTGTCACCATGAGCATACGCTAACTCGAAGCATACACAGAGCAAGGGATAAATCCCTCTGAAAACAACAAAGGCAATCCATCAGTCAATCAGATGAGCTGATCATCCCAAATCAGCAAGGTTTGTAACATGAGAGATGTAAACCCTCAGTCACCTGAAAACAAATGGTGGAATTGTTTCAGAAAAGGAGAAGACATTGCAGTGCACAAGCAAATACATACATCTCATGCTCTCGGTACATCCTCATGCCTCATGATCCTACCTGCAGTGGGAGAGGGAAGAAACAGAACCCAAGGGTGTCTAGAAACACCTTCTTACAACACTTGCCAGCGTAACACAAGCATGAAGTATTTCCACTTGAGTATATCTATACATACATAATTCACTTGCTCCAACCTCTCCTCAAAAAGATTTCTAATTTAGAGGAAGAAATTGAGATGCAATGAAGGGAACCAAGAAAATGACTGTTCCAAGGGCCACTCAGTGAGGCAGAAACTGCAGCTATCCCCAGACAGCCGCAGGGAGGAAGCGATGCCATAGGCTGGGAGGCAGCTGAGTGTGCAGTCAGTACTGACCTCGTGATGCCCAAGACAGCAGGGCAGCCTCATGATGCCAAATTCTCAAGTCACCATGAGCTTCCAGCCACCACAGGATATGCCAGCAGGAAAAGCAGTAAGGATGACCCTTCACCTGTTAGCTCATTTTGTAATGAGCTTTACATCCTTGTAAAAAATGAGCAAAAAAATGAGCAAAGGGCTTTTTCATTCCACTGTTTATGTTCCCTATTCCACTGGTGATGGGAAAAAGCCAAGGTGAAGCAAGGGCTAGGTGAAGGTCTCACCAGAGCAGGGAAAAAACTTCACAAGGCACACGGCCAGGCAGACACAAGAACCCCAACGGTTTTCAAATTATTTCATCATTCTCTGCACTCACATGCTCCTAGCATGCTGGGAATACCAATCCAAGTTCATTACTTCAGATTAGGTGATAATTTAAGTAAATAATCACTGGACAGACTGCCAACCCTCTGATTATGAGCTCCTTCAGTCACTGTACAGACCCAGCTTAAGTATCGCTTTATTCAGAGCTAGCACCTAATTTTCAAGGACATGCTGGGTGTTTTAGGAACATCACATTCCTACCTGGAGAAGCACTTGGAAGACCTAGAGAATGGTAGCAAGGAGAGCTCGGAGAGTGGCCCTTTCAGAAGAAATTGTCAAAATTATCTCCAAGCTCCAGAGGCGCTCAGTGGCATCTTGTTGCTTGTATGTCTCTGCTTCCAAGATGAAAACTGACTTTATGCAAGGGAAGGTACATAAAAACTTACATGACAGGAAATGCAAAACAGATTTTGGCAAAAATAAGTACTTTAGAAAACAGCAATATATTTCAAAACACAAGCCAAAGGCATAACATCTTAGAGAAAACTGCATAAATCAAAGCGAAGTATTTATTAAAACTTGGTGCACTCAAGCTAATGAATGCAACCAAAAAGCCAAAACCATACTCTTCCAGAGATTAGAGAAGAAATGGATTTTTATAGAGAAGCAAAAACTGAAAGGACATTACCGGGCAAAAATTAGCTTAATAAAAGCACAGTAACATTTCAGATGTTTAAGAATTTGAGTAGTCTTAAAAATTATGGCATGAAAGCTTTATAAATTCATCCGATAACTGGAAAAGATATAAAGCTGGCGTAATTACAAAATGAGATCCAGCTATGCTCTTTTGGAAGACAGACTTTGAGGTGGTGAAATTCCAAGAGTTTTACAAATATTGACAAAAAACCTTGTAGAATGCCAGAAATGAACAAACTTCAAAACATGCTGTTTCATTAATAACAGGTTTTGGTCAGGCTGGCCTGATGCACTGCTGAGGAACAACTTTAAAAAGTCTTGTGCAGAATTGCTAGGATCAGGAATTTGCTGGCTTCATTGCTCCTAAGAACTGACACAATTTGGCAAGAGATCTGCTTTCCTGGGCTCAGCCAAGCTGTACACAGAGCTACCTGCTCCTGAGAAAAAAGTTCTGTGGGTAAAACTTTTAACTGGAAATACCAATGTGAAGACAACTTTTACATACCTCCTTCACCTTACTCCAGTCTCCACTTTAAAAAGCTGTAGTAGTCTGTGGCTACACATTAATAAATGTCTCTGAGTCTCTTTGCACTTTATTCCAAGAAATTAGCCTTTTTCAAGAAGTCATTATGCTTTTGTAAGAAAGCACGTATCATTTCTACTGTGCAAGAACAATAGCTCCGCAGAAAAACTGGCTCATGAAGCATCTTTTTATCAAGCTACCTATTTACAACTCTAGGATTATTGTAATTCCCTTGACGAATGCCACTGCCAAAAATTATGTGAAAAGAAACAAATCTCAGGATACCATTTAAAGTCACTGCCACAAAGAACAGAAAGAGTCTGGGCTGATGGGGAATGCTTGCCTAGACAGATTTCAGGAAATACTACTTTGCAGTCAGCCTGAGGCCTTTCCTGTCTCAGGAACCTTACAAACTATTCTATTCTTGCAATAAACGAGCAGCACATATTACTAGAAGACCCCAAGAAAGCACATGTCCAGGACAACCAAAAATGGCTTTCTCTATCCTAAAGAACATTTAAAATTATTTATTCCTGTATCTCCCAGCTTGAAAAAAAGCACTCATTCTCAAAAATACCTAGATAACCAAAGCAAAGCCCTAAAGGAAAAATGTGCCCAAAGATAATCTACACCATTGGTAAGACTTGAAACTGGAAGGGGTTCTGTCAAGCTTCAGCAATTACCACACAGCTGTACCTCTACAACAGGTGCTTTAACAAGAGCAAAACATCAGTGGAATGCCCTTCGGGGTGAGATGGTTCTTTAGAGCTCCTTAGATTAGAATTTAAAGAAGAGACACTGAAGCTTTTCTTAAGCTGTAGTGTAAAAAGAACTCCCAATTAATAATCCCTCTATCCTCCAGCTAGGCAGGCAGGATGTCTAGAGACAGAAGGGAACAAGTATTTGAACTTCATACATAAGATGGAAAAAATCCCCACTGAGTTTCCCTCCAACATAGAGCCCCAAAACGTACAAGTCCCACAGTTCAGTGTTACAAGACAATCCCTCTCCCTCTGCCACATGCTAACAGTGCTACAAGTCTAATCAAGATCCCAACACATTCTCCTGCAGAAACTCTGCTGTAGTCTTTGCAGCTGTATTTACCACTGGAAATACTGCCCACATATCCTGACGAGGATATAAAGCCTCAGCCCTCTTGGTAATTTACTGAGCTTTGGGCTCAATCTACTGAGCTCATTCTGAAGAACAAAAAGCTGGTTGAGTTTTCAGTGACTTACCAGTTTCATTTTCTCCAGAGGGCTAGAGTGATTCCTGGAAAGCCAGGAAAGACACAGCAGATGAAAATCACTATCTGTAACAGTCAGTAATGTAAACGTGCAATGGAACGTTTTGTGTGCCCACATAATATACAGCAGAAAAATACATGGCTGCTTCTGCTTAATTTAAGGAAGTTTTTGTAAGATTATTTCCATGTTACTGCAACAGGGTTCATTTATTTACTACTTTAGTGTATTTCCAGTTTAGACATATACAGCTTACAGCTCATGTGAACACCTTTACATATTTTTAGAACAGGAGTACTTTGATTCTAAAATTCTAGAGAACTGCTTATATGAAATTTTATTTTCCTAATTACTGTAACAGTCTGAGTGTGGGCTGAGCTCTCCTGTCACCAGCAGTATGACCAATATGGCCAAGAGATCCTATTTATAGTAAGAGTTACTTTCAGGGAAAATCCACTCACATGCTTATTATTTGCAGTAGACAGCAGGTACTTCACACCTTGGAATATAATGGCATGACTCTTCCCTCTTAGAATACTTGCAGGTGTTTCTGCATTTCTTCTAAACAGATTTTACCACTAAAATTTGATTATTCTTGCTGACCATGTGAATGTCAAGCTGTAGCAAGAGATTTCAGTCTAAGGGCTGGCTATGTCTGCCAATTGCCCTGGATTAAATGGAAGAGCTAGAAAATAAACAAGAAGTGGATCTAATGTGATCTCCTAAAGTTTCTTCTGTAAAATAAACTGCACATATATGTTAAAAAATTATATAAATGGCAAACTGGCACCTCAGCAAATATTTTACAGTTGTTAACTTACTGTTCCCATTACTAAACCTCTTAACTTCTCCAGCACCTCGTCCTGAAGGGTTTTACAGAGTGTGGCTAGACTTAGGCTCACAAAATTTCATGCACCCACAGCATAAAATAGAGATTCTTGGCAGGAAACAAGAAAAAGAAAAAAGGAAAAAAATTTTAAACCCACCACAAGCAAATCAACAAATAAACAAAATGTTTGCCCTGAAAAGCACGGTTTTATTTTTGAAATAGTGTAAGGTCAGATAAATAGAACTGGTGAATTTTTATAATAAGCCTGATAGAAACAAAAAATATATTCATAACAACAACAAAAAAAAAGTGGCAAAATAATCTTTAAATGTTCTGCTATACTAATATCATTGCCAGAGGAATTTGGCCCTTCTCTCCAAGCACATATTATTCACAAAATATAGTAAGAGAACTTATGCATTTTTATGGTTGTTCTACACAGTATCCTCAGTAAGAGACCTGAGTTTTCAAAGTGAGAAATAACAGCGCTCAGGACGTTTGAGAAATGCTCTGTTATTTAGACTGTAAACAGATATAATGTATCAATCCATAAAACATTACCTTGGCCCAATGGAATTGACGAGGCTGTTGAATTCAGGTTCACTGGAACCAGCAACAGTCTAAATTCTAAAGCACTTGTTTCCAGTCTCCAAAGACTCAGCTGTCATAAACAGTCTTTATTTTGTACATTATCTGAAAGTTTCACCAGGAATTGATAATCCTAACAAGCTGTGATCTTAGCTACAAACAGCCCCATTTGGAAAATGAAAGCAGCCATTAGGCAATATGCCTAGAGAGCATCTGTATTCATCTTCAAAAATACTACTGGGTCTCCTAAGTCAGAGCTGGATCTCCTATCCTCCCCAGAGCCGGATCTCCTATCCTCCCCAGAGCCTCATCAGTCTCTCCCTGCAAATTATACCCGTGGATACCCAAAAAAAAAATACAACAAAAACCAAAAACCTGCAAATTTACCCATTACCAGTTGACAGTTCATATCACAAAGTGAAACAGCACTACAGATTGCAGACCCAGTTTGGCACAAAATGATAGAGGTGACAAGGGAAGCACAGCCCTTGCCAAGCATTTGCTCCCCTCCTTTCAACACGGGTGTGATTCCCACATTTCTGCCCCAGATCTGCACTGTAGCTGTTGCATGAACCACCAGTCACTAGATAAACCCATCACTAAGACAGGGCAAAAGGCAAGACAGTTATAGAGAGCAGTTCCAGTACCCCTTCCCTTCTGCACCAAGGGCTCTGGACCAGTATTAAGATGATTTTGAAAGTAAGATCATCATCATTAAAACATTTTGTTTCTTAGAAAAGATCATTAAAAAAAAAGGATTCAGGCGCGACAGCAGTTACAGATCAGTGTCTTCAAAAGTTGTGCGAGCTCCAGGTAATGTTCAGGAGCATGTCTTGACTCCTTGAGAATTTATATAGTCCAATCAATATTTTTTGAAAACTCTTGCGCTTAGATAACCGTAGATACACTATTATCCATCTAAAGTGCTAAATACTGAAGCTAAAAGGGGTATTCCACCACAAGAAATTAAGCCAATCAGTCAGAGATATCCCTTTACAGAGCAACCCAAGGGCGGATCATTTGTAGGTAGTAAATTTCAAGGCAGCGGGTGGGAGAAGAGCTTCACCATACCGTTAGAAGTGCTTCGAGAAGCGTGTAACTCTTACTAATGAAGCAGATTTTATTTGCATCCAGGTGGCAAACCGCACTTTAAAAACGATATAGCAGGTTATCTCTGCCAGGATGCAGGTACGGCATCGCTTTCGAGCGTGGCCATTATTTACGTGTGGAATAGCACAAAAGCTACCTGTTTCCAAGCAAACCAGCCCGCGGAAGCCCCGGGCGAGCTCCAGGCCCCGCAGAGCATCCGAACGCAGCCTCTCCCCGCCCCGTGCCGTGCGAGCCCACTCGGCTTCCCGGGCTGCCCTGGGGCCCCTGCCCTGCTCCCCACGCTGAGCTTGGCCCCACTCGGCCGCTCAGCGCTGCTGCATGACGATTTTCACTAGAAGCCCCACTCCTCTCTTGGCCAAAACTTCACGTTTTCTCCCTGTTCCTGAGGCTGCTCCCGGGGGACCTGCCCGCCTGTCTCCCTCCCCCGGCCCGCAGCATCCCCGGAGGGGCCCACGGGGACCAGGCCCTCACACATTCCGGGGAAGGGGAGGCAGCCGCGGGCTGGGGGCGAGGCACGGCCCGGCGCTGGGAGCGGCGGCTCCGGTGGGGAGGCAGCCGAGCGGAGGCACCGCAGCGGCCCCGACGTGGCGGTTCCGGCGGGGCTACCGCCCCGCTCCCGCCAGAGGGGCCTGGCCCGGCCGGCCCCGGGGCTCCCGTGGAGGACGGAGACGAATGTCCCGGGCTGGGGGGAGCGGGGCACGACGCCAAGGAGCTGCCGATGGGCACGGAAGGGTCTGCCAGCTCCTGCGTCCTCCAGGCGGCAGAGGGAGCGAGGAACTCGGAACAGAAGTTTGGGGCAGGGAAGGAGCGCGGCCTCGTCCCCGTTACCTGAAGACACAGTCGTCGCGGGCGTCCCTGGCCGGGGAGATCAGCCCATGCTTCTTGTTGAAGAGCTTTTGGAAGAGGGTGGGCGGCATTTTGGGGTGCTGCTGCTGCCCCCGCCGCCGAGGCGCTGGGCTCCGCGCAGCGCCGTCCCTCCACCGAGGCTAGTTCCGCCCGCCCGGCTCCATTCGGTGTCACAGTCATATGACAGAAATTAGTCACCCGGCGCGGCCAGGAGGGGAGGAGGAAGCGAGGGGAGGGACGGACGGAGGGGGGGACGGCAGACGGGCGGGGCGGGCCTCGCCTCGTGGGGCGGTCCCACGTGAAGAGCGGAGCAGCGCAGCCTCCGCCGGGAGCGCCCGAGCTTGCGGGGAATTCTGAGTTCCTATTTTTCACCCTCCTCGGCGGCTCTTGCGGCTGCAGCGTGTGCGGGAAAAGCACCCGCTCCCGGCGGGGTTCAGCCGGGGGCAGGGCCGAGAAATCCCCCAGGGGCGGCGACAAAGCGCCGCTGTTGTGTTTTCCTTCTTCGGACGGAAGTTACTGGCAGGGGCCCCAGGAAGGCGAGAGGAGGTCACGGTCGAGGCATCAGATCCTTCTCGTGGCCGTACCCAGCGCCTTCGGGACTCGACATGCAGGGGGTGCACGAGAAAAAGGTGACGTCTTTTATCCCAGACCTCGAAAATCCAGCTCCTGCCCGTTTTTCTTCCAGGTACACGAAGCGATTCTCCCACAGCTGTAGCAGAACGGTTCAGCTCAGATGCACTAGAGTCAAAACCTACAGGGAAGGTGGAACGCGTGTAGTTGATGGCAGAGGAAGCCATCATTACAGGTCAGCCCAGCAATTGACTCCAAAACAATTTTTTTTTTAAAAGTGTGATAGGTTTTGTAAAATCAAAAGGATCTATGCCTTTTTACAAAACTCTTTATCAGTAATACTTAGGTGAAATAGAAATCCTGGTAACAGTTAACAGTCTCCTTCAATGTCTCACTGTTCAGATACAACCCTGCTAGAAACTTTAAGTAAGGACAGACAAAACTGACTCATCTTCTTTCCCTGGAAAATGGAATTAAGCTAGAACAACTTGTGATGTAAGATTAAATTAAGCAGATTATTTCTAAGTCATTATTTAGTGCATGTGTAATGTATCTACATAATGATTCTTCACAATCACACATCTGTAGGAACTGTGTTTTCCACTACCAGAAGTTGTAGACAATTCTACCACAAAAGCGGAATTAATGGTTAGATGTTCTGTACAGAGGACACACATGTCTGCCATAGATTTATACATGACCAATCTTTATGTCCTTTCACCAAGTGGAAGCCTCCTGGCTTCAAGAGGAGTATGTAAATATGTCTCAAAGATAAAAAGTCCTCGGGGAACAAAACAAAATGAGAGAATTTTGGCCAGGACATACAACTCAGCTCAAGGAGTTTCACAACTTAGAGCGATGAAGATTTAGCTAAACTCAAGTGCATTACAATTCAAGCTGATGGAGTCCCTTTAAATATAAGTGAACTTATGTGTACATTCAGCATATTTTGATTTGGGCCCCAGACATCTCTCTTCTGTGTCTAAAGATCATGAACCAGAACCATTTGCATGTAAGGCTTTATCTTCCACTGGCCTGTATATGTACCTTTGTAGCACTACAGTACAAGAAACATCTCCCACCATCTCTGAGTACTTGGAGTCAGTGTCCTAGAAGTTCACTTCAGGTAACAGGAATAATTGAACAGTGTTAATGAAAAACCTCTTACAGATTTATATAGTATAATATAATTACTCAACATGCATCTGCCTTGCACAATTCCTGCTGATAAAGGATTATCAGAGTTCTTGCAGGGACTGACTCGCTGGAAGCAATTCCATTCAAGCCATTAAAACTTCATCATGTCTGGGATGTGACTGGGCAGCCCTGGTGACACAGAACAGATTCTTCCCCTGAATCACTGTACAAATAACCTCCTCTGTCCTACCCACTAACTGGCCACGACCCATAACCTTTATCTACCAATATAGAAAAGCCAGTTTCCACTCTGAATGAAATTTTATGTAGTAATTTTTCAGCTGAAAACCAAACTATGGTAAACTGCCTTTCCTTTGAGAACAGCAGAACAAGAGTAGAGATTGTTGCAGCCTCAAAATGAATTTCCTTCCCTTTGGCAAAGAGCTAGCCTAGTAATTAATTACACTTTCTCTAAGAGTCAGACAAAAGATGGTAAGAAGTGGTGCTTTCATAACTGAAGGGAAGGACAAGAGATTGTGGTTTATGATATTTTTGTCTTCCTATACAACCTCATCACATCAAGAAAAAAAAAGCAAACCCCAGCAATATTCAGGCTACTAAAGCCAATTCCACAGTTATAGACCATATTTTTCTCTCTTGTACTTTCCAATTAGTTTGCCAGTTATTAGTCTCTTTGTATCACACAACCAAATTGCTTGGGGAAAAATAAGTGGTTTTTCCTATGACTCCCACAATACCCTTACAAAAAATATATCTTTATTCTGGACCATCCTTTACTTGAATAATCATCATGAGCACAACTTACTAAATACATAACTTTCAGTTTTGCTTAAAGCTACATCAAGGAGCTCACCTATGTCTCCTAGGGGCTCTAGATTCTTGCATAATTACTAATGACTTAGTATTTTCAAGAACAAGGATACTGATAATTAAAAGCATACCTGACAGGACACCAAGGAGTTATTGGCAGAACTTATTCTACTAATGCTAAAGGAAAAACAGCTTAATGACATAATTTTTAACCTTGAGCCATTTAAAACGTTTATATAATACTTGTTCACAGACTAATCCAGCAGCAATTATTTGCACTTCCTTCTACCCCAGAGCAATGGGGAAAAGAGCAAAGGGTTTCACAGGTATTTTCAAATGCAGTCAAACTACAGTTGCGGATTTTGTATGTCTTCTTGCCAGGCTCTTTTTGGAAATACAGAACTATTTTCCAGGATAATAACACTTAGAAACAAACTCAGACTTTTGAAAGCCATACTAGCATTTTGAAACACTGAAAAACTTCCTTTTTGTTCAGATAAAATCTGAGTAAAGGATGCTGTAGTAGAACACTGTAGGGGTCCAAAGTACTTTAATGTGCAATGAATTCAAGTGGAAAAAAGTGTGTTCTTGACAGTGTTTTTTGAGACATTCAGTACATTAGGAACAACATTTATGAATTAACAATCTACAAGCTGAACAGGAAGCACTGGGCATTTGACTTGTGTAGACCCAGTGAGCAGTAACCTGAAAATCCAGAATGTAATATCCATCTCTTCAAACACTTCCACTATAAAAGGGTTTTTCCCACCATTGTGGGCATTCATGTAAGGCATTTACTTTATCTAAGTCTGAAACCAGTAGAAGAAACAATGACCAAGAGATGTGATCTTACAACATACCTGAGACAAAATAGGAAGGACTCTGAAATGACAGTGGCTGGGCAGTGGATATGCCCAGAATGGTGACAGTACTGATCATTTAAGGGTCAATTCAGAGTGATGATAGGGTGAAGGTAACCTGTATTCATATTCAGAAATCACACCAGAACACACAGTCCTGTACCTCCAAAGTTCTGCAGACTTAAGCATTCAAGGTGTTTAATGGTGGCATACTATTGACTTCTGGGTCCCCACGAGTACATGAATGCTTTCATAGCCACTCTGAGGACATGCAATTATCTTCATAGCCAATGTTAATACTTGAACAGAGGTCGCATCGTTAGATGCTAATGCTACTAGAGGAAACCAGAAATCTTTTCAGAGAGAGCCAAAAGTAATTCCATTAAATTCTATTAAAGCAATTTGGTCTGCTGTTCTTCAATCACACTTTTTAAAATCTAAAACTAAAGAATCATCTTTATGGAATCCTTACAGAATAATGCCCAGAACAGGATCTAGCTGCTGTACAAAATAATTCAATATAAAGTATTTGAGTAAGCTAGTAAAGCTTACTGAAACACAGAATGCTAAATTTCAAACATATATGAAAAAAAAAAATAACCATTTTTTACTAGTTAGGAGTTCTGTTTTACCACCCTGCCACAGCAGCAAGACAGTCATTTCTTCTGTTAACTCCTGCTGAGAGCCAAAAATCTCATCTCTGTTTACAGTAGAGCCAATTTTTGGTACTTGTAATAGAATCTGGGAAGAAAAAAAAAGTAAATAATTATCAATAAACTCATACATTCTCACTAATAAGAGAAAGCTCAATGATCTGACCAGATGTTAACTAGATATATCCAATATCCATTTGTCTGGAAGAATCTGGATCTTGCAGGTCTCATTTGCCAGTGAGGAGAGAACAATATTTTGAATATATGTATATTCCTAATAAAAACCAGCATAATCTGAAAGACTCCTTGAGCAGAGAACAAAACATCCAGCATAAACCCCTCACCACTGTGGGGTCTAATTCCTCTAGAAAAGGAGTAAGAAATTCTGACAACATTATTTGCTGATTTCTGATTCACCTGCCCACCAAGTACAACCTGTGTTCTGTATTACCACAATTTCACAGGGCACATGACATAGCATCCCAGTTATTTGATCTGTACAGAAGCATCAGAGGAATGTCATTAATTAATACATACACTTACAAGCACTTCCCTGCATTCTAGATCCTGTAGGTAAGTAGTAATAAAGTAGGAAGACATTTGGACCTAAGAGACCTCAAAAGAAAATTTTTGTGTAGTTAGTATTTTTGAAAGCTGCCACACTTATGCAGTATCTCTGTATTTAATTAAAACAGAATAAATGACACACAACTTCCAGGAAACTTGGAGAACTGCTTTAAACTTTGGAAGACATATGCCATCCAGTGGTATATCAAGAAACTTCATGAGAGATGGGAAAGGGAGGGGCTTTTACCTCTATCTTAAGTGATGAGACAGTTTTGTTCACCGTCCCACTTTTGTCTAACAAAAACCTAGGAAGTGAAGAAAGGAGCTTTCCCTATGTTAAGGGTTTCAGAAAAAAAGAACAGAAACCTTATGAGAAACTGATGATTTTTAAAGAAAAACATTACTGATAACCTGAATTACTTTGGTAGAGGGGTAGAATAAATACCAAAGTTCAATTTAGGCTAACTCACCCTAGAAATAAAGCACAGAATAATACTAAGGCCTTAATTCTGAAGTAGCCTATTACTGTATTAATTCCTATGCCAAAGAACCTTGGAGGAGAAAACATGAGTGTGATATTAATGAAGTACTGTTGCACAAGAACCCTATTAAGCCAGAGAGTTGAAGGTTTTTTTCACTCTTTTTAGCCTTGCGATTTTTCAAAATATTCAGACTTTGAAAAAAAGCCCAACAACCTTTAAACAGTCAAATAGCCAGTTAGCATCTGTACAGTGAACCAAGTCTATATAGTCCTTTACCTTCAGGCACTGCTTTGGGAAAGCAGAACTCTTTCCAGTTAATTGGAACTTGCTGGAGCTGAGAAGGCCTCCGGCCTGGTGATGTTCTAACAATCGAGCAGATTTCTTGTCTGTCACACAGAGACTGAAAAGATTAATGACATTTCATTCACACAACTATTCTCACTGAAGAAATACTCTTCTTCTAGGGAAATTAGAGATTACATACAGATTTCAAGGCATGTCACTAGAAGACATTTAAGACTACTTGTGTACACTCAACAAAAAGGGTTATAGAAAGCTTCAAAACTTTAAACATTCTCTTCAGCAGTTTTGATACTGTAAGAATTAAATATACAGTACAGTAGAAATTAGCGTGATAAAACTGGATTTAGGAAGTACAATAAAATCAGAACCTTTAAAATACTCTTTTCTTCTGGACTTTGAGGAGTAATTTCTTTTTCTGAGCTCAGAGATGCAGGACAAATTTCTTCTGAATTTACAAATGGACCTGTAGTATTCAGGAACAGGTCTTCCACAGGTGAGGCTTTACACACTGGTGACAAGCTAAGCTACAGCTCCATCAAAATAAAAAAGATACGGGAATAACTGCCCAGTTAAAGAGGAGACAGCAATTCAGATTGGCTAATGCTTCTTGGTTCATACAAAAGATACTCTATTGCTTAAATAAAAATTATTTAGGGATTCAGCAAGACCCTGATGTTCTCTATTAATCTAATATGCACTAGCTCAAGTGTGAAGAGACAAGTGGCAGTACTGTACTACCTGTACTGCCAAAGAATTCAAACTGGCATTTAAATGGCAATTTTAAATCAAAGAGTTTGTGCAAGTAAGGATACTAGTGCTGGTTTTACATTACATTTGTAAAAATACAAAACAAATTCCTAGATTGGGTTGTTTGGGTTTTATTAATTGTCCAGAATTTATCAGTTTGTTGTGCAATTTGCAGTGTAACATATATATAGGCAGAAATACAATGTGCCACAAGTAACGATTTTTTTGGCTCTAATCATTAAAAAAAAAAATTTAGATTGACACTCACATCTAGCTCTAGAATCTGAGCATTACCAGGATTTTTTAGGATTTTATTTTCCTCCGCAATTAGCATGGTGGAAGTCATTTGCTGAACAAAAACAAAGAAAAACTCCGTTTCAAAGTCTGCTGTTTACTATTACTCATACAGTATTCTCCTAGTACACAATACTTTAGGAACTCCATTTATAATTACTACTAGTTCTTCAGATTTAAGTATGGAATTCCTGTCATTCGGGAGTTTTTTTGGTCTTATGCTCTTCAAAATTAAACAAAGGATTATACTGCAGCACAGACATTTCAAATGTGGCACTTCCTGCCACTTCTCCTATTTAATTGTAACTTTGGTCAGGATTCACGACTCCCATTCCATGCCAGTGTTAATCAGTAGAGCACAGTGGGAATACTCACCACCAAAGCATCTGTCTGTTTAGTTGGCAGAACTTCTGCTGTCAAGCCCTTTGGTCTGGCTGATATGTTTTCTGGAGCATCAAGCTGCCTAAACGATGATGAACTTTCTTCTAAGCGATTAAAACGGCTTTCTTTTTTCTTCCGCATTTTGGCTTTAGCTGTTTGCTTATCATGCTAAATAGTGAAACAAATACATTTTGTGTTACAAAGTGAATCATTATAACCTGATAAGCACTTAAAAAAAATAGTCCTCCTGTCATAGTCAAGCTCTACACAACCCATTTCAGTACCACTGACACAGCCAGTCTGAAAAAGCAGTGAGCTTGGGGACATCCATGATTATTGCTCTATCAAGAGGGAGAGGCAAGCTACATCTCCACTCTACCCTGGCTGCAAGCGCCGCTTTGTAAGTGTAGCAGGAACTACTATTCCTCTAGGTGGAGTTCTCCACCCATACAAGGAGCAAATAATTTGTGTTACAACCTCGCTGATTTATTAAGGATCTTTTACCTTGCTTTCTGGTCCCAACAGTGAAGAACAGTGCATGCTACTTTTTAGGTCTGGAGTTCTCTCTCTTGCAGCTGTTATTTGATGGAGTTTTTTTCCTGTGACAGATTTCCAACAGGTTAATTTACTTTGAGACAAAGACAACAGCTACTCTCCACCCCATGTCTTACAGGAGGTTTTTAAAGAGGAATAATTCCAAAGCCACCCATGTAAACATAGTTCTTCCCTCCAATATAACCCTTGTCTCCTTCTACCATCAGGACTGCTTTTCTTCTCTCCCATTCTGTAAACAAAGCTGCTTATTAATCTTATGTTCCCCTAGCAATTTACAGCTGGGTAAATACTGTGGGACCAGAGACCTGCACAATCACAGCAGTCTTTACCAGTAGCAACTTCTGCTGCCCTTACACTCCAAATTAAGTAGGGGGAAATTTTGTGGTATCTTAACCACAGACAGAATTGTATCCGTCACAGATCAGAACTGTAGTTACATCAGAGATTCAGTGTATTTGTGAAGTTGATATGATATAGGCTCAAGTGAAGAGCATGACACAAGGAGTTGTGTTTCTGGGTAAGGTAAATAAATGTCAATTTTCATTGAGCATCATAGGTGATTAAATGGAAAAATGCAGAGTCTGAGATTTTAGTGGGTTAGTTGTTTTTGTTTTCTTCTCCTAACACGTTAATTAGAACCAAGTCTTATCTGCTGGGATGATTTTTCAATTTACACTTTCCCTTCTAGACACAACTGAATTTAATCTGTGCTGGAAGATGAATGACACGGTAGAAGCCTGGTTTAGATACTGTGCAATCATTTAAGTTTGGGTAGAATATTCTGTTCTTACAGCTAGTACAACTGCTTCAGGTCATATTTTACCTGTGAGCATAGGTGAAATGCTTAATGCTGAAGAACTGTAATAGCAATTTGATGGTCTCTTTCTAGAAGAGGAGAAAAAGAAAAGAACTATTCTTAATGAATGTTAACATTAAAAAAAACCTATCAATAAGAAAATCCTAGAAAATACAGGTTGAGTGAAAAGGGAAAAATCTTATTTTAAAAATAATATTAAGGAGTTGCTTAATCACCCTTTACAGTTATTTGACAGTTTATCAAGTCACTCATCTTATCCTGAGAATTGTCACAATTTAAGAGCCACAGAAGACTCACTAAATACTTAGCATTTCAGCATTACCACAGAAGACATTTGAGGAGGATACGGGGGAAATTAGTTTACGAGAAAATTCAGAATCAGTTGTGTAGAGATCTGTAATACAAAGACTGATATGTGTTATGAATGAAAATGTCTGCATATAAGTAAGACTGAAGGGAGAGGCAAAAGGGGTAAAAGAAATTATGCTCTTCCTAGAAAAACACTCATGTTCCTCAGGTTTTTATGTCAGAACCTGAAGGCAGCTCTGACATGGCCAAGTGTATAGAAGACCCTCCTCTGATAAAACCTCATCACAGACAACCTGTCAGAGAAAACCCAGCACCCAACAACAGGAGCTGTCAACACGGTGTCAGCACAGCGCGCTCACACACACACACACCCATTCCACTTCTTGGCAGATGCATTCTGAGTAAGGAAACACTATCAACAGGCAGGAACCTGGCCTGATTATATTATAAAGTCAGCAGGATTCCAAAGCAAAGGATCTCTGCATGTAAACTGATGATTCCTAAAGAGCACAAAAGACCTGCCCAAAACTGATTTTTCTCTGGGCAAGCATAGAATGCCAGACTTAAAGAAGATTTGACAGGAGGTACCCTTAGCACACCCATTTTGCTGTGACTGAAATCTGACAGAATTAGTGCAATTGCATAAAAGCGACCTATTTAGGGATTTTGTAAATTAATGTCATCTCCTCCCATAAAATCCTTAATTGAGTTCTCTTACACTGACTTCCCTACAGCTGCAAGTCCAAACTATAAATCTATAAGGCAAACTCTTCCCTGACCATTTTCAAATTCCACTGTTGGAATTCAAAGTTGTCACAATATTGTCACAGTACAGGTGGCCTGGACCAGACAATGTAAATCTGACCAGAACACAAATCCAGTTTGGCCAGCCTAGTTCATGCCTGACCATGTTCTCGGTTAAGTTACAGGGGACCCTCAGCCAGCCCCACTCAAGCTGAGAAGGAAGCACACCACTGGCCAGAGATCTGGGCATAGAGAGATCCTAGCCAATAGCTATCTAAGCCTGGGAGTATAAAAGTGAGTTCTGCATCATACACGAGGCTGTTTTGCCTCATGAGCATCTGGTTCACAAGTCATGGATTTCTGTCTCCCCACCCATGGCTGGCACGCTACAAAAGTTAGTGAGGACACAGGTAGCTGAAACTCCATAGAAGTGTTTGCAGGAGTAGAGGCTTATTTGTGCTGGCCTTTCTTTTAAGCATCTCTTAGAGGAGTCGGAACATTTAGGTGCACCAAAGAGTCTGCTGTAGTGATTACCTTCTCATGCATTGGTCTGGAAAATCCTCTGGTACAGGTTCTAAAAAAAACCCAAAACATGAAAGCTAAACTTTATGCCAGCTTAGACCAGACAATTTTTTAGTGCAAACTAACTTTTAAATACAATATTAGAAGAAAACACAGACCACTAGCAGGGAGATGCTCTACATTATGCAGACCAACCTTACATAAAATGATCATTACATATTTTATACAAGTTCCTCACACTAGAGTGAAATTTGTTTCTGTTTATATCCTGAAGTATTGTAGAAAAGAATTACCTAATATTGCTGAAAGGTTTGAGATCTGTGGTATCTTATCTATGGTCACTGCTTTGCTGGAGTCCAGGAGAGTAGAGTTCTTGTACTTGCCAGGGTCCACAGAGTAAAAATGGCATCTTTCTGGACATAAAAAATATAGGTGCACATTTCTTATGCTGGATTTCATCGAGTTATTAAATTTACGATCAAACTGAAAGCAATCACATTTGCAGGACAGGAACTAAAAAGCAAAATTAAAGCACTGTCTTGGCTCAAACAGCTGCAGAAAAGTTTGGAAGGAATTTGACTGAACACACATTTGTGGGTCATTCCTAATAAACATCTTGTGTCAACAGTGAATACTTTATGTTTAAAGTAGGATTCAGATTACACAAGGACCTGATTAACAGCAGATTAGAGGACAGATGCACAGATTCCATGTTAAGCACAGGTTTACAGCAAAGATGTGACCTGGTGAGTCATACCAAGGAAGTGATGTATAGTACCAAAACAGCACCAAAGGCTGCTTGTCTTTCTATTGTAGTCTCCTCACATTTCTACATCAAATAAAACTGAAAAAAAGTTGCCTAGAAGTCTCACCCAAGTCATTATCTCTGAATGTTTCAGGGGATGAATAAGTCTTCGGGCTGTCACTAGCAATGCCATAATCTGCAGCTGAATCTTCATCTAAACACTCTATGAGAAAGGTGGAAACACCTGTGGGAAGAGTTATTTCTGTACCTACAGAAAGAGACAAAACAGGTGGGTAAGAAAATCTATCATCTTGTACAAACTATCGGGATTTCCTTATCTGAGTTTCATTCCTGTCATGAGCTAAATATTGTCATGTCAGTATCTTATAATTGTTGCAGCATTGTTTTTTGCTCACTATATTTGATTTAATCACTTTTTATATTGTAAAATTATAAAACTCCTCCCATTATGTTAATAGTTTAGTCCCAGGTGTACCCTCCTATCCCAGCTGCCAATCCACTCTGGAAACTACCCCTTGTTCCCAAATGTTCCTGTCCATCCCCTGTTATTCAGTCCCTCAGTGGTTTATGTAACCTGTTCCTTCCCACTGTAATCATTTATTGGTTTATACTTTGTAAATCCCTCCTTGTTCTCCTCCCTCTGAGTTTCCTTCATAGGCTCATTCATCCCTTCCCCTTGCTCCTCCCCCATATATCAGTGTCTGTAATCTGAGATCCAGGCTCTCCTGTGGGAGAACTTTGAAGGGAATAAATCTCTTTGGAAGTCCCATGAGAGGCCTGCCTCTCTCATCCTTGCTCCTGCTCTCGGTGTTTGGGTGTTCGTAGAGTGTAGCTCTAAGCCAGCACTTGGATCCAGACCTCTGCTCAAGGCTGGCCCACTCCTGGTGCGAGTGCCAGAGACTTCTACTTGCTGAGCCAGCCACCCCCTTTGCTCTGACACCACATTTTCTACATCAAATAAAACTGAAAAAAAGTTGCCTAGAAGTCTCACCCAAGTCATTATCTCTGAATGTTTCAGGGGATGAATAAGTCTTCGGGCTGTCACTAGCAATGCCATAATCTGCAGCTGAATCTTCATCTAAACACTCTATGAGAAAGGTGGAAACACCTGTGGGAAGAGTTATTTCTGTACCTACAGAAAGAGACAAAAAAGGTGGCTAAAAAAATCTATCATCTTGTACAAACTATCAGGATTTCCTTATCTTTCAGAAGTTTCATTCCTGTCATGAGCTAAATATTGTCATGTCAGTATCTTATAATTGTTGCAGCATTGTTTTTTGCTCACTATATTTGATTTAATCACTTTTTATATTGTAAAATTATAAAACTCCTCCCATTATGTTAATAGTTTAGTCCCAGGTGTACCCTCCTATCCCAGCTGCCAATCCACTCTGGAAACTACCCCTTGTTCCCAAATGTTCCTGTCCATCCCCTGTTATTCAGTCCCTCAGTGGTTTATGTAATCTGTTCCTTCCCACTGTAATCATTTATTGGTTTATACTTTGTAAATCCCTCCTTGTTCTCCTCCCTCTGAGTTTCCTTCATAGGCTCATTCATCCCTTCCCCTTGCTCCTCCCCCATATATCAGTGTCTGTAATCTGAGATCCAGGCTCTCCTGTGGGAGAACTTTGAAGGGAATAAATCTCTTTGGAAGTCCCATGAGAGGCCTGCCTCTCTCATCCTTGCTCCTGCTCTCGGTGTTTGGGTGTTCGTAGAGTGTAGCTCTAAGCCAGCACTTGGATCCAGACCTCTGCTCAAGGCTGGCCCACTCCTGGTGCGAGTGCCAGAGACTTCTACTTGCTGAGCCAGCCACCCCCTTTGCTCTGACACCACATTTTCTACATCAAATAAAACTGAAAAAAAGTTGCCTAGAAGTCTCACCCAAGTCATTATCTCTGAATGTTTCAGGGGATGAATAAGTCTTCGGGCTGTCACTAGCAATGCCATAATCTGCAGCTGAATCTTCATCTAAACACTCTATGAGAAAGGTGGAAACACCTGTGGGAAGAGTTATTTCTGTACCTACAGAAAGAGACAAAAAAGGTGGCTAAAAAAATCTATCATCTTGTACAAACTATCAGGATTTCCTTATCTTTCAGAAGTTTCATTCCTGTCATGAGCTAAATATTGTCATGTCAGTATCTTATAATGAGTCATAATACAGTTAAAGAAGCAAACAAAGGGCATCCTTTGTTTACTTCCATACACTCCCATAATCCAAGAGAAGATAGCTTCTTTGCCCAAAGCTCACAAGACATATTTGAAGAATTTAGCCTCTAGTAGGGTAATTCTTAAATAGTTCACAAGCTTTTAGAAATGCAGGTTTGAGTTAACTGAAGAACTCATGTCCACAACT
The DNA here is from genome assembly GCA_013399455.1 of Anthoscopus minutus. Classification (NCBI taxonomy): domain Eukaryota; kingdom Metazoa; phylum Chordata; class Aves; order Passeriformes; family Paridae; genus Anthoscopus; species Anthoscopus minutus. Next base: position 115,207 of record VWYI01013387.1, read on the forward strand.
AGTTCTGTCAATGATAAAATCAAGATCATGTGGTTTCCAACAGGCTGGGCTCAAAGCTGTCTCAGGTGCTGTGGGTCTGTGTGCTGCCTACAATAAATTCATGTGAGCCCAGCCACAGGTGGGAGTAAGAGACAGAAGTCCAGCCCGTGGTATCAAAACCTTCACTTTCTAATATCACACAGTCAGAACCAGTACAACAGCACAGTACAAGACCGGTACTTTTATAGAAATAAAATTATATCATGAATTTTTCATTTAGTTTAATACTGATATAAAATATATTTAATAATATAATGTATTGCCATTATACTCACTTGAAGTCACTTCAGCATTTTTCAAATGTCCTTTACTTTTGAAGTTGATTCTTTTGGATTCCTAAAATTAAAAGACCGATACAAACAACCTGAGAAAACTGAAAGCAGACAAAGAAAGGCATTTAAATATCATCCTACATTAGCAGTGCTGAGAAAACTCACTGTCTAGTACCTCACCACTTAAGCCTGCTATTCATAGTGTAATTTGTTGCAGGGTTTTTCATGCACATTAACAAACCTGCAATCTTACAGCTCTAAATTCATGACAAATATCCTATCATTTGATCCTGAAATCTTTGCTGGATGAAACTGCTGTTGAAGGCACACTAACATCAAGTGAACTTATGCACAACAGAAGTGGAGTAATGAACTTTACTGTCTTTTGATTTTATTTTTTTTCAGACATCCAGTTCTCACTTTCAGAATCCTACACCATTTCTGTAAATACAAACATCTATGATGTGTAGGCAGTAGATTCTACAAAACTAGGCATTTTGTAGAAACTGTAAATAATTGGAAGACTCTAAAGAAGAGTTAACATTTTAAAGGAAAGTAGTCTAATACCAGTATCACCTGTGCCCTTTGCTGCAGCAGACTTCACTTCAAACACACCTAGTTCACTATTCTCTTACCACTGCAGTATTAACTGTCCTTAACTGTAACACTTCTACACCATCATCTCCAATCACTTTGTTCCAGTTTTAATAACACAAGAAAGAACCTCAGTGACCTGTCAAAGGTCTGTGCCTGACCTAGAAGTGAGCAATTCTCTAGAATCACAATCTACTGAGATCTCTTGCACACAACACAATTCCTACAGTCTTGCCTTGTCCAAGATAATTAGTAGTGATGTTTTCTCATGATAACAGTAGCTCCAACAGCTTTTATTCTGGCCAGAGACACAGAAAATGTAATCCAAAATACAGCACCAAGTTCAGCCTGGAAAATGTCTGGGCACACACAGACATAATTCAAAGGAAATTTTACCTGAATAGAGAAAGAATTTAATGTGTCACAGGTGTCTGATTTATCCTCCATCACTAAAAGCAAGACAGGATTCTCACCTGCAGCAGTACACTGCTTTCTTCTGGTTCCTTTTCTTTTATCTTGAAGTCTGTTGTTTCTCTGACAGTCACTTGATTGCTGCAGTCGAAGAACAGAACAAAGTTCAAAGCTACACTGTTTTAGACAAAAGCAACAACTCCAAAATGTCTTCATAGTGTCAATAATGTGACAAACATCAGTGCACTGGTAATTAAGACTGCATTGCTCCAAGAGCCATCTCACAAGGCAAAACAATGTAATTTACTAGCAACTCTTTAACAAAGGTGTGTTTGAGTTCTAGCTGACCTTTGGTTGCATGAAGAGCTTTCTTCAGTATATTCAACATTTTCTTTAATCTTTGGTAGGTTTTTCCCACTGAACTTTTTATGCAGGCCTAGAGAATAAATATTTAGTTCAGTAATGATAATTTCAATGTTAGAATTTAGATTATTATTTCTAACAGAGAACCTTTAGCTGTTCCCACCTTCTACATTCGTAACACTTTTTGACCTTTTTATCACAATGTAAAATCTGAATTTGCTGTTTTCAGCAGTATATCAAGACAAAATGAAAATGAGACTTAAAGAAATACTTCTCATGTTTTAGAAACATGCTGATAAAAAGGAAAAAAAAAAACCACTACCTTGGAAGTAACCTTTACCTTGATTCAAAGTTGTCTGAGTACAAATCAGTTTTAAATGGAGTTTAGTAGGAATATCAAGGATGTCTACATAAACTGGTCCTCGCTGTATATAATCCCAAATGCCATTAATGACACAATTAATCGGTAACCAGCAAATTTCAGAGACATATTTTCTTATCCTAAAACTTTGTCAGTCATTTAGCTTTGTGCTTTGCTTTCATTGTCCAAAAGTCAGAAACGGTCAAACTTTCTAGAGTTACACTTTTATGACCGCAAAGGATTCTCACACTAAAATCTGGGTGAGTCACTGCATTTCCCCAGGGCCACACAAGCCCTTCAGCTGAAGCTTCTAGGAATTCAGGACAGGATGATATATGGAGAGGACTCGTCCTTTTCTTTCTTTTTTTTCAAGCATGTAGCATGGGCACAGGCAGCTGGTTGTGTCCTGTGCACAGGAGCACTAAATATGTACAAGAGCAAGAGCCAGCATAGCAGGAACAAGGCAGTAACAAGTGTTTACTGTACCCTCTAAAAGCAAAACTTTACTTTTGAATTACCAAGGTAAGCCCACGCTGGTCTTCCCCATACTCTATCAGCCTTCACTTGTTTCCTACCCCTTCCCTTGAACTGCAGTTTTTACTTAACAGGCATCAGATTCTTAGCTTGGTATCTGCTGCACTGCGTTCAACAAGGAGGCAGCTCCTTTTGAGTAACGACTTCAAGCAATTCTTAAAATATTCTCTCAAAGGTAAGCGAAGCTTTTGTCTTGCCATTTTTCAATGCTCCCTTCCAACTCGATTAAGAGGGGAGGCACTTTAGAGAAGGAAAAATACGTCCTATTTCAAACTAGCAGCTAAAATACAAGTAACACTCTGCTTTCTCCAAGCGGAAAGGGACATGGGTAACAAACCACTCCATAACACCAACCCCACACAAGACCTGCTCCGCTGGGCACATGTATGACGAACTAATATTTGGAGGGACACCGAAGACACTACTGGTAAAAACCTTGGCGGATTACCCTACCCAGCATCTTGCCCCACGAGAATACACTGGGCAAAGCATATCCCACGGTCCTCTTACGCCCACCCTTTCCCGCCGGTATCGGGCCAGCCTCCGGCACTCCAAGCCCCACCGCTGCCAGAGAGAGGCGCTTACAGGCAGGCTCAGGCCCGCGAGGCCCCGCGCTCCCGAACAGACGCCGCCGGCACATCTGAGAGACACCGGCTCGCCTGCGCGGGAGAGC
>VWYI01013387.1:118474-182683 GCA_013399455.1 Anthoscopus minutus
CCGCCCCCGGCAGAGGGGACGCACGGCGCTTCTTCCCCGGTGCCCTCCCAGTGCAAGCGGCACGGACCCCGGCGCGCCGCTCCATGGCAGCCTGAGCCGCCGCGGCCTGCCCGGCACTCGGCGCGGCCCCCGCGCCCCCAGCACGCATGCGCGGGGCGGCCGCACGCGCCCCTTTGTGAGGGGCCGGCAGCGAGCAGGGAGCCGCTCCAGGCCCGGATGCGTTTTCCGCTCCTTGTGGCTTCGTGCCTCGTTCGGCCGCGCCTGGAACACTCCCAGGGCAACTTGTGCCAGCGCCTCACCGCCCTCACATAGAAAAAAACTAGTGTATGAACACGAAATAAATCGTGTGTGCGATAATCCTTGTACTGATCCAACCCCGTGTTTCAGCTTCAGTTTGTAAGAGAGGAGGAATCTCGTTGCTTCGTTACCTGAAAAGATGGAGCATATAGAATTATAGAATGATTTGGGTTGAATGGACCCCAAATACAGTCGTGTTCTAGCTCTCTGCCATGGGCAGGGATGCCTTCTGCTACACCAGGCTGTTCCAAGCCTCATCCAGCCTGGCTTTAGGCACTTCCAGGAGTTTCTGGATATGCGAGGGAAGGGAGATACAAGTGCACACAAAAACCAGAATAGAACCCGAATGCTTTGAAACTTTATTGGTTTAGACACAGTCTGAAAAAATACTATGCATTCCCAATTGTCAATTCATATTAAACAAGCATATACATTTGGTTATATTATTGATTTAAAATGAAATAAAAAAAATGAAACCATTACAGAAAGACTGCTGCATCTTCAGAGAACATTGCAACAATTTGTTTTCATAGGAGATTACTAAAATCAATCTCATGTTCCAATATGCTCTTGATCGTTATTTTATTTTACATAATTTTTATTTTTACAATAACTTTACTTTAGGCACACTTAAAAAGTCCAAATGACTTCATACTGATAGTGAGGGGAAAGTGCTGGAGGAACAACAGATTTTATAAAAAGCTTTTATTGTCTATCATTCCACGAGAAAATCTTATGAGCAGTTTTGAGAAAGGTGAGAATTTAATTCTTTACAAGAATTTCCAGAGCTGACTCTTTGATATACATGCTAATACACCAAAAATGAAAAATTTTATTAAGTTACGATTTTTTTTTACAAAAATGTGTATGTTAAATTTTACTCCCCTTCACTTTCAGTTGAAAACACAACAGGCAACACTTACCAAAATGCCTCATTTGCTGGCTGCTTTTCTTTGCTAAAATACATAACAAAAACCTAAAATGAAGGGCTTAAAGGGACTCCAGATGCCTCAGAAAACATCTTTCTTTGGAAGAACTCAAGGGATCTAAAACTTTTCCACTTTTGGGCTACAGGTATCCAGATTTCTTCTCTGAAAAGCTTCATTGTTTCACAGGTGCAGAGGTGGTATAGAAACCACCAAATGTGCAAAATACTGAAGAACATTAATTCCAAGAAGGAAAAATTATGTAATTCTGATTTTTTTCCCCCCCAAAGAAAACCAAAATGAACTAAAGATAAAAAAAGTATGCCAACAGAATTGCATCTTAGTAAAATGCTTTTTCAATTTCTTTCTAGGGCATCAAGAGGTCTTTAAGTAACCTATTACCATGCAAAAATAGGATATTCTTTCTCATTTTACTTTCATCTTGTAGCATTTATTTACATATAGATCAGCAGTTTGTGCTTTTAATACGTGTAAAACTAAAAAAAATCAAAGTTAATTTTTTCATTCCAGAGGTTAAGGTCAGATTATTTTGTTACACATAAGAATTTTATATTAATGGCAATAAGGAGACTGGACGTTTACTGTTGCTGATAGATACTGACTAACAGTGAGGGCAGATTGCAAAATGGTACTTTATCAATAAAAACTCACTGTCTCTGTCTCACTTGATGCGCATCAAGCATTTTAACCTGCAAATGTGCCTTTCAGGACAGAATTATTTCATGTAATTCCTTCCCATATGAGGTTAAAGACTCTGGTCTGTTTTCTGCTCACACTTTGTGCATTTTGACAGAAAAGATTTTTCTCTGTGCAATATATCAAGCAAACAACATACAAAATATATAACTAAGGAAGTCTCTTCCTGAAAAATGTATTTTATGTGGTTTTTTATATATGGAAGTCTTCCAGTGATTCCACAGGCATAGCACCAAGCCCACAAAGAACCTCCCATGTGTAATGTCTCCAAGAATGCATTACTGCAACTGTAAAACTGACTGCAAAAAGCGTTGGCACTCTTTAAGATCAATAATAGAAACTAATTTTGTAATTAGTTACCTTAAGGTAAAAAAACTCAAACCAACCCCAGCTGGTTATTGGGTAGCCCTGGGGATTTTATCTTGGTGGTCACAATAATTGTTTCATTTTAAGAAAGCTCAATACAAAATAAACATTCCTGGAATTTGAAGAGAAGCAGGATTGAGCCTAGCTCACGCCTTATGCATGTCTCTTTTTCAAACGTTAATCTCTTACAACATCGTTGTTATTTTTATGGCAAGAGAGTGATCTGCAGAGGAAAATCTGATTATACAAGTATAAAAGACAGATTTTAGTTTATTTATATAATTTTTCACAAGTTCTGAAAGCATTCACACTTTTGGTGGGACAAAAACCAACTCAGATTTTGCATCATCCAAGCATAGCCAAGTCTGCATTTTTTCTTTCTTACTGTTTTGGTGTCCATATATTTGCCTCTAGTGCATCTGACATTTTGCATCAAATACCAAAATAATATTATTCAGCATCATATATGTAAAAATAACAGCCATCTAAGCTGTAAATAAACTCATATTGGGATCTTCTATGCTTATACAGAGTTCAGTTGTCTCAAAAAGCCTGAAATCATCTTAGGAGAAAAGTAAATTAAATTAAAATGGCAAAAAAATCAGTGAAAAATAGCTTTTCTCTGCTTACACAGATGACTAGGGTTGGGGGCTTTTTATTTTAAAACTGTTGCTTAAAACAAACAGGAAATTGTACTGAATTGAATTCTCAATTGCTTTGAAGGTTGTGCATGTAATGACTGTCTTTTGGCTGATACATAAAGGATATGAACTCATCTCCACTGAGATAAAAATCCTTTATGACTTGAGCTAAAGAGCCCAATTTAATGCAATAATCTCTATCCTCTATTCACATGGTGCACACAAATTCCCCAGGAATGCGATTGCTGCATACATTGGTGAAAAATTATGATCCCATCAGATCTCAGATATTTCTTTACTTGCTTTGGAGTGATATGAGTCACTGCACTGAAATCAAATGAGGAATCAGGTACATGAAGGGATTCAGATGCATAAAGGGATCAAACACACATTTGATAAATCAAAGTGCCACATGGAGTCATTATGTTACTGATATGGTTTCCTATGTATCTTTTTATTCTGAAATCACTGCAATAAATCAGTTTTCATATAACATTAACTTACTCAATTTCATTTGGAAGCATGCAACAGAACTTCAGAGAGAAAATAAGATACCGTTTAGATAAAAAATTTAAACTTTTAGCTTCAAAGGTCTACAGTGGATTCCACTATGTAAGAGACAATAAGTGTGCTTCCATTGTCCTAGCAAAGATCTAGCAGGCACACTTCCATGCTAGTATGTACTGGTGCAACAAACATCAGCTAGTAAATACACAGATATTTAGGACCCTGTTTAGCAGAAAGAAGCCATCAACAGTCCAAATATTCAAGCAACTTGACATGACAGTTTTCTCTTTGCCTTGTACCATGCTTTGTGCCAAGAGGGAGCTCTACAGTCTGTTCCTACTCCTTGTGAGACTTATCCCCTTTCTGATGACAGAAATCTAAGGTTTTATCCAGATAGCTTGGTGGTTATTCCAGAGAGGCCATTGGAAGTGATGCCAATGGGACTTGGTGCTTCCAGATATCTGATCATAAAGACATCCCCATAACAGGCCTTTCTGCCACCATGTCCACTGTTCTACCATACAGTGACACCTTGCACAGAGATGGCTAACACAGTCTTTAGACCATCCCCATGAATCTTTTGGGGCAGTATTCCTTCCCCTTCCATGGCCAAACAAAGGATGCCCTCCACTGCTGCACCTCAGGCTGGCCTTTCCCCAAACCCTTTCATGTTGCTAAGCCTCTTCTAGAATCACAGCTTATTCCTTGTGCTCCATTTCTTTAGCACTGTTTCTGAAAGGGAGTTAATCCAGCTGGAATGCACAGTATTAGCAGCATGTGAAATAATAAATTAGAGATTGGGAGCATATGGATTATTGTGAACTCCCACCTAAAGCCACCACAGAGCCAGTGATGCTTTTGCAACCTTCTCAGTTTGAGCAGTTCAGATGTCTGAGTGCACTGGACTGAAGAAGCCCTAATGCAGAATCTGCAAACCATGCATAAACTCTGTTTGAATGAAAAGGAAATAGAGGGAATTCTGTGCTATTGCTTCCTACCCTGTTTTTATAATTTCAAGGTAACATTAATCCATTAGATGTAATATACTAATAGGTCTATTAAGAACAAATAGTGGGAAATCCCTTCCTATTTCTCTTCTGGTTGTTAAGTTATCAGTGATTAAAATATATTAATGTCAGTTATGTCCCAAAAAATATAAAAACTATTACTTAATATATAAACCAATATCTAGCCTGAAGTTCCAAATCAGAGAAAATTGACTTTTACTTTCACCATCAATCACTGATTATTTGAGTTAGACCACATAATTGAACCAATTATGATTTTAGTTTCTAATATATTAGGTTTTATATATATATATATACACACACAATCAAATATCAACAGACATACCTGAAATTTTCCCTATTTTAATTAGAAATGTTTGTAGTTATTTATAAGATATGCTTTTGTAATTCACTTGGTCATAAATTGAAATTTCTGCATATTTTGTGGCAATTTAACATAACTTTTAGTAGTGCCTTACTGTGTACCTAGAGTAAAAAAGAAATTGTATCACATCTGATGGCAAAAAGAAGGGAAACTATGGTTAGTGATGAAATCCTAGAAAAATGAAAGGCTCAAATGTAAGATTCAGATGCTTATCCATTCCAGCAGTGTTGTTCTGGCTCTGTACCTTTGAGTATTATTCTAATATTGCTATGAAGTCCATTACTCAGAAGATTCTTCCCATGATTTCAGATGGAGATGCTTGAATATAGCTCTTCTATTTGTTTTTTGAAGTAATCTCTCAGTTCTGGTCTCTTAGCCTTAAATGTTGGTGTCAACAAACCATTTTGCACTGAGAACATATCAGAGTGAATATAAATGGCTTTGACCTAAAATAAAAGAGGAATATATTTATGACAAAGGTTACAGGCATCACACTGAATAAACATTAACGTCTTTGCTGTGCTTCCCTCCGGTGGTGCCTCAAGTCCAGGGCACTTTTCAGCTGAGACCCCAGATTTCCGTCCCTTGATCACAGAAAGGAGCTCTCCAAGAGAATGAACACATAATTTTATGTATGAAAGCAAGGCCAGGGCACAGCAAGGCAGAGCACAAGAGCCAGTGTGATATCATCATTGCAGTCTCGCACAGCTGAAAGGCAGTGGGGGAGAGAGCAAGGGCAGGGAGTTGTACTAAGAAACCTCAACCCCACTGCAAAAGTAAACAGCACTGACTTAATCTTGCAAAATTGTCATGAAGCTATGCAGGCACAAAGCGTGTCCTGATGATTATCTTTAGCTAGTTAAAGTGATACAGATCTTTTAGCCTGTACAAATGGCATTTCACAAGGCTGCTCTTGTTTGAGGCAGTGGCTCTGAGCACAGTGGGGAGCCAGGCAGCACAGATGGGAGTGAGCTCTTCCTTCCTGTGCTGGTGTGGGAGAAAGCAGAAGACTGCTGTGTGACTGGTCAGAGTCCACCGATTTAAGACAAAATTCCCCAGCCATCTGCTGCTTTTGTGATTCCCCAAGCCAGACTGCTTTGCAGTTTGTTTGGCTGGGAGTTGCATCAATATAGTCTGCAAATCCATTTTCTATTCCTTAGATACATGATTCATCTTTCCTTGCAAGAATTGTGGTCCAAGTCCTGCCCCCATACAATTCTTCATAAATCAGTGTTCATGCTAGTAGTGCTCCCCTGTTTGCTGCACTAGCTTTCAGATCCTGGAAGCTGATGGTTATAGAATCCACACTTGTCACTCCCAAGACAGAGATCCAAGCTGCAGACAAGGATGAGGATAATAAAAGAGTAACCCCATAAACAGGGGATCCTATCCCACATGAACATTAGCCACAGTATCTAGCTCGAACTTTGGTTTTAAGATTACATATTGCAACTGAGATGAAGTTTTGAAGCCATTTAATTTTGAAAACAGTATAATTTATTTTTTATTTTATTCTATTATTATTTTATTCCGATTTTTAGAAAGATGACAAGGCTTTCCTCACTACTTTCCTCTTTATTAATTGAAAACTGCCGGTGGAATCGATTACATGAGGATATTTCATACTGTGAAGACCATGGCAGATGCAAACAAGACTTACTAGCACAGACAATTATGTGCATTAAAAACTATGCTTTATACTGAATTATTTAAAAATAAATTTATTTTTGTTATCACTTCATTAGCATAGGTAACTGAGAATTTAAGAATAACAGGGTTATGTTTAATGATGCTTCTGCTCCACTCCAACATGGTGAATTACTCATTAGAATTATCACCCAGGAACACTCTATACAAAAGCAAAAAGGCCCTGGCTAATTATATGTAATGATTAAGATGTTCATTTATTTAAACAGAAATAAGCATTTTACACTTTAAAATGGGGTGGATATTTTCTCAGTTTTTAATGCTATGTAATACATGTTTGATTTCAGATCTCCCCTTCTGAAGTGTTTGTAGCTCTATTGCAGAATTATTTACACAAGCAGGAAAGAACTAGTGCCCAGACTTAAAATAAAGAAACCAGCAGCATTTTGAGGTCAGGTATAAGAGCAGTAATTGGTGACCCAATTTCTAACAGAGTTTTCAGTGGCAGAAAAGTCAGACTCCTACAGATGTTTATCTTGACCTCTGGCTGTCAGTCTGGAGATTATCCATGTCCCTAATTTAGATTTTGACCTCTGCACCCTATAATTTCACTACATTTAATTCAAATTTCAAACATGGGTGGGAAGCAGAATCACAGCAAATACATTTTTCCAAAGTAATAAATACAACTTGCCAGCAATAAAGCTCTTTCCAAAATCATCATGTACAGCTGCAACAAAGATTTGTAGTAACATCATACATTGACAAATCCCTCTTCTATACAAATTGCCTGTCTGACCACATTGAATGATGTGTTTCATTTTACCTGCTCAAAGGAGTGAAGCCCACTCTCCTTCCCTAACCGTACCATGTCTTCCATTATTGCTTGCTGCAGTTCCTGCATTAAAACACAAAAATTCCTCATGAGCTACCATAGTCAACCTTACATGCAATTAATGCCTACTGTTAACACCAAAAAAGTGATTCTGAGTAAAGCTGAAGTGCCTTACTAACAGTTAATATGTAATTAGCAAAATTCTCTTGTAGTGTATAAATATTACACTCAAGTGTGGTTATGTTAAGTGTCTCCTTGGTATGAAAAGTAAGGTTCTGTTTTCAAATCAGCTATGTGACATAGCTGTTAAATTTACAGTCCTTCAGCCATCTGCCAGACTTCAATGCAGAATCACTTCCCACAGACACCAGTGGGATGGTTCAGTGGCATCAGTATTCCCTGATGTGATCCAATGCAGTCCCTCAGTATTAGAAGCCATGTGTTCAAGACTGGGGTCCTTTTTATAGAATCACAGAATGTCCTGAGCTGGGATGGACCCACAGGGATCATGGAATCCAACTCCCAGCCCTGCATAGAGTAGCCCCAACAGTCACACCACGTGCCTGAGAGTATTGTCCCAATGCTCCTTGAGCTCTGTCAGAGTTGATGGTGTGACCAGTCCCCTTGGGAGCCTGTTACAGGTCCTACCCACCCTGTCTGGGGAAAACCCTTTCCTAATATCCAACCCAAACCTCCTCTGACACAACTTCATGCCCTTCCCTCTGGTCCCATTGCTGGTCACCACAGAGAAGACCACTGAAGTCTTATTTAGTTGTCTTATTTAAGAAATAAAAGCAAACACAACCTCTCCTCCTGCTGTACTGTTGCTCTCTATAAGAGAGACTCTTGGCCTCACCACACCAGAGCCGACAGAGGCCTGTACCGCCAGTCAATACATCACTGGATCCAGGTGAACCCTGCTGAATGTCCAGTGAGGAAGTAATTCTTGTCACTGAAATTGTCATTCCTAGACAGAGTATTGTGCATACATAATGCTACAGCAAAAAAAAAAAAGTCTGTACTGCAGATACAAACCTTATTTTTACAGAGTTCTGCATATGTTCCTTCAAACCCTCTTTTCTTTGCCCAACCTGGCATAACTTCAGAATCAGGCACCACAATTCCCACCAGGAAGGCCTGTAGGTAAATGAGAAGGAGAGTTGCAGGCAAAAGCTGAACCACATTCCAGGCTCTGCATTGAAGTGAATACACAAGACAGCTGAATTTCTGCATGTTTACCACTTCTTGTTTAATTATGTCAATAATTTGCTAACATATCATCATTAAATACATTCTGATGTCTGTGCCTTTTTCTCAAATAAAGATTTGTCTGTGACTGTGCATTTACCAGCAGTTTTAATACTCTCAGTTTGGTTTGTGCTTCTCTTGGACATTAATAACTCACATGGCCCTGCAAGTCCCAGGCAAACTCTGAAGCCAAGGGAAGGCTCATGCTTGTGAACCTTGAATGCAGAGGATGAATTGCCATGCTTTCAAAAGCTGCAAGTGTGTGTATAAATGTGCAAATTAATAGAACAAGATTGGTCAGAATGGGCAGACAGTGAGGGAAGGCAACAGTGGCTTTGCCTTTGGCTGGCTTATCACAGGCATGATGGCAAAGGACAGCACTGGAGAGCCAAAGAGTGACACCAAAGCCAACTTAAAGGCTTGATCTTTGGCCACAGCATTCTCTGAGATGGTCAGGGTCACACAAGCAGCTCAGTTCTTACCTGGCTGTCAGCCAGCTCCAAAGCAGCAGGGAGACAATGTGGCATGATCTACTCACATTTTCCCTTCGTTCATACCCAGCTCTCTGTCTTCTAACTACTAAAAGTAAAGTAAAATTTTCTGAAAGCTTGGTTTGTACCTGCAGGCTGTCTCCATGGACATAGATCTGAGCAACAGGGTCACTGCGGATGTAGATATTCTCTATCTTCTCTGGTGCAATATATTCTCCCTGAGCAAGTTTAAATATATGCTTTTTCCGATCAATAATTTTAAGGGTTCCATTCTGTTAGGAAGAAGAAATGAGAATTCCTAGAGAAGTTATTTAACCACAGAAACTCAGCAAGCAGTCTGTCTCTAAAAGGGCTTTCAACTGCCTGTTGTACTTTCAAATGCTTCACTGACATATCGAGCTTATTCTGCCAAATATAAAGTTAATCCTTTGTAAAGACAGACCTGCTTGAGGACCAAAGTTCAGTCCTTGAAAATTTATATGGAATAATATAATTGGCATAAGAATGCTCTGTGTGTCCAGTACGCACAGGTAACCATTTTCCAATGTCTCCTGTGTGAAGCCAGCCCTCCTGGTCCAGTGCCTCAGCTGTCCTCTCTTCATCTTTCAAGTAACCTTTAAATACATTGGGTCCTTTCACACAGATCTGCAAAACAACCAGAGGTGATGATGAATTATTTTCTTATTCTGCTATAAATACAAGTAGTAACTCACAAAATTTGAAATATTTTAATGACTGTGCTCTATGAAACTAAAATAGACTGGACTATTAAACTATCTATGGATTTTTTTCAAGCTAATGGAAATATGAAGTAGGGTTTGCAAAACTGATTTGTTTGAAGCTGATTTGCATTCCATTTGCAGTTAAAAATATCAAAGTTATTGAAATAAGATTAATTTTTGTGTAGTATAGAAATCACAGCAAGGTTGAAGTCACATCAATTCAGCTCTTCTTAGCTGAACTAATTAATTCAGTCCTCACAATTCAAGGAATTAGGCTGGAAGTACTGCCACAGCTCCTTTTTCATTAATTCTTTGCTGCTCTATAGTAAACTGTCATTTTCCTTTCCTGATTGCACTATGTAATCTATAAGCAACCATGCACCCTACAAAGGTAAAATATTCCTATAAGCTACTTAATACAGTGTTAACTAGTGAGAATTTGATATAAAAATGTGATTTGCTACCTCTCCTTCTCCTTTGGAAGCAAAATAATTCAGTTCTTCCACATCCTTCAATCTGATTAAGTTACAGGGCAAAGGGGCTCCTACATGACCTGGAAATCAAAGTTATAAAGTCACTTGACATTTCTCCTATAAACAATAATTAACATTTTATCATTAGTTACTTGCATAGTTATAGATACACTGGGTGTTCTTGCAGGAGCAAGATTATTTCTGTGCAGAAATAATTTCCTTAATTAAGGTTTTGCACTATTAAAACTAAATACCAACACCTCCTCTTTGGATATAAAACCTATTCTGAAATAGAATAGAGAGGTTTGGGTTGGAAGGGACCTTAAAACTGATCTCATTCTAACCCCTTTCAATGGGCAGGAACACCTTCCGCTACATCAGATTTCTCCAAGCCCCATCCAGTCTGGCCTTGATGTTACAGTCCATAATTTCCTAAAGGAATATGCATTTCTTTTATCTCTTCAAATGCCGGAAGAAAATAATTACCTGAAGTCCAGTCACCTGGAGTTGTAAAGGTGCATCCAGCTGTGCATTCTGTTTGGCCATAGCCTTCATAAACCTGACAAAGAGACATGCATCTTTAAAAGATCATAAAAGATTTTGCAATTACAAACTGAAATCCCCAAGCATTGCCTTCTTTTGCACAGTCCTGTGAGCTGAGCCTGCCAGCTGCAATGTGTGGTGCCCATTTCCCATGGGGACATTGTCCCTGGCTTCTGCTGTGTTGTCATGGATTGCAGTGCAAAATGTAATCAAAGGTGTGTTATTCTATCATCATCTGGAATGAGGGGAGGTGATGCAATCTTCTGTTGATGAGCCAGCTGATAAGAAACCAGCAAGAGCAATTTCCTTATCTCTCCCATGACCCATCCTTCCTCCAAGAAGGGGTTTTCTGCAAATGGGCCATTTGCAGATAAACTCACATCATCCCATTGGAAAATGCTCCATCCAGGGGGAGGAGCCAAGCCCCTCTACCTAGATAAAAACCTGAGATTTGGGACACCAAGCAGCCTTTCTTCAGTGGACTCCCAGAGGAAGACCAGGCCCATCTAGTCCCACTGGACCTTCAGTGGAGGGCTGCACCTTTCTAAAGGATCACTGCTTCAACAGAGCCACAACTGTTACTCCAGGACAACTGCAGCCACTGTTCCAACTGGACAGCTACCAGCACCCTGACCAACAGGGTGTCAGGTTGTATTCTGACTTTGTCAGTAGCTTTTTTCTTTTTTTTCTGTTATTACCTTTTCCTAATAAATTGTATTTCTGACTTGGAGTCTCTCACTGGTTTTGTTCTCAAACCAGAACATGTGTACAAAATTACATTTAAAGAACTAGGAAAAACCATGGCTCTATAACATTGAAAACAGGAAGAGGTGAGTTGAGCACTTAGCCTTTGAGTCAGGACATATGCTACACTATGAGAGGAACTTATTGTGGGAAAAGATAGTTTTGTGGGACATTTTGAATATCCAGCCTTTTTTTTCCTAACTAATTTTAGGCTCTCAGATGAGACCTTTCAGTTGCCCTAGGCTTCCTATCACAGAAAAATAACAGTGGGCATCTCAAGTGGGTTAGGTTGATGTCTGAAGATTAGCTCTCTCCATTTATATATAGAATAAAACTCGTGTAATGAAGCACTTGCACAAACACAATTAATAACATATACTCAATTTTGTGCTGAGAGGTGGGTGGGATGAGGCTACGGGGTTTTTATTTGAGGTGCCCAGAGTGAAAATATCTCTTGCCTGTTACTGCCATCGCAGGGCTGTTCCCACCCCACTGAGCTCTGGGTGTACCAGGGCTCCATGGCTGACCTAAGCCCTGCTGTTGGATCCATCCTGGTACAGCTGTCATAAATGCAGTTCTGAGGGTCTAACCCATCTCCTTTCTTAAATATCACATGTTCTCTTGCTAGCAGTAGATGAACATCCCTGAACAGCCACACAAACCCACCTGGCATCCAAGGGCTGCTCGAAGGAAACCCAGGACAGTCGGGGATGCAGGGGCAGCGCCTGTCACTATCATGCGGACACAACCCCCAAGACCTGCCTGTTAGGTAGGAGGAAACAAAAGAAAGCATCAGAAGCTACTGCAGATGGCAAAACCATGAGCTTGCACAAAATGCTCTCTCTAGGACAGATGTGCAGGATTTCCTGCCCATGGCAAGGGGTCAGAATTAGGTGATCTTCAAGGACTCTTCAAACCCAACCATTCTGTTGTTCTGTGATGTGGCCAAGTATGGTGTCCTGGGGTGACTTTATGATGCCTGTATCCCCAATCGTGTGTTCTGTTTATGTTACATGTTAAGTTCTGCACCTTTCAGGCTGGTTCTGAGAGCAAAGGGAGGAAAGAAGAAGCCGCAGTTTGTTTGCACAAACAGCTCTCACTGCCCACAGCTCTCTGTGGCCTGTGCTGTCTGCAGCACGGACAGACAGCGGGACACAGCTCTCCTTTGCTTTTAGTTAGTTCTTAGCTACCTGGGGCAGGGAAGTTCCCTGGACTGTGGTTTTCTTCCTTTTTCCCTGGATCTGTTCAAACCTGCTCTGGACTGAAAACCCAGCACACCCCAGGAGCTCAGGCCTGTGGCCCCCGGGGCCTGGGCCTCGGCACTCTCCGGCACCTGAGAGATTGATAAGAGACTGAGCGAGCCCAGCTGCACCTCACAGCAAAGACTTTCCTGGATTTGCCATCTCTTTAAACAGCAAGAGGTTTCATTGTTTAATAATATTCCATTTTTATGCTTGTGGATATTTTGCTTGTTAAATAAACAGCTTTTTCCACTTTCCTTTAAGGAAATTTTTTTTCCTGAACCAGTTGGGAGAGAAGCAGCTTGAATCTGTTTCTTTTTTCCTGGAGAGACCCCATTTGGAGGTTTCCTCTCAAATTTGTCCTAAACCGGGACATATGGAAATACAAACTAGCTCTGTAGCTTTCCTGAGGGATAAAACCCCATTCAATATACAGAGACAAGAGTGCCCATGTCCCTGGCAGGACAAGCTGCTCAGCCTGGGCTTCTGCAACTGCTGTGCCAGGGCATGCTGCAGACCTGGCTCTGGGAACTGCTGGGAAAAACAGACTCTTCCCCCATCCAGTCTTTTATGCTTATATACACCTCATCAGTTTTAATGAATTGCCTCCCAAGCCCTCTAAAATAATGTTGTCCCTCTTTTAAGGCAGATAACCTTAAAATATTTCTGGAGGGCATTACATCAATTCCTGTGTCTCATTTTACTTCTTTCTTCTCCTCCTTCATTTCCTTTTCTTTATTCTAAAAGTAAAAAACCCAGCACAAAAGAAAACAACTGCTGACTGAGTCTGCCTATCTTGACAGCCTGGCTCACTCCTGGCTGGGTGAACTCTTCTATCTTTGCACACTGAGGACAGCTAATCCACAGACCACAAATAAATTTCTTTAGTTAAAAATGAAGTGGTATGTCTCCAGATAAGCCATCCAATTAAAAAAACAGGAAGTAAATAGAGCCCCCTGGAGTAGTACAGAGCCCAAAAAGACTGGTTTAAAGCCAATTTTACTGAGATGTGTGGCAAACAGAAGGGCATTCTAATTTCTTTCCTCACAGTTGCTAAACATGATTCATGTGCACATTTTTCTTTAAAACCTTATTCTTTTCCAAGGAGGAAAAGCAGGTTTGAATATGCCTAATTGAAACTCAACCCTACATCCAATCCTATTTGTTGAGATTTTGCAGAAAACTTTTGGAGCAGCATCTCTTCGATCAGTGACTCCTTTTTTCATTACCACCTTCCTGAATTTTGTCTCTAGATAGCTTTTTTTCCCCTGCAGGGGCACAGTTTCTATCTGAGAGCTGCAAACAATTTTTGGCACTATTCCATAAATGAGTGATTTCTTGGTGCTGCTGAAGAGGGATGCAGCAAATGTTATCTTAGCCAACCCTGTGTTTTTCCATTTCCCTCTGGAAAGTTATCCCTGAGAGAACTGAAATTTTGACATTATCCGTGGTGTTTAAAAACAAAACAAAAAACACAAAAAAAGGCAAAACTTCACAGAGCAACAAACTGTGCTCAGTTGCCTTTTTCTATTCCATTTTCCAATCTGTTGTTCACTACCAAGTAGTGACTGCTCACAGTTCATCGTCAGGCAAGTGGACTACACTGACTTTAAGCAATCATAGAATCATAGAATTGTTAAGGCTGGAAAAGACTTCTAAGATCAACTCCCATCATCAAACCAGTACCAGCACCATTTTCACCACTAAACCATGTTCTCTAATGCCACATCCACACCCTTTTTTAGCACTTTCAGGGGCAGTGACTCCATCACTGCCCTGGGGAGCCCGTTCCAATGCTTGACAACCTTATTCATGAAGAAATTTCTCCTACTGTCTGAAACTCCCTAGTCAGAAAACCAGTCATTGCTAGAAGAAAAAAGAGTTCTTTGACTTCAGACTCACTTCTTGAATCACTTACCTGTATTTTATTAAAGAAAAGTTTATCCCACAAACTGTCATTTCTAATGATGCCATTTCGAACTTCAGCCTTTTTCCGTCTGACTGCAAATTCCAGAATCCAGCGCTTGAGGGATGTATCAGCCTGGCTGAAGATCTGCAGGAGCAAGGGATGACACAGAAGGTGTCACAGAAAAGAGAGAGCACATGAACACCTGTTCTCCCCATGACACCCACCCAGCCAAGTGGGTACAGTTACATTTGCAGCAAAGGTAAACAAAGCTACACTGGGGTTTGTTAGTGGGGGAAAAGGAATTATGTGTTTTGCTCCATTCCCTATTGTACATGTGGGTCCTTTGGATGGGAAAGGCTTTGACTAGATTGACAGGGTTGCTCTTATTATACAATTTCTGTGATAGGGTTCAGTGAAGTTCATGCAATCTGAGCAACAGGAAACAAGAACATGAATGGGTGTCAGTGGTGGCTGATGTGGTAATGTGGGCTATATTTACCTGAGCCTAATCAGGCTCAGTATGAAGTCCACCTCAACAAATGAAAAACCCCCAGTGCCTGTCCCCATAATAAAGCACAGAAGCCCTGACCTTGGGGAAAAATTAAATCAGTAGCTTGTGCTTAAGCTTATCTTTAGCAGATAAGCCTTCTGAA
Source organism: Anthoscopus minutus (assembly GCA_013399455.1). Taxonomy (NCBI): domain Eukaryota; kingdom Metazoa; phylum Chordata; class Aves; order Passeriformes; family Paridae; genus Anthoscopus; species Anthoscopus minutus. Next base: position 133,827 of record VWYI01013387.1, read on the forward strand.
GAATAAATATTCCCAGCTGGTCAAACAGATTTAACATGATGACCAGACGTGCCTGTCTTAAATACCTTGATCTTAGTTTTAAAGATTTCTAAATCCAAAAACCACTGTCACATTTACACTGCCGAAATCCTCAAAAGGTTTTTGAAGTTTCTGATTTCCAGCTGTTGTTGCCACCAGTACAAGAGATTTGAGTTTAAAATCTGGTTGAAGGGCACAAAAGTTTCTTGTGCAGCCAGGTTTGAATGATGTTCCTGTAATGAAAAAAACCTGTATCTCTAGAAATGTCACTGGTAAGCTTAGTGAGAGCAGGGTAGGAGGCTAATACAGAGGGATTTCATATTCACACATGATAGCTGTGTCTGGAGTCTGTGTAAGTCATAATACAGACTTACACACTGAAGGAGCTGTATGCGTTATATAAGGTGAGACTGTGTCTGCAGGAAGGAAGAAATAGTGTCATCTGCTTTGAGAAATATCCATGACTAAGGGAATTCTTCCACATGAGTAGAAAAGGAACATAAACTCCATTGTTCCAAAAAGAGTAAAATCAAAATCCAACTCACCTTGTCATACATTCTGTTTAACAGCCGTGGTACAACAGGGAAGATGGTTGGCCGCAGTGCCTTCATATCATCAGACAGGAGGCGAATATCCCCCTGGAAGAAGCCAATTCGCCCTCCATGGCAGTATACTACAGACTGGTGGGGAGAAAGAGGAACATATGTAACACCTTTGTTTTCAATTCCCAAAGCAAAGCATTCCTCCCAAGCACAGAAGCACCTTTTCTGAATTTCTACTCTCCAATAGGGCAAAAATAGGACTTTGGAAATACAATAAAGTAACAATAAACTTTGCACTGAATAGAAATATCCAGATAATTCTGGGCATTTTTAGGTACTGGCAATTCACCATCTGCCAAATTTGACACTTGTTTGGAAGAACAAGGAATCAAAGTTTTCAGAAGGGATTTCTCTTCATCCCCTGCATCTGAGGATGGAGAAGTCCCAGTTATGGTCAGAGTCTGGATAAGAGCTTTCCTACAGCCCAGCCCTCCCATAGAAGCTCACAGCATGAAGACCTATTGTCAATACAGAAATGCAAAGTAAGAAACATCATAAAACATGGAGCAGCAGCCAATTTTTGGATGTTAATACTTAAGTTTTGTTTAAATACAACAATATAAACTACATTAGCAATACAATGCCTGATCCTGTTTCCCAGAAATAGAAGCCCACTTCATAAAATGTGATTGACTTGTATGGAAACTGCAAATCCAGAAGCCTTGTACTTGAAAATAAAGCAGGAAGTTTTCCTCAGATCAGAATGAAGCTCGATATGTGGGATGGGGCAGAGGGGCTGCTGGCCATGAGCCAACCAGTAGCTGGTTACTGGCAACCAGTAACCCTGCCAAGGAGCCATCACAGACTGGGTCAAACTGGCAATTTATCACTGAAGAACATTTGGAGACCAGCGCTTTTCCCATGGCTTTACAGTGCATGGAGAAAGTGTCCTCAGCAAGCAGCTGGGATGCCAGAGCTGAGCCCAGCCTTCCTGAGTAGACTGGAAACTTCAGCTCCCTTCTGTGGGCTTATCTTCCCCAGATAATTAAATAAATTGAAAATTCCTTAAGAGACGTCCCATGTCTTTTGTACTGCTCTTAAAAATCTGCAATATTAAACAAATTGTCCTCGCTACTCTGTCAGGTAGTAAGAGACTGTCTCCATCAGCTGAAAACACAGCAATTTTACACATGTGATATGGGTTTAATGACAATCACACTGTTGAATCTGTGCTTTACACTGCACATTAATTTAAAAAAGAAAATGTAACCAGTGTGCTCATTGGGAATTGCAAGTAACAACTAGAAATTCTTAGCTTTAAGGAATGTATCTGTATGATTTTAACTGTAAATTCCAGGAATGAATAATGTTGGATAAAACTACGGACATTGATGCAGTGCTTGCTGTTTGGAACGCTTTTGAAAATGAGTTTTTAGTGCTTTTGAAAAAATCTTTATATTAATAAGCTATTTCAGATGAGAGAATAAATCTGGACATCCTTTGGAGGCTGTCCCTTTCAGTGCAGCAAAATCCTACAAAATGAAAGATTTTTCAATATTTTTTTCTGCCCCCCTCAAACAGAGGGATTTTGAATAATCATATTCTTGTTTGCCTGAACTGTGCTGGCACACTGACCAACTTGCCTTGCAGGTGGAGAAAGGCTGCGCTGTAATTCTCCGAATCTTTCATGGGCTTTTACTTCCAATTTGTGAGATTTTTAACAGGGAAAAAATCCAGTCCTTGTGGCACAGATGTTACTAAGAAGTGGGAGGTTTATATTCAGATGCTTGTCTGACTCAGAAATTATGCTTTCAGCCTGAAACAGGCCTCCCTGGGAGCTGCAACTGGATCCAGATCCAGTCTTCACATATTGGATCAATTTTAATTTTGCAGCTTCTCACCGGGAGACCTGATGTGGCTGTCTCACCTGACTTGCCTAATTCACCAACTGCAGCACAGATCATCACCCTATTTTTTTCCTCAAAGAGATGTGGAGTCACTTCTATGGGCTGGCAAGAGCTAGTGCTTGGATCTGCCATAATTCTCCAGGGAACACAGGCTCCAGTGAATGGCCACTGCATGCTGCCTTGCCAGGAGGATCATGTGTCTCACACCATGATCTCAGTTTCCTCTTTTTCAGTGTCTGCCAGGTTGGGGATTTTTTTGCAGATCATGTTATTTATGCAATAAAATAATTTTAGCTGATGTAGGAAATGGCATGAAATTATCCTGACTCATCTAACACCTCACCCTAGAGTGCTTTGAAAAGTTGTCCCACAAATTGCTCAGGTACCAGTAGCAATGAGCTGAATGAACAATGAGTTTGGCTTATTGTTAAAGTGCTGTTTTTAAATCCCTGAGCCAGGTGTAATCTGGAGAAGCTGGGAAACTCTCCTGGCCTCGCTCTGGACTCACAGCCATGTCACTGAGACCATGGCTCTGGTGTTATGCACATGGCACTTCTGGAGTACAAGCCTTTTTAGTGATACAAGATATCGCTGATTATTTCATATTTTTTTTCATTTTCTTTTTTTTGTTGTTGGCATGGAAAAAAGATGATTTCCACTGACACCATGACCTTACCTGTACCATTCTCTCAAACATGTGTGCTAAAGGCAAATAGGAAATGTGAACATCCTCACAAGTAGGAGACCACTGACTCTGGAAGAAAACACAAGGAGCCCCACAAGGCCTCGTCAGTTCAGGCAGGTTTCTTACCTGTATAACTCTTTCAAACATGTGAGCCAGAGGCAGGAAGGAGATGAGCACATCGTCCTGTCTCGGAAAGATCACTTTCTGCAGGTGAAGGGCATGGGAGACAGAAAGGAAAGAAACACTGACAGGAAGACAACAAGAAAGTCATAAAATAATAAAAAGAAAAATGGCACCAGAGGAGCAAAAGGGTAAAGATTGTCAAGAGAGGAGGGAGCGGCGGACACAGGGAAGCGTTAAAGCCACAGCATCATGGAGCTCAGTTAGCAGGAGGAGTAAAGAGCACGCAGATGTAGACACAGGGCAATAGAGAGGGCTCTCCTTGGCAGAAGGCAGATTGTATCCACGCAGCTCACGCTGGGAATGGAGGCTCACCCTGACAGAGAATCCAATTTTTATTCACTACTTTCTACCAGGAGGTGCCAAGACCCTGATTGTGCTCTCAGCTGTGCACAGACTGCAGGATCCTGGTGCAAACCTGAAGGAAGCTCCAGGATCCTAGTGCTAACCTACAGGAGCCTCCTGGACACCAGCAGGACTCTGCAGGAACAGCACTTTCCCACTTAGCATAGCCTATTCAAGAATCTCAGTGTTACTAGTCAAAATTAGGGATTTTTTTTCTTTTCCTTTGGTTAATCATTGATTTGAATCAGAATGTGTTGGGAAACTAATGATTTAATCTTAGGCTTCAAAAACTAATTACTTCTGTTAGTGTTTCTCATCATTTTAAGTGATTAATACATGATTTTAAGGGCATTATGACTGTCCCACAGACAGGGGAAAGAGAAGGTTGGACAAATTATTTCTAAAAAACAGTGGCCAAAGCCTTGATTTATCACGTTTTTAACTCCCTCTTGAAGACTGGAATAAACAAAGGCCCCAAGAGCCTTACCGAACCCATACCCCAAAATAAAAGAACCTTTCTATCTGCATTTCCTAGGGTACAGCTTGATATAATAGTATGGATTAGAAAAACTGAAAGGCTGACTACCCAATAATTTGCATCAAGGGCAGTGGTTAGTGGAAAATGGGTATAAAAATCTATCAGCTCACAGTATTAACAGTTTATACCCACTTGCACCTCCACTGCTCAGAAGGAATCAATAGCTCATGATCTGGGATACAGTGGAGGCAGACACAGGAGTTCATCCCTCAGGGGATATTTTATTGAAGTTAAATCTGGGCTGGTCAGATTTGGGTATGACCTCCCAACCATCACCTACCAAACATCACTGACCATGTAGGTATTATCAGCATCCCATTTCATATTATTGTGTCTGTCAGTCAGAATGAAGCCATTAGGGCATGCAGATCTATTTATACATTATTTCAATTTGGCTTTATTATCTGTAAGCACAGTAACATAAAACTTTTAATATCAACCAGGGATTTTTTTGTATTACTGCTATATGGGCCCAGACAAAATAACCTGGTTTTAAATTAGACCAAAATTATGCCACTGAATAGCATTTCACATGCTATTCAATTGTCCAGTTAAATGTAAAAATACAAACAGCTTCTTGGTATTTGAGAACAACTTTATAATAAAGCTCTGGACTCACTTAAAGATATATTCAGTTTGTAAAAATCACTGAACTAAGCAAAACTGCCTTTTTCTTTCACAAGAACTTGTAAACAACAAACCTTCTTTCACAAGAACTTGTAAACAACAAACACACAGAACTTCTCAATTTATTTCTTTAATTGATACTACTTTCAAGTCTTTCACACTTTGCTCTATTTCATTACTGTGGTCAGACATTACCCAAATCTTGTGGATCAGCTACAGACATTTTACCCTCTGCTAGCAATACTCTGGTGACTGGAGATATCAAATTTACAATCACACCAGACTTGGGTCTCAATCTGATACCTTTGAGATGAATCAGGGTTGCACTGCTGTTAGCAAACACTAAACCCATTTTTATGGACCAGTCCTGGAAGATGCCAAGTTCCCTCAGGTATAAATTAATGCTCTTCCAAAATAAACGCTCCTGCCCTTTGAAGCTCAGGCCTCTCCATGCCTCAGCTTTCATTAATCCCTCTTGCTGCCACTGAAGCCATGGAGAGCTCCATGCTGAGGAGCCCTCACTGCAGCACTGGCATTTCATCCTGCGCACTGTGGAGGCACAGTCCTGCAAACATTGGAACATGTGAGTTCAGTGGGATTTCTTACATGTCTGAGATACCACATGTATGAGCTTCTTTATACCAGTAGTCCTAAAATCTCAGAAAATTCAAGGATTAAAGTAGTAACACTGCAGTAATTTCAGCATCAACAACAAGACCAGTATGAAGTAACCAATTGTCCATTCATGTACATGTAACTACTTTATATATAGAAGTGCCTGTTCACTACCAAAAATTAATTATTTATATTTGTTATATATAATGTGTAAAATCCTTACTCTGTCATGGTAAACTGATTCTGCTTCCTATATTGTTTCTAAACATGAATTTACATGTGGTATGAAACATACTATAGGCACTTGGCCAGCACTACACTATGCTCTATTAGAAATATGTATAACAAAAACTGAGATATACTGGAATATCAATTAAATTAACCATTAACCACTCCTGTAAAAAATAATGTATTTTCATATACACATATATTTATACACATACAGACACACTTTGTATGCAGAGAGGTTTCAAATAAATGATGACATTTTTGGGCACAATGGGACACAAAGAGCACAAAAGGAGCTTCAACTCCTCTTCAAGCATCAGTTGCAATTGTATAGGGCTTGTGTGCTCTCCCCATTCATCAAAAAGAGTTAATGAATTGATTTACATAAGTCAGCATTGTCTCTCAGACACCTTTAATGCCCTACAGAGCCTGCGAGCCAGGACTGGAAAAAGGATTTCATGCCCTCCAGTGCTGTCGATTCAGCCTTGCTCCATTCCCATGGATTTGGCCCTCTGAGCAGGAAAAATGTCATCTTTTATCTGAAAGAGCCTACTTACAGCCCGTGCAGGGCTACAGCTTAACCCACACACTCTGCACTTGGCAATGTTTTCTAGCTCAATGTAATCACCTCGGTCACTTTCAAAAAGCCTGAAAAATCCGCCACCACGTTTCCATGGGTCAGCATAGCACCTTTGGGATTTCCTGAAAGGAAACAGAGAGGAAGTTTAAAAGATAAACCAGAAGGTAAATGTCAAAAACAACAAAAAAAACCCACAAGAAATGGTTAAAATATTATGTTCACTTCTGCAATTTTAAAACATATGTAATTTTCACCATCATTTCTGTGCACTAATATGCACCAAAAACACTTATGGCAATACTCAAAACTTAATAAAATTTTACTGCAAACAGAAGTATTTCTCTTGGAGACTCGAAAACAGGTGCCAGCAAAAACAGCCCAACTGCAATTTCTGAGTGCTCAGTTGGAGCTACTCAATGAGTACAGCCATCAGACTTGACTGGCTGTTCCATTCTCTTCTGAAAGGATTTATTTCATCCAGATTTTGACTAAGAATGATCTTGAACACCAAGAAACACTGTTTAAAAGGCTATTATACTCAGCCAGTACTCTGGATAACAAGAGAAATGCAGAGAGCAGTGCAGGTAAAAATCAGGCTACAAGACCCTTTGAGATAGCAATTAATGGAAGTCGTGAATAGTAGCAGCAGCAGAGGTGTCTTGAAGACAGCCCTAAACCCAGTAGGGAGCCACAAAGCCCCTGTGTGCCGTGTTCCAGAGCTGGGCACTGCCCCTGCAGCATTTCATCCACCACCAGCAGGCACCTCAGCACCATCAATATTTGCCTTTTTACAGTCCTTTCTCTGCTGACCATGGTACACCTCTTGCATTTCATATCTCTTTGGACACCAAAACGCAGTGTTTGTTAAGCAGCAAATAGACAGGCTAGAACCTCCATGACCACAAAAAAGAGGCATGGAAGGCTCTGCACATCCTCCTATCACAGCACTGTCCCTTTTCATCACCCTCCAAGGCTTTACTTGTGAATAGAAGGTGTAGTTCAGCTCAAATAAAAACTACAGGGCCAGCTTCTTTCTCTACAACATGTTTTTAAGCAGACTGTTTTAATTTGATCACACCACTGCCACGTAGTTTCTGCTGCTCCATGCGAAGAGAGATCAGAGGAGCTTTACCTGTAGGTGCCCTGTGTGTCTCCAGTACTGTGGGCATGAGCAGCCTGGCAAAGCACCTGCAGTTAACGTAACAAAATCGTAAATCAGCCAGAATTTCATTCTGCCTTCTTCAGATTAGGAAGAGACTGTGGTGCTTTGTAAGTATGTTCCAGCACAGGAAAGTTATGTTTAGTCCTCTAATTTCAGAACAGTTTGAGGGCTGTGTTGCTAGCAGCCCTCCAGTGTGGGCATGGGCACAGACACAGGCACACTCAGCACTAAGCATTTTGCCCTACCAGCAGCACCACCATCACTCCTACTCAACCTCCCAAATAATTAAAGGCAGGCACAAACAGCAGTAGCAATTGTTGCATACATTTATTGCAGTAGAACAGGATATTTTTAACACAATATATTCTATTGAAAATCCCTATTGACTGAGTAATTCAGTCCCAAACACTTGCAGATGAACATGGTGCACAAGAGGCTGGTTTGGTCTCATCCGAAGCTCAGGGGTGAAGCTGACAGCTTTGCCAGCCACAGCTGCTCCCATCCTAACTTGTTGAAGCAGCAGGCTCACAGCTGCCAAATCAGCCTGGCAGGTTATTTTCACACCTGGATCCAGGCTCCAAGAAAAGTCCATGAACAGGTGTCAGTTGTACATACACACCACAACTCAAAAATCACTTGTGTTATTGAGTTCTGTTCAGCCAAACACATGTGCTCAGCCCCTGCAGTTCTAGAAGCAGCTGTGCTCCTGCAGCCCAGGCACTGGTGGAGAGGATATGCTCAGTACTTGTTTGGAAAATCAAAACTGTGCCCTCAGGCACATGAATGGTCCCTGCACTTTCTGGGGAGGATTTCAAGTGTTCGAGTGCCAGGCTGCGTGGTGCTTGGAACAAACCAGTCTAGGTGAAAGCATCCCTTGCTACGGCTGGAAATTGGAACTAGACATGCTTTAAAATTCTCTTCCAAGCCAAACTATTCCATGATTCTATGAGATTTCTCAGATGTTTGATTCATTTACTCACTCCACCTCTGACTTGAATGCAGATTCTCTGCCATGTCTGGAAGCAGTGTTAACTCCCTCCTCTGCATCCCTCTTGCAAAGGCTCAATGTCCTGGATAGGGTTCAGTGATAATGGTGTTATAAGTAGAGCAGCAGTGTTGGACTCAGGAGAGCCTCCATCAGGAGAAATCCAGAACAAACCATGCTGTTATGGGACAGCTGCAGCTTTTTCAGTTGAGACTCCTGTAAACTTTAACCTTCCTTAGTAGTTCTAAGAGTTAACCTAGCAAAACAGGTGTCCCTTTCTATGAGCCCATTCCCAGAATTACCACTTTGAGAGAAGAAGGTTGGCAGGGATGCTGCTTTTCTATTTAAAAAATCATTGTCATTTCTGTAACGCTGTTCTTTGAATTTCCTCACAAAGACAGACCCAGTGAGTGTCCTATTACAGAATGGATACCTTGCAATCCATTAATAGCCCTGGAATGTCAATTCCTTCTTATCTTGGTGCCAGGCTTGTTTGACAGTTCTTATAAACAGCAGTAGAACCTTTAAAAGAATAGAAAACACTTTTTCACATTGTCTTTCAAGTGCTCCAGCACTAATTTGATGGTGGGATCCATCAGTGTTCTGGGATACAAGCACTTTCCTTTCCTGGGGAGCTCTGGCAAAAAGGAATATGCACTGCCAGGCCGGGAGAAACCACTGGGAAGCAATTTTTATCCACCTGGTTACCAGTGGTTTCCTTGAGGGAAAGACAGTTGATTTCTCTGAAGTAGCCAACATAAAAAATCGTATCCTGACAGTTTGGGGATATCTGTGTGCCTTTGGCCCATTTCCAAGTGCTGATGGCTTCTTGAAACAACCATGGAAGTAGGTCTTGTCATCCAAGATCAGCAACCTCAGCCTCTCTTTTCTCCCTGGGGAGGCATTGGGGCATCTGTTCCTACCAAAGAAAAGCAAGTGTTAAAGTCTGCTCCTGGGGAATTCTTTCCAATTCTACAATTTTCAGGTGACAAATTCGACAGCAGAGATTCTTTTATACCATAGAAATATTTAAAGCCCTTTGGAAAAGCCCTAGAGAACATATCCTTTGGAAGAAAATTCTAAATTTAGTCACTAAAAATTACATGGGCTATACAAAACTCTTACATTAAAGCACAATGTAGAAAACAGACCAGAGTGTTGATGCAACCTCTGGAAAAGGCAGAGAGTGATGTGTAAAGTATTGCAGCAGCAGAGGATGGGCTCATATATCACAAAGCATTGTTATGGCAGGGTTCAGTTCAAGATAATTTGCAAAATTGGAATCTCTGGTTTGGATGGGAGAAGGGAAATAAACTTCCTGGTTGTCCTATTTCTGTAACTCTGGGTACATTCTTAAGAAAAGCACAAAATTAGAAACTGGCCCATGATTGCATCTGCAAATAAAAAAAAAAAGAAAACAAAAAAACCCTTCTCTATGCATAATTTCTTATTTAGAAATAAAACTATCAACAATAATGTGACTTGAAACAGTAATTGCTCTGCATTTGAACATCCACACAAACACACTGTGCCCTGCTATATCCATGGCACGGCTCCTTCAATTTCCTACTGCTCCCATTCGTGCCTGGCCACTTTGCACTCACTCTGCACATGGCTGTGATGCTCATGTCCAGCACTGAGTTCAGTCTTTCCTGTTTAGGAATTCCCAGTGTTGAAACAGAGAAGAGTCACTGGCTCCTCTCCCTCAGTGCTCTGCCCTAGGCAGTCTGAAGTGCAGATCTCAAAACTAAAGACCATGCACAAAGGTAAAATACCCAAACCCTTTTAATACGTCTTGAGCTTGTACTTGAAGCTGATAAAGCATAAAGTTGCCTACCTGGTTTGAAGCACAAATGTTTGCTGGGAGGTGGAGGATGAAAGTGTTCCTTCGTGCTCAGCCTAACTCGCCATCTGAGAGGCACCAGCAGCTCCCAGCATCTTCTGCTGAGACCAAACTGAGGATGCTTTGGTATAGGAAAATGTGCTCTCCCAAGAGCACAGGTAGATCTGGAAGAGCTGCTCCAGCTGTCCCTGGAGCATGGACCTTCTCTGCAGGCAAGTATAAATGCAGTTTCCCGAGCAGTGATGCATTGCGCATCTGCCCATACAGCTTTCAGGGAGATGTTACAGAGGCTGAGTTCTCAAGACTAGGAAATTCCTGCCAGCTGATGAAGACCAGAGTCTGGAGAGAGGAGAAAGCACTGCCTCTGCTAAGAAAAGGCAGGAAAATGATGCTGCTTCACTCTCCAATAAAAGGACGCCAGCAGCACATGAGTACCAAGGGCTGCCCAGGCTCATCCTGAACCACTTCAGCACTTGGTGTCATGAGCAACACACAAGAAGAGGAGGCAGAGGTTACAAGGACCTTGGTGAGGCTGGAGACATCAGTGTGCTTAGGATTCAGAGAATGGAAAGCTGTGGAACCACGTTTTAGAGTTTTGGGGATTTTTTTAAATATTTGCAATCAATCAAGTGCTTTGCAACTACACAGCAAAATAGGAAGCAGAATCTTGGGTGGATTTTCAGACAACTGGGAAATCATACTGGCAAAGCGTATGTCATTCAACTGAAAAATAGTATTTTTTAAAATTTGCATATATATAGAAGTATATAAACCTCTATATTATTAAATATTAAAAATGCCTATAAATATATCATATCAGCATTGTCATATCAGCATAACAGCAAGTTTGCATGTATTGAGGTGAGATTAATAATTAATTTCATAGGATATTCTAACATTTCAAGATTAAAGTGCCTCTTTTACCTGTAGTGCCACTAGTAAAACAGACAATTGACAGATCTTCTGGTTGAGGAGGCTAGAAATGCAAAAGGAGATTAAGAAAATCCCATAAGTCAAAGGAAGACATGTCAGTGGTAAGAGATTGTTGGCATTGTAGAAACCTAAAGATCAAACCAATTATATTTTTGCTCTGACATAAAAAGCTATCACTCCTCTTAGCATATATAACAAACAAGGTTTCTTCAGTTGATGCAGACTCTATTCCTCCTTTTATGCTGGGCTCCAGATGCACTAAAGGCATGCTTCATTGTTTGTCTCATGGTATTTTCCAAGCCACCACCTGTATCTGTAGATGTGAGGGACAATTTGAGATAATTCATCAGTTTCCAGATCAGTTCTGGAAAGAACTCCACAACAGGGAACAAGATTCCAAAGCTGCTGATTGTTCCCATTTCCAGCAGCATATCTGTATTCTCAGCACCACCCTATACATGCACTCTTTTGGGTCATGAATGACTAAATAAATAGCTTGAATATCAGAAGCTACTTTTAAGAGTTTTGTATGAATATGAGCAGCCAGTGAAAAATACTAAAGCAATTTTCCCAAAATATTCCATATAAATACTGTCAAGTAGTGTTTTTAACTATAGGAGTCCCAACAGAAAGTGAAGGGTGCTCCAGTGCCACCAGGGTAAGGTAGTGGAATTAGGGTATCTTAACATTTAATTTAGGATATTTAATTACTGTCCCATTAACATGTATTGGATGGGATGTATTATCTCAATTAAGTGTTCCAGGTAGAGGGAATAAAGCAAATACTGCATATTGTTCCCTATGGAGGTGGTGAAACCCTGGCACAGGTTGCCCAGAGAAGTTGTGGCTGTCTCATTCCTGAAAATGTTCAAGGCCAGATTGAACAGGACTTGGAGCAATTAAGCACCCATGGAAGGTGCCCCTGCCCATGACAGGGGGTTGGAACAAGATAAGCTTTAAGGTCCCTTCTGCTGCAGTTGTAAATGGGAAAAGCAACATGCAAACACTCACCACAGGCACATGTCGACTCTCACGGCCACGGTCCTGGAAGATATTAAAATAACAGAAGTGATTTACACTTTAATTCCTGCAGTGTAACTCACTTGTTAATAATCTGCAAACCACTAACTAAGGGTGAGTGTGAGCTAATGGGGACAAATTCCTAGCTGGCACTGAGGCCATCTTCACTATCCTGAGTTTCTTGCCTTAACTGCAGTGCTTTCCTTGGATTTCAAGTAGTGTTTGGGTGGGTGAGGGTCTGTAGTGACACAGAGTCCCCAGGGAGGTGCAAAGGAGAGCCACTTTATTGCAAAAACCAGGCCTTTTAAAGCAGTTAGCCCATTATCAGTTACACAGTTTTAAAACATAACAAACATAATTCAACCAACTACTATACACCACAATGTGAACAGGCAATGGTTATATAACTTGTTTTCCTACTTCTAATTCAGCTGAGTCTCCTTCCCATGGTCATTTTCTACTCAGTAAAATTAAGAGGCCTGAGGCATGATTTTACAAGGCCTTCCTTTTGTAAAGTTTTACTTATCAGTAACATTGTAGGACAGTGTCTCAAACAACAATGCCCTTTCCATGCTTAAATAGCAGCTGATAGCCTATTTGATAAAGAATTGAAATGTCGGCTCTGCTATCAACAAGGAATAACACCAAGAGGCAAGTGCACCAAACATCAGTATTATCAGCCACAAGCGCTCCAGACACTGAACCTGGCACACAATTCACAACTCCCTGGATATTGTCTTTTACAGATATTACAAGAAATAATAAAAGGAGAGGGACAGCAAACCTCCACCTCCTGCATGGTCTGGATGCAAACCCCACAGCGCTTCCCTCTCTCTGTCAGCTCCTTCTCAAATGGGTCCATCAGGATGATAAAGCTCAGGCCTGGTGTTTCTCTCCTCTCCACATGGTCAAGGAGCAGCCTGGCTTTTTCAGGCTTGTCACAAATGACAGTGGAAATGTCAGCTGCAAGAAGAACAGTCAAACAAGCTGTTTGCAGTAAATCTTTTTTAATGCAAGACTCTAGCTCATAGCTAACACTATATCAGTTCTGATAAGTCACTCCAGGCTACATCAGAAATCCCAGCATACAACACATGCTTCTCTTGAAGCATGAGGAAAAAATGCAATCTTAACTAACCCAAGTCAATGCCAAAGCTGTAGCTGACATTTACGATTACTCTGGGTTTCAGTTCAAAATATTAAAATTGGTCCCCATATGGATTAAAAAACCTAGGAGGCAAAATATCAAGCAGCACAGGAGTGGGTGGCTGTGGGTAATTCCCACATCCAGTGCAGCCCTCATCCATGGCTATGCACAACTGTGTATGTGGAAAATGCAACAGAGGCAACACAGAGACACAGCTTGTCAGGAATCTCTTTAAGTGAATTCAAGACACTCAACAAGTATAATCACAATGCCCTGTCCCTCAAAGTGTTGTTCATGGCCAGGTGGGATGAGGCTTGGACCAGCCTAGTCTACTGAAATGTGTCCCTGCCAATGAAGAGGAGTTGGAACCAGATGAGTTTTAAGGTCCCTTTCAACCCAAACCATTCTAGAATTCTATAATCCTCTGTTTTTTAGAAGCAGAAAATGAACCATATTCTGAGCAACAAAACTGAGAAGATCACATTAGTTTTGATTTTACCTGTGTTGACAATGTACCGAATGGCTCCAGGACCTAAGGTGTCATACAGAGGAACCACCACCATGGAATACGTATAGCAAGCCAGCTCAGAGATGATCCACTGCAGTAGAACATGGACACACAAAGGTGAGAAGGGGCCATGAGAGCAGATATAACTTGAGAACAAGCTGACAGGTCAGGAACATTATTAATACAATAGCAAGCTGGACATAAAATCTCACCTCTGGACGGTTTTGAGCAAAGACGCCAATGAACTGCTTTGTGGATGGCTTGCAGCCCTGCTGCAAAAGGCCTGAACCCAGAGCTTCTGCTCTTTCAGCCACCTGGAATTTGGAGAGGAAATAATACATTAAAAAGAGGAATATAAACAATACCAAATTAAGCAAAGACTTATAGGGAGGTTCTCAAATTATTGTACTTCCTATCTAAAAGTCCAATTTTTATGTTACCATGAACCATCATTAGCTGACTAGCAGTTGATGAGGTTGGTGATGCCCCATGGCTCCAGAGTGCCTCAGTGGCTGCTTTCAGAGCCAACTCCTGAAAGCTGACACACCAATGTAACACCTGGATGTGGCCAGGTGAGGACACCAGGAAGCACCACACGGTGCATGAGGAACCTCCTGGTCTAACATGCAGGCACCTCAACACCCCTTCTTGTGCTGAGCAGGGGAAGAGGATGCACAGTGGGTGTCACCTCCAGCTCACCTCCTTGTAGGAGAGCCACTGGTAGGGCTGCTTGGGCTTCCTGAACCCCAGGCAGGGGCCGTTCTCTGAAAGACACAAGCAGAGATGATGAGTTATTGGGGGGGGCAGTGCCAGGAGTTAACACATGGGGCCACAATGTGGAGGAGTCCTCCAGGAGTAAATCCATAGTTATTGGGCTGGTTCTCACAACAATCTCCAGCAAATTACTCATATAAGTGATAGGAGATGAGCTGCTGGGATCCCTCAAAAAGTCCTCCCCACTGACAGCAGCAGTTTGCCTCTGCTTCAAACAGCCTCATTAAAAGACACTTCTCCAAAGGTGACATGAGCATTAGTGTCTGATAAGGGCACTGATCCCAAACACCAGCCCCCACAACTTGTGCTGCCTTTTGATTTAAAAATGTGAAAAGCACTAAATTTAGCCCAGCCTACTCTGGAGGAAGGTAAAATAACATGCAGCAGTGCATGACGGGATGAAAATTTGAAAAGTTTGGATAATTTGCTAATGGTACCCACTTAGAGAAATTCATTCCTCCATACACCTACCAAGTCCTTCATTTTCCGCTGTCTCATGCGGCAGAATATGTGCAATTCCACTGGGTTTTTTTATGGTACCAAAAATAATAATCTGACCATAACATTGTTGTATTCAATGAGGCAGACACAGAAATAGTTATGACAGAAGAGGGAAGAGTCATCATAGCTTTTTGGAGTGGGAAGTGATGTCTCTCAAGTGCATGAGAGCTTTGTGACAATTCCATTGACCATGGGGTAAGAGCATCTACATGGCCTGGTTCCCACCTCTCCCAACTTCTACTCCTAGGCCTCCTCACCACTGTGCTCTCACCAGAGATGCTGAATCCCCTCCTAAAGACCTCGTACATGGTCCTGGCATCATCGTAGTAGTGTGTCAGCAGCTGTGGGCTGTCCCCAATCACCGAGCGGCGTGCTCCAGCCAGGCCCTGTATGAGATCAGGTGACAGGAGACGACACAGCCATCAGCACTGTTCAGGGGGTGGGAGATGGGGAAACACCCACCATAAAGCAGCACACTCCCTAAATGCCAGCAACACCTCTGTGACCACCACCTGCCCGGAGGCCTAAAGGGATGTGAGAGGGGGAACATTGACCTCAGCACCTCAGGGGTACAGAGAGCCCTCTGGTCATGGAGGAGCATTTGACCCAGCCCATTGCCACTGAGATAATTGATATTTCCCTAGAGAATTTAATAAGGAATTATGGGTCTGGAAGTAATGGAGTGGGGATGTGCTGGGGGAAGCAGCTGCTCAGGGCTCCACAGGTCTCCAGGGCTAGCACCATAACCACCTCCACAAGGACATCCAGGCCAACATGAAGGACAGACTAAGGCACAGGCCAGCCCCTAGTGTCATGAGCTCGGTGTTTTAGGTGTGGGCAACCAGGGTGAGAATGACCAAGCCAGGACTGCACTGGGAGCCAGAAAAAAGTCTAACTAAAGCCCTAACCACAGGGAAAAGACATCTTGAAAATTGTAAATTCCTCCCACCCTTTAAAAAAGCTGTTAGAATTAAAGACAATGATGTCTTAGAGGAAGCATCACAAAAGGCTTTAAAAAATCTCATCCCGCTTTCAGATATTAAAACAAGCAGAGACAATATTCAGAAATATTTCTGTTCTTTTAAACAGAGATGCATCATTAAAACCTTTTGCAAGCATAACTATTAGTAACTCCTCAGCCTCTAAGTATGGACTTAGGTTTAGTTTTTCTTACTATTACCAAGTTTGCAGCACCAAATTCAACAATGAGCTGGTCTCATCAGCTATTGCCTTTCAGTTGTTTCCTCCCATGCAATGGCAATGCCTCTAATTTTTGGCCATGGATGGCTAAGCAAAGACCAAAATTTTACTGAAAATCTGAGAGAATAACATGCTATATTCTAGTTTTCTAGTTTACAGAAAAGGTAAATTAAGGGGTGAAGTGATCCCTGGCACAGTGCATTACATGGTTGATTTCAGGATGGGGTTGGTAACTAGCAAAACAACAACAAAACCTTCCTGCCATCCCCTGTAGACACAGATCTATAGAAACAAGTCCAGAGAAGCCCATGAAGGTGATTAGAGGGACCACCTACTCTATGAGGAAATGCTGAGAGAGTTGGGGTTGTTCAGCCTGAAGAAGACACAGCTCTGGGAAGACCTTAATGAAGGGGGCCTACAAGAGAGCTACAAGGGCACATAGTGACAGAACAAGAGGTAGTGGCTTCACACTGAAATAAAGTAGGTTTAAATTAGCTGTTAGGAAGAAATTCTCCCCTGTGAGGGTGGTGGGGCCCTGGCACAGGCTGCCCAGAGAAGCTGTGGCTGCCCCATCCCTGCAAGTGTTAAAGGCCAGGCTAGATGGGGCTTGGAACAGCCAGGTCGAGTGCCCATAGCAGGAGGTTGGAATGAGATGATCTTTAAGCTCCATTGCAACCCAGACCATTCTATGACTTCCAGGCATACAAATCTTAGGGAAAGCCAGCAGGGGTTACCCGGGCCTCACCTCAACTTCTTCTGACTGCATGTGCAGGTCACAGGGTGGCTTCACAGCCCTGGGCCGGCTGGCAAACCAGTAGGCAACAACAGCTGCAAAGGCACCGATGCCCACCAGTGCTGTGGCTGGCAGGTTGCGGAAGAACTGGCTGAGATCATCAAACTCAGGGAGCCGCAGGCTCCGCAGGATTTCCTGAGCCTGCATCTTCTCCACCAGTGAAGCGGCAAATTCTGCAAGAGCCAGAAGGATGGGTCAGGTCTGGTGAGGTCAGGCTGCAGATGGGCAGAGGCAGCATGGACCTCTGGGAAGGGGAGAACATGCTTTGCCTCATCAGCCATCGCAGACACTCTGTTCTGCTGAGCCATGGGGCTGCCTGCCAATAGCCACCCTAACAGAGAAAAACACCATCTAGGGAAGAGCTTGAAGAAAGGAGGAAGCATCTGTAGCAAGATGAGCAGGAACAAACAGCTCACTCCCAAAGCACAACTGAGTAACAATGTACAGGAGGTGATGCAGCTGCAGTTTTCTGGACTGAGAGATGCTGGAACAAGCTCTGAGATTCAGCTATGTCCCCTCAGGGCTGCCAGGAGCTTTCTCTGCCTTCCCTGGGCAGGACTGCACAGACAGCTGTGCTGAGCTCCCAGAGTGGGAGCTGCTCCTGGGAAAAGCAAGGTCACACTGTTGATCAGGTATCAATCTAGACTCTGCTGCAGCAGGTTGCCTTGCTTTTCCTTTTTGCACATACAGAAACAACCACCAGAGAGAAGGAGCCAGGCAGGTGGCTCACTGCTCCGGAGAGGTCAGGCTGTCCTCAGGGGACTCGTGTTTGGGTGTTGAATACACAAGAAACATTTAAAATAATTCCTGTTTACAGTGACAGCCCCATATAACTGGGGAGTCTCTGGTATCAGCCAGCCCTCTGAGGAATGAGCCAAGCAGGTGTTCCCCAGAGGGAATCCAAACAGTTGGTTTCCCACAGCTCTATTTATGACTTTACAAGAGTCAAAGTCTTAAAATAGGTTTTCAGACACATGAGCCCAGGCAGCCCCTTCCCTCTTGCCCTCTGGCCAGAGTCCAGCTTGTGGAGCTATATGGCTTCACCTCCATGAGGGGGCTAGGACTTCTCACACAATAGCACCACTAACACAAACCTGCTTTTTTGCCTCCTGGGAACAGTGTCTGGGCTGCACTATTCTGAAGTCCTGAGGGTCAGGACTATCCTCGAGTAGCCTTCTCCTGTGTTTGTACCAAGTGAGCATTGGGACTGGCACAGGCTAGCTGGTGAATAGGGGGGCACCCCTTGCACAAGGCTCCAGAGAAGGTTTGTAAGTTTGCACAAGAAAAAAAAACAACATAACAAATAATTAACGTCACTCACTTTCGAGTTATGAAATGGTGAAGGCAGCAGCAAGGGGACAGCGACACAGAGCTCATGTTCAGGGTTATTCATCACCTCCTGAGAGCTCTGGCCCAAACATCCCTCTAGGCCCATGCTGATCCCTGATGCTGACTCAACATCCCACAGTCCCCTCTGCTCCCAACAAACTCTGAAGTGTGCAAATCCTCTGCGACCACAATGAGCCTCTTTTAAGAGTGGTTGAAGTCCTCCAATAATCACATCCAGATTATGCTACTGGGAAATACCCACACAGGAGGCAATTTTCTCCTGAGATTTGAGCATCTTTTCATAAATCTCCCCATGTGATAAAATACTGTGTGACTACAATGATGCTAGGATGAACTGTGACAATGGTGAAGCACTGGCACAGGTTTCCCAGAGAAGCTGTGGATGCCCCATCCCTGTAAGCATTCAATGATAGACTGGATGGAGCTGGAGGAACCTGGTATAATGGAAGGAATCACTGGCCATGGCAGGGCAGTTGGAACTGGATGAGCTTTAGGTCCTGCATGGCCACACAATCATATCCTTTTTACCATTCCATCAGTGCCTGCTTGGGAAGAACTCGTATTGGGGCATCTGTATCCTCCTGCCCCTCTGCATTCACAGTGGGATGGGGAAGAGGTGGGCAATTCATTTTATCCTGGAAAATGGGCAAAGTGTCCCATCAACACCCCTGTATTCAAGCCCAAAAAAAGGCTATTTACATTAGACTTCATAGGACAAAACTAAACCCAAATAAACAACTTTTCAGTATGTCTGAGAGGATTAACTGTTTGTAGTGGGGGACTACAAAGCAGAACCAATGACATGCAATGGCTCAGATCCTGCTGACCCTCCACTTCTCTCAGAGCAAGCTGGAATACCCCATCAGCCAGCAGACACCATGGTTCAGTGTCCTTGGCTATGGCACTGGCTGCTAACTCATTTCACTGAGGAAACAGAATTTACAGGATCTAAACCATCTCAATCTAGACAGGCAGATTTAGAGGGATTTCACTCCAGTGAAACACTACAAGCTTTTTGAACTCTTTTCTCGTGTTCAGTTCTGCAGAGCCCAGACCCTGAGATTTATAGTTGCTTTCTTGGAATGCTGTCAGTGACAGAAGATTTGCACAAAGAAGAATCCAGCAAAACTTGGACTACTCTCCCTCACCTTCCTGTGCAGAACAAAAACATGCCTAGTGCTCTGTACACAGGGCTTAGGGGACTTTGCAATAGGGATTCAAATCACGAATGACACTCAAATTATTACTATGTCACGACAACAGAGTTTCCATTTGTCAGGGGGAAAGGGAGAATCAGCATTCCCAGGGACACATAAAGCTGTTAGATTGTATCAATGGAAATCGTTTGTTTATTTAAATGAAACCTGTTGCAAAAATTAACATCTTCATGAAAACATGCACACAGGCTGCCACAGCCATGCAGTGAGAGGCATTTGGGAATGTTGTGTATTGCTTGCAGAGTACAATCATTCTTATTTTTCCTTTTTTCTCAAACTCCATGTAGGTATGCAGTGGGACAGCAAGCCTGCAAGGAGCCCCTGCCATTAAATGCAGCTCAAGTACCTTTGACCTTCTCCAACTTGTCCAGAGAGCTCCTGGGACAGCACAGGCTGTGAATTCCTAATCACTGCTGTAATTAAAGCCACAGAGGTAACGCCAAGTCAGCCTCTGCTCCGCAGCTCCACAAGCTTTCCCTTTGTGGGCACAGAGGATGAGAAGCTGAATGAACCTTAAGTTCTCATCCTGAAGCCAGTCTGGGTTGGGTTGAGTTCAGGTGAGGAAGGGGGACAGTGACCACTCTGCAGCAGCCTGGGCTCACATTTCTCTAGATTTTATGGGAAAAAATGATCTAATGAGATCTACGACAGCCTGCTGTGCTTCAGCCACAAATTCAACACCTAGTTTAATCCAAACCTTCCGTTTTTTTCTCATTTGTTTTACTTAAACGGGAAAATTTGGAAAACTCATGGAACTTGGCCACCTTTCTATTTTCAACTAGTTTGAGATCAGGTCAATTTATTCTGTTTTAATGATTTTACACTATAATATTTATGGAAATGGTAATGCCACCCTTTATAGCCAGACAAAGCTGGTGTTAATTACAGAGAGAAAATGCCATTATGTATTTGTTGGGAATTACAGAGAGCTACTGAAAACCTTACAAGAACAATTCCCTGTTGTGAGACAGGAAGCCAGGCAGTCTGCAAGCTTGCAAACTGCTTGAGAAAGAATAAAGGATGTGATAAATGTAAAGGGGAAAAAAGGAAACCAGAAGCTGGGAAAATAGGAACACCAAAAATATCTGAAACTATGAAAGAATTGCTGTGTGGAAATCCAGAAGCCCCAAAATGAAGCAGGAGACAAGCAATACTTGGCCCACATAGTTTTGCAGGACACCTAGGAGCTTCTGCCCCACACATGCAATTGTGGTATAAACACACCACCACGGCAGTGACCCAAAACATTTCAGTGCTCATCCTGCATCCCTCCAGGGCAGCCTAGGCAGGGGTGACCCCATAGCCCTGTCCCTCCACACATACTCGGATGCATGTACAGGGACCCGCTGTACTCTGCAAGGGTTAATCAGAGGTTCAGCAATTACTAGGATTATTGATCAAGCCATGGCTAATCCTACTTAAAACTTTCTGAAACAACACCTGCTTTTGCTCCGCTAAAACGACATATCTCACTACAGCCCTTTACTCCATTTAATGACTCTCACCTTCAGACACATCACCCTAAGCCATCTCCCACAGCCTCTGCGTGATGTATCACTGCTTTGATTTTTGGGACAGTGCATTTTCATAAAAACTGTGTTTTCCATTTAAAAAAAGCCTTCTAAATACCAAAACTAGACCAAACTGAACTCTTACAGGTGCTTAATTTTACCCACTGAGCAAAATAATTGCCTCTCCAGAGCACAACCACAATTTACTGCATTTTACTTAGATCACAGAGTTCTTTTCTGGGCCAAATGATAATACAGGACTCAAACCCAAGGCATTTGGCCTCACTGACTGTGGTTCCACTATAATTCAATGAGTGATAACTGGGAAGTGAAAAAAAAAAGAGGAAAAAAGGGAATTGGTTTAGAGATAAAATTTCTTTTTTTGGATTATTATGCTGATGCTCAGGCAACATAAGAGAGGGTGAGAGGCAATGGATAGCAAACAAAGGAGGACAGGCACACAGTGCCTGTGAAGCTGTGGCACTTCTCTGGGGAGCAGACACTGGAGAAGTATCTCATGATCAAGAAATGTTATAAAAACAGTTTATAACTTTTATATTCTATTTTTACTAAGCAAGAATATCCTTCTCCCTTTTCCTTTGAGAATCAGACCCATCCAATCTGTTAAACTGGCCTTTTGCCAACATGACTATTAAAGAACAGAGTTTCAATAGTACCTAAGCCTCTTTAGCTCAAATTGCTTTTGTGACAGCAGAGCCAGCTGGGGGCTCAGTGCACCCCGAACTCAGGGTCTGGGGCATGGGAGCAGACATGAGGCTGCAGCAATGCCATCAAGGCCTGTTCCCATGCCTCTGCCTCCCCACTCACCCTCTCCTAGTGCCCTCCCTCCCACACGGCAAAACACAGTTATTCACAATGGAAAAAGGCTTTGCATCCAGGTCAAGCCTTGGATCTGCAGGAGAAGAATAAGGCAAATAAACTTCATGGCAAGGAGGCCAGCCGTGCTTTCCTGTGTCCTCTGCTGACTGAGTGGGGAGAGCACAGGGATGGACGAAAGAGACAAGTTCAGCATCAGCATACAGCTGAGGCTGTGATATAAACTTGGCCCAGTGCTGTATTATTCTTTTAGAAGAGATGGGCAGTTTCACTCAGAACAGAAAAGTCTCAGAGAAAATGCTGCTAAAGTTACTGGGTCCCATTATATATGGTATTTACACACATGCAATTATATATCTGCATGTGTGGATGTAAATGCTTGTGTGTGCATGTGCATACATATAAAATATATATAAAAAGTAGAATTTTCCCCTACTCTGGGTGAATGATGATTAGCAGCACTAATTGCATAATAAACACGTGCCCCTAGCATTACTGTAGAAATATCTCACTCCTTAAAAAACTAGAAGTAGCTGGTTCATTAACAGCCTAGGTGTGACCATGGCATCACATTTCTCTGTGGTTGCTGGGGACAGGGCTAATGGCAGACCACAGCACTGGGCTCAGGTGAGTTGCTGACCCTCCAGCTTCCATCCACTTTCCTGACAACCCCAACCCCAAACACAGAGCACAGACAAAGGATGGGAATCTCCAAGCAATCAGAGGAGTAGCACTGGCCTCTGCTCTCTCCTGCTCTGCACTGCTGGGAAATGTATTTGCAAAACACAAGATCTTTGCAAGCATTCACTAAAAAGGGAAAAATGCTAACAAGGAGCTCAGTGTCCAAGAGACCAGTAATCACATGTAAATAGAAGTATTTAAAGTACCTAAAATACCTACACCATATCAGTCCCTTGCCTAAAGAAATTATTCAATAAATAATTCAGTGCTATACAGAGATCTTACTTTAGACATTTGAGATCTTCCAGAGAGCAAAATCCAGTCCCCAGCTGTCTGGAAATGCCCCTTGCTTGGAGCCATGCACAAACCACCAAGTCATCCTCATCTCTCTGCATCGGGTTCCTCTTCATCCACTAATACCAAATCGTCATGGAAAGCTTCATCCTCCATCTCACACCTCCTCACCCACTCAGCATACGTCAAACATGTGAACCAACCTAAAAATACCTTTTGCTAGCCTGAGCAGAGTGGGTGTGGCAGCCCTCAGAAGCCACTATGACTCACATATATGGAAAAGCCCTGACTGGGAATGTGGTCCAAATCTGACACTCCTCTGGATAACAAGGCATCAGGAAGACAGTGCAAGCATTTTAAGTTTCCTACCAATCTCTGAAGTCTATCAGTTGCCTAAGGCACAATAACACAAAAGCTCCTCTAAGGGCTGAAACATCCTTAAACGGTTACCCAGCAATAGCATCAGCCAGAGTCACAAGGTTTCATTGACCAGGCTAAAAACCTCAGCCTGTGGTTGCAGAGGATTGAGTTCAGATGAGAAAACCTACATGGGATATTTTTGCACCCACTATCCCCCTCATCATGTTTATCTTGTTCCCCTTACACCAGTGTAGCTTCTGTGTGCTCACCCCAAGTGAGCTCAGGCCATTCCTCCAAGCTAAAACATAACCCAACCAGAAGGAAAAGCAAACCACCAAAGTTGTGGGATTTTCTGGCTGTCTTTGGTTCTTTGAAACCTGCTCACACACCTGTGCCAAAACCAGCACAGGGGCTGCAAAGTTCCATCTTGGAGAAACCAGAGTCTGATCCCTCTCTGCCTGCTTCTCTGGCTCATAGGCAGCACAGTCCACAGGAGCATCCTATTTAAGTGACTAAAGCATGAGAGAATTTGCCACTCAGCATTATGGCAAAGCTTGCAGGTGGCAGTGAGCCTTGCACATGTTTTCTGGGCTCATGCTGAAGTGCTCTGTGCTGCTGGCATTGTCACATGGGGCTGGATCCTGACAGTGCATCATGGGGCTGCTTTTGCTAGGGCTGGGGCTTCGTTCTGAACACTGCTCACAGAACATCTGCAAAGCTCCCCCCTTCCCAAAAGTACCCATAAGCAATGGTCAACTTCAGTTCTTGTGAAGAATGAGATTTGTTGGGTTTTGGCTTTTTTTATTTTTTACTGACATTGATGGTTAATTGTCCCATATACTATATGATTCCTGAATACTCTGTGTCAGGCAGCAAACAAACAGCTTAAAGAATGGCAAAAATAATCATCTGGGGCAGAGTACAAAGAGAAGCACTGAATAGAAAGGGAGAAGGGAGCTGTGCCTCTGACAGCTGGCTTGGCAGAGTGGAGATGTGAAGGTGCTTTGCAAAGAGCTTGATGGCTTGTTGCCAGGGAAAGTTTTGATGTTCGCCTTTAAATATTGAATTTAAATAAACCTTAGTACTGCCTGTAGAGGCCCATGTCCAGCTAAGGACTCCAGTCACCTGAAGGCTCTGCAGCAGTGTAAGTGCAGAGGTGCAGGGCAATGCAGAGGTGCAATGACCACAAGGGGACTTACTCTTCAATGCAACCAGGTGGGAGGTACTCCCCTCCTCAGCTCACTGACCAGCTCATTTTTAGTCTCTCCACATGAACATGTCATAGCCAGACCCTCCGTGGCGATCTCACTCTACAAAGCCCCTAGCCCATGGCTGTGTGGAGGCAAGCAGATTTTAGGTACAATGCCCAGGGATACAGGCAGGGAAGAAGCTGGTACCACAAGCAGGCATTTCCCTGGCTGTTGAGGGCTGGGTCTACTGTCCCCACAGCAGATCACTGCCAGACAAGGACACACATGCAGGCAAGTCCCTGCACTGCTAGTTCCCAGTTTTCCATGACCATTCACACCCTGCCCTTAGCTGCATCTGGAGGGTCACTGTGTGAGACTGGTCACAGTGATGCAGCAACAGTTGAAGGGGCAGCCCTGGTTGCTCTCCTGCTGCGTGTACAAACTGCACAGGTCTGATTCCTGCTGGCTTCTAGAAGGGTAGGATGGATGACCCCAAGTCACACCACTGCTGGACTCAGCCATAAGGGGCCCCTTGCCTTATGCCCACACTGCAGCATATGGCTGCTGGCAAAGAACATGCTGTAGTATAAGAAAAAGTGATTAGTTTACAAGCAAATCCCCACTTGGCATGATCAGATGGAATCCTGGTGCCAGGGTGGGGTCATGTCTTCCCTGCATGACTCCCTGACCCACCACTCACCTACCTCCACCCCTGCCTGTAGCACAACTTGGTGGAGCCCGCATAGGCTGGGATGCCGCACCATATTCCAGGCTTGCCAGGGCAAGGAGTCCTTCTGACCATCCATCCCTTCTATCACTCCCACACCCACCCTGCCTTTCCCAGGCACCAGCACAAATATTTGTGCACCAGTCCAGGGGTACTGATCCAGCTGCAAACCTTTTTGGGTTCATTGCTGCAGTTTCTTTTGGCAGCAGTACCAGAATAAAGTGGTTTCTGAATAACACCGAGGATCCTGCCAACCAGTTGCTTTCAGGCAAGCATGGGAGTGCTTCATCCAAAGTGACACAGAAAACTAAACAAGCTCATAACAGAATATCTTCCATAATGTTTAAGACATGACACAGCAGCATGCCCAGAGTTAGTCCTGCAGAGGATAGTCAAAAACAGAAATGTTTTGAATACCACTTCCAAGAGAGGTGTTAGCCTGCATTGTCTCTCTGACAGCTCAGACCAGACCAAAACACTTAGTCAAACTTCAATTTTGTGTTGCCTTCTGCAATATAATCAGTTATGTAGCACAGCAGGGCTAAGCAGGCTGGACTGCACTGCCTGCAGCTGGCATTGCCTCCAGCCAGGAAGATCTGGAAATTTGGCCTGTTGCTGTCTGCAGAACGCTGCCTGTGCATTATCACACCACAGATTTTCATCTTCTCCAGAGACCTCACTGTCTGGGCCATGTCATAGCCAAAACACTGTCTTTAAAAGGAGCAATTCTCTTTATGCCAATCCTACACCTTGAAGAGCGCCAATACTTACTGACCTACCACTGCAGGTAAAGCAGAACCATACAAAAAAGGAGAGGACTGAAGGGCTCTGCCAGGATTTTGTCAAACACATGCCTATGAAGATAGTATTACAATTGTCATACTGGAAACTGAAATGAGAAAATTACATAAAAAAATGTGAACTTACAAAAAAGTAACAGTAGTGTCACTAACTATAACAAATACAGTTGTATCCCTCTCTTAAGAGTAAGCTGACCATAATTAGAACAGGTTAATTACTAAGAAAGTGCCCTGCAAGTTAATGGAATCACAAATGGGTCGGAAGAGACATTGAAGATCATCCAGCCATTCCCCACAAAATGGGCAGAGATGCCCTTCACTGGGTCAGATTGCTCAGGGCTCCATCCAACCTGGCCCTGTAGTTGTAGTGCTTTTCTAAAGGACCCTATTTGCACAGATGGAAAGGAGTGAGGAGATACCAAAGGTTAAGTACACA
The DNA here is from genome assembly GCA_013399455.1 of Anthoscopus minutus. NCBI lineage: Eukaryota > Metazoa > Chordata > Aves > Passeriformes > Paridae > Anthoscopus > Anthoscopus minutus. Next base: position 160,361 of record VWYI01013387.1, read on the forward strand.
TGAAGAAGGTATAATTTTATACAGACCCTGCGCACAGACCCTGATCACTGCCTGAATCCACTCCAGGTTTCATCCCAAAACAAACCAGAAACTGCAGGCAGCTTTGAAATTTGTTCAAGGCTTATTTGGCAACCTTGCAGTGCAGTAAGGGGCAAGAAAATAAAAAGGCAGATCATGAGCCAAAAACCCAAAGGAAAGCAATTCCCCTCTCCCACTGCAGGTGGGGGGCAGCAGCAGGGACAGCAATCGAAGCAGGAGCAGCATGATGCAGCAGCCTTGCTCGCTGCACAGACCTGCTGGCTCCTGCCATGCCCTCTGCCTGCCTGGGCCCTGTGCCAGTAGCCTCCAGTCAGAACTGAAACACGCTGCCTGCAAAAAGAGCCAGAGCTTCTCAAAATAATCTCTTCTGAGCCTGAGAGTATCACCATGCTTTTAAAGGAACACAACTTGATGTTTTTCTCTTGCATGATTGTCAGTAAAACCAGAGCAATTACTGCAGACAGAGTCATGGCATTAGGGACACTCTCACTGCCCAGGTGCAGAAGGTTTTCTGAGGAGGCCTCACGATGCATACAGCCATCTCTGCAGCTTACCCGGGGCCATACCTGACCCACCACATGGTACACCTCCAGGAGCAGGCAGGGACCCTCCACCTTCCAGGAGGCTCTCTGAAACGACTGAAACCATTCACTTCACATCCCCAACCCTCTCTGTCCCCATCATGCCAAAGGATGGGATGCACCAGCAACAGGCAAATACATAACACAGAAAGCAAGAAACCACACTATGGCCAGATAGGGGATTTCATGGTTACAGATAAGGCTTTCATGTTCTGTCTGTGACACCAAGGTGCACCCCCATGAGTTCTCACACCCAATATAGCAGCAGGCTCTCCCCACGTGCATGGAGCATGCTCATGGTTTCGTGCTTGGTGAATGTGTGAATGCACAGCATGGAATTTGGAACACAGTACACTGAATGCTTGGAACCTACCACTGCTGCATAGGTTTGGCAAAGGCAAGTTTTGTCACCAGCTCTGGGAGATCTCTCAAGCAGAGTCATACATTGCAAAGATCCTACACTGAAGTCTGGGTGGCTGAAAGTTGCAACACAAAGCCTAGAAACCAGCAGGATGTCAGAGAGTCCCAGAGTCATTTAGGTTGGAAAAGCCCTCTAAGATTATTGAGTCTAATCATTCCCCCAACACTGCCAGGCTTGCCACTAAATCATATCCCAAATTGCCATTATCTACACGTTTGTTAAATCCCACAGATAGCAACTCCACCATTCTCCTGGGCAGTTTCTTCCAGAGCTGAAAAATTGTTCTGGTGAATAAATTGTTCTTAATATCCAATCCCAACTTCCTCTGGCACACTTGGAGGTTGTTTCATCTTGTTCCTTCCCTTTGCTACTTGGGAGACCAACCTCCCCACCCAGCTTCAGCCTCCTTTGTAGAGTGATAAGGCCCCTTCTGAGCCTCCTTTTCTCCACACTGAGCTCCCCCAGCTGCTCCTTATCAGTCTTTCGCTCCATACCCTTTCTCAGCGCAGTTGCCCTTCTCTAGACACACTCCAGTACCTGAATGTCTTTCTTGGAGTAAGGGGCCCAAAACTCTACACAGGATTCAAGGTCAACCACAACTAAACAGGTGTGCCGGGCTCCACAGAGCTCCTGCTGTGGTAAACAAGACCCAATATGTCAGGTTAAGAGTTTGGGACAATGAACTAAGAGGGCAGAGTCCTCCAGGGAAGCCCCACACGCCAGTGAATTTGCCCCCACGCCTGACTGGGTGCAGGTAGAGCTGCCCTCGCCGCTGATGCCAGGGGTGCCGGGCAGGTCTCCGGCCCCCAGGGCTGTCACCTGCTCTCTGGAGCCCCGCAGCCCACGCGGGACCTTCGGGACCGCTGCCTCCAGTGCTGGGAACTCAACCAGACCCGAGCAGGAGCTTTTCCTCTCACTAAGGCTGTTGGAAACACACGCCACAACGGGAAGCTGCCAAAGCCATGTGCCAGCTGCCCCCCCGCCCCATCCCACGGACCCGCCAAGAGCTCTCCTCCATGGTCTCCTGCGAAACGAGCCCACCCACCCCCAGCACTGCGGTCCCTCTGCAAAGCAGCTCTCCCGCCGCCCTGCTTTTTGCGACTTTGCTTGGCTCGGCATCCCGGAGGCTGGCTCCAGTGGAGCCTGCGAGCCCCCGTAACCCGCCCGGAGGTCCCTGGGATGGGGGTCCCGTCTGGAGCATCCCGGGTCCTCCCAGACCCACCCGAGCCATTCCCGGACGCGGCTCCTGGATCCCGCTCGGAGTCCCTGCAGACTCCTCGCAATAATGATAATGAAACCCCCACCGGGACTCACCATCCGCCGGTCCCCCTGATGCCCAGTCAGCTCATGGCCGGGGCTCTTGCCCTCTCGGTCCCCACACAGAACTGCTGACTCCAGGGCGTCCCTCCCCCTCCCATCTGCAAACGGCTGAAAGAAGTTAAGCTTGGCTAATATCGGCTTAGGCTGTATTAGCGCAGCAGCGATGCCCGCTGTAACCCTTGAGGTTCCACATGCCAGCCATGGGAGCCACCTTCCAGAGAGGAAAAACTCATCTTCTCCGCTCCTGGATATTGCAGTATTTTCGCACATCTCTGTCATAGCGGAGGATTTACAGGCTCGAAGCAAGGCTTTCGAGTGTAAAGTGTAAAACCTTCCTGCAAATGCGCAGTTTAAAATTAGAAACGGCTTTTTTTTTTTTTTTTTTTTTTCCTTTGGGAAAAGTCATCATAAAAGAAAGTTTCTGACGCTGAGAAAGTCTGTGCCACCACTTCAGGTCTGCTGAACTATAAACTTCATTAGACAGACATTTAAATGGGCAGATGGTGACAGGATAAAGGGTAATGGCTTCACACTGACAAAGAGCAGGGTTACATTAGGTATTGGAAAGAAATTCTTCCGTGTGAAGGTGGTGAGACATTCGACCAGGCTGTCCTGAGAAGCTGGGGATGTCCCACCCCCGGATGCCCAAGGCCAGGTTGGATGGGGCTTGGAGCAACCTGGTCTAGTGGAAGGTATCCCTGCCCATGGCAGAGGGATTGGAACTGGATGACCTTAAAGGACCCTTCCAAACCAAAACATTGTGATGATCGAGTGGAATAAATACAAATCCCCCGAATCAATAGAATAGTAAGAGAGTAACTATTGCCAACATCATCCTTATACTGTTACATATATTAAAAGAAAAAACCCAACACCCTGGTATTTCAGCCCAAACTAGGTTTTGTTCATTTACACTCAAAATAACAAGACCAGAACTTTGATATTCATTTGTCATGGTAAATTATTAACATTTACATTTGAGAGATCTAGCTGAAATACTGTCTTAACTACAAGAACATTCCTTTTAACTGAAAGCAGCAGTGTCTGATAACTTCCAAATCCCCACTCCTGAGCAAAGATAACATGGGTGTGCTACCCCTGGGCCCCCAGGAGCCCTTGCTCCATATCATCACGTTATTTACTGTTCATTTTTTACCGTTCAATTCCTGCTTAGGACTCTGGCTGTTAGGAAGGCATTTGAGGGGTCCGCCCTTCCAGATGCTTAATATCTGGCATTATTAACACTGAATTTATTGTTTTCCTCAACTCCTTTTTTTCCTGGCTGGATCTCCATGACTGCTTGGCAGAAAAGGGGGGAGCAGAGGGAAAGAAGCTGTCTGAAGGCTCACTGTTATCATAGTTAAAGTTTCTGTCTGACCTGTCCTAAATTTTACTTGTGATATTGGAGTCTGTATAAGAGAATTCTCAAAGAACATTCAACACTCATGAATGAAGAGACTATTTAAGGAGATTTCAGGCAAGATTATCACTTCTTTGGATGATGGGATTTTTCATGTGGGTTTTCTGCAATCAGGCTTAATTCATCAAAGTGCCAAGGGAGGGGAGGGAGTATGAGACTGAATGGTCTGCAGGTGCAAATCAGCATCACAGTGCTGTCTTAATGGGACCTCTACAATATTCACCAGCTCAGATTCCTGCCCCTTTGTTCCTTATGAGCAGCTTGACAGAATATTTGTAGTCAGGAAAATATTTCAGGGGTATGAACAACCCTGGGCTGGCTGGGGCTTCAGAGCCAGTAGCCCACAGTCTCAGCATATCTGTGTTCATAATGAAATGCCCTAAAGGGGATGTAGGAATCCTGATTTCAAATGAATATTGGATTAAAAACAACAATCTGTGCTATGGAGCTCTTCTTTCAAGCTCCTGCTGGTAAGGGCTGGTCTTGCCTACCAAGATGAAGTTCACCATGGGCAATATACCATCAGAATAGGTGGTGAGATTGAATAAAATACATACTTCATGGTAGAAACCTCCTCTATAAATACCCTGAGCAGTAATTCCCTTTCTCTTGTCTTGCTTTCATTGCACATACATATGTGTATGGACTCACTCTCTGAAACAACAGTTTGAGATATCTGAGGGAAAACAGTGAGGAAGCTGGGTGTGGGCTGCCTACCTTAAGGAAAAAATGATGCAAGCATACTTGAAATAATACACTGAAAAAAAGCTTTCCCCCTGGCCCAGAATTTTCTGCCAGGTAATTTGCAGGACAGGATGATGGGGACAGGGCTTTAAGGGAAGACAACCTCATGGTTTGGGCTCACAGCCAAGAGAAAGCACACAGTTCTCCATAAACAGGGATTTGCTATGAGATCTTTTGGCATGGGAGCACAGAGAAGTCTGTTTTCAGATCCTCCTGCAGATGTGTGAGCTGTGCCCTGCAAAAGAGAAAGCTGAGGGCTGATGGGGCTGAGCACTGAGTTGCTCAGCATCCAGAACCCCACCTTGGCAATAGGAGCCACAAACCTGTTAAGCTTCAAACTAGGATGTGGGTGACTTCTGCTTCTGTAGAAATCTGCTCCAAAGTGGCCCTTAACCTTAGAGCATTAAGTAGCAGGGATGTTTATACTAGTACAAAGGAAATTAGACTTCACCTTTTGTGCTCAGTTTAAAGCCCAGTGAGACCTACCTGCTAGTAAAATCAATGGAAAGACTTCAAAATGACTTCTGGATTTGTCTGAGACCTGACCCATATATCAGTAAATCACAATGCTTTTAATGCTCCCAGCCAAAGACAAAATTAAAGAATCCTATAAAAGAGAGTAACCTATACTTTATCAAAATTAATGAGAAATGCAGATTAAGGTTGAATTTTAAACATTGCTGCTTATAGCCAGGAGACTACAGGATAGGACACGGTGTAATTGCTTTAAACTAAAACATGGCCAATTCAGACTAGATATAAGAAATTATTTTTTTATAAGGAAGGTGGCGACACACTGGCACACTGGCACAGGTTGCCCAGAGCAGCTGTGGATGCCTCAGCCCTGAAAACATTCAAGTTGAGGCTGGTCAGGGCTTGGTACAACCTTGTCTAGTTGAAGATGTCTGCTCATTGTAGGGGGGTTAAACTAGATGAACTTTAAAGGTCCTTTCCAACACAAACTATTCTATGATTCCATGTAGAGTCATCAGAGCCGCTAAATGAGGCTGTACCACCAGGAGACCACACAGAGCTGAGTGGGAACTTCCTTTACTCTATGGAAGAGTTCCACTTCGCCCTTCAAAATTCTGAGGATAACTCAAAAAAATCTGAGCTGTTGCTATGGTTTTCAGGACATTCCCACAAACCAGAGCAATAGCTTCAGTTATAGAACAGAAATCTGCCAGAAGTATCTCTACATTCCTGAAGGCCCATCTATGGAAATCACAGCTCAAGTAGAAATAAAAAACAGCCACTAATTCAAATAATGTGTGAGAAAGGGAAACTCTACTGCCTTGTGTTTCTTTTTAGTGATCTCCTTTTCTGTATCTTCTGGTCAGATACAATGCTTTCATGATTATACAGCCTATCTTTTTGACCACTTCCAAAGAGCAGCAGGAAGGAAGCATACAGCACAAATTTAGGATTAATTCAATCATTAGAAACATTAATATTATGTTACTGGGAAAATGTTTCTGCCTCCTCTCCCTCTAGCACTCAATTTCCTTACACCACAGAGATGCCAACTGATGGCAAGGTAACAAAAATAAACCCAAGCTGATGAATTTATTGCTTATGCATCTCTTCCCAGCTGTCATCCTCATAACACTTTACAGGCATCCAGAAGCAGTCTCCACATTGCAGCTGAGTGTGGTAGGTGCAGTACAGTCTCTACATTGCAGCTGAGTGTGGTAGGTGCAGTACAGTAAGGTACAGGGTCTGTGTCCTGGCCCAGTGCAAGTTGGGGGTCTCCCCTGCACCCTGGAATGTCAGCAGGGCTGGAATCCATGAGCCAGAGACCCCAGCCACACCCCATACCCAACTCCAGTTCCCCTGCCAGAAAGGGCCTGGCACTGTATTTGAAAATGAGGGAAAAGAGGGAATTTGGCATCATCTCATGGAGGCTTTTGAGAAATCTGTGCTTGAGCTGTGATTTGAGATGTCCTTAAATATTCCAAATTAAATACTTCACCAAAAAATTTTTTTTCTCCTGACACTAATAACAAGCAGTTCCATTGTTTGAATGATTTTTAAACAAATGGTTTATGTTTCAGGATCCTTGTTATTACTTCAGGTTTTTTATTTATTTTGTTAACTAAAGCAGCAATTAGGTCATTTCTATATTCATTTCTTGAAAGTTCCCTTGGCTGATCCTACACCCTGAAGCCTGCACTTTTGCATGCCTGACACTTCTGTAACTTGCTTTTGCTCTCCTGTTTTCACATGTATTTTCAAGTCATCCTGAAGACATTTCTGTCCGTGCTAAATTTTGCAAACTCTCTGCAAGTCACTCTGAGGCTGCATGTAAGTGAATTTTCAATTTGAAGGTATATGGCGTATTTTTGCTGACTTCTGTCAGGGCTTTCCCTATCTCTACCTCCTTCCCCATATGTGCTGCAAAAACAGCCTTAAAATCTCTTTTTCTATATATTTTAAGCCTCCAAGATGCTGGAGCAAGGTTCTAAAGGGTTAAGATGGAGGAGGCCCCCAGAAGGCTCATTCTGCAGTCTCAATGACCTAAAGCTTTTGCCTTTTCAAATATATTTAAGCAAATAAAGTGAATAGGGGATATGCAAATGCCTTTTCCAAAAGGAAACACAGCCCTGAATTGTTGTTGGCAGGTCAGAGAATCACACCACCCTCAGCAGCCTCTCAGCTGCAAGAGATTCGGGCAGTAAGAGGCCATGGCACAAAAAGACTCTTTTCAGGCTGAAAGAAAGCAAGACTCGGGTATTCCAAGGAGACAGAGCAAGGAGGTCACTGGGGATGGCTCCCCCGGCAGCCCAAAACCCTGGTTCTCTGTGAAGGTGATGAGGCCCTGGCACAGATTGCCCAGAGAAACTGTGTCTGCCGCATCCCTAGAAGTGTTCAAGACCAGGTTGGACGGGGCTTGGAACAACCTGGTTTAGTGGCAGGTGTCCCTGCCCTGTAGCAACGTGAGTGCGGTGTGCAGGGAAGAAAGTGAAAAAAGGTTCAGGGGACATCAGGACTCTGGCACAACTTGAGTGACCTTTCACAAGCTGGTGCTCACAGGCTAGCCACAAGCTGCTGCTCGCTTTTCACAAGTATTAAATTAAAAGCTTCAAAAAGCTATTTGAACATTTGGGTGAAGAAAAGATAATTCTGAATGAGATTACCTGAAGTTATGGAGAATGGCTTTACCTAAAATTGAGCTGTATTGGTATCTTGGTTTGAAAGACAGGTCTCTGCCAAGGAAGGCAAGAAACTTCCTGGAAAGGAATGGAAAGTAGGACCCCTGCTATAAGTATGCATTATATTATTGGCTTTTCACAAGTATTAAATTAAATGCTATATGTATAATGGTGACAAACCTGGCTGTACTAACATAATTTCTTTTATTTCTATAACAAAACTAAGTAGTAGTGTGATACTTATAAACATATATGTTAGGTCATAGTAAAGTATTGAAATAAGGATGGTTTTTGTATATGCAAAACCATATACAAAAAGAGTGAAAAGATCATCAGAAGGCCTCCCTGACATTCCAAAACTCTCTTACCAGATGAAGATAAAAGCACCCAGAGTCCCAAAGAAGAGATTTACTGGGCCTCTGTTATCAGGGGCTGGACACATTAGAGCCAGAGGAAAGATTTATCTGTGGGGCAGTAGAGGGGGTTAAAGCTACACAAAAGAACATCCGAACTTAAAAGAATGCATAAAGCCATGGGAATATGCAACAGGCTGGTGCTTTTAAGGACTGATTCTTTGTTCCTAAGGTGTGCTCTTGGCTGAATGTCAAGGCACCCGGCCGTCTTAACCCTTTGCTTTATCATTGTCTCTTAATTATCCTTTTTTTTAATTAAACCCCTTTTATTATATCAAAACGACTAGAAGTCGATTTTTATAACACCTCCTTCCCTCCAAACCATTGTAGCTTTGAGAATATGGGGCTTTCAGGCAAAGATATGTGAAAAGCAACAGCAGTTCTTCACTAGTGTGTATGTGTGCACCAAGGCACACAAGCTGCACCCAGGGCAGCCCCAGCAAGCAGGAGCAGCTGGGCCCCAGCAGCGCCGGCCCGGGCCCGGCCTTTCCCCTTCGCGGCACTTCCGGTCACAGCCGCGGCGCGGCTGCCATGATTCCCCCGCGGCTGCAGGGGGCGCTGTGGCGCGAGCTCGGCCATGTGGGCAAGGGCGGGCGGGCCCGCGGCAAAGAGCGAAACGGGGCTTCCTTTGCAAAGGCGCAGGGGCGGGCGGGCGCGGTGCCGCTCCGGATGGTGAAATGGGCGCAGCGACCTCGCAGAGGCGGCTGGAACGGCACCGGCGAGCTCGCTCCCCAGTGGAAAACAAAGCGTAGCATTAGCCCCAGGCAGGGGCAGAAGCAGCGGGGGGTCCTGGCTGGCGCTGGGTGTCGGGCTAAAGTGTAGCAAAAAACCTGAAGCAGCGGCAAAAAATGCGTGAGGGTGTGCAGGGGCAATGTCAGTATGGCTCCTGAAGCTGATTTTAGGGATTTCATAGCCCTCGGAAAGGAGTTGCTTGTTGCTCTGGAGGCAAAGAGGAGTGTGGCTCTGACCCTTTGGAGCCCCTGTCCTTCCCTGGGCATCATCACTGGCCCACATGGGTAGGCACAGCCCAGAGGTTTCCTTACCTTGTGCATGGGGACAACTCAGCCTCAATTTCCTAAAGGCTGGTGGGAGAAGGAAAGATGATTTCTGCCCCTTTGATTCTCAGCCATGAACAAGCACAGTGGCTTGCCCAGGAAAGGAAGTGCAATTTTCCATCCAACAGCAGGTCAAGCGGCAGCCTGAAATGAGCCGTGGTGCCTTCCGCACCCATCTATGCAATGCCTGCTCTCAGCAGCAGGAAAAACCCATTCTTTCCAAATCCAAAAGATGCCAGACGGAAGAGGGGCACAGCACCAGGAACAGACAGGATGGGGCAGAGATCTGACACCTGGGCAGCTGTCCCAGAGAGGAAGGCTGTGCCATTTTCTGGGGTGAAAACATTGGGGAAAAACAAATAGCTTGGCTGAGACATCATGTTGGCATCCAAATAAACAGGATCTAGATTAGTCATAAGCAAATCTGAGAGGAAACTTGGAAGATTTTGTAGTTTCTATAACTTTCCCAAATGAAAGTGTGTTCACAGCAAGGAGAGTCACACTGCTGTGGAAGGATCAGCTGACATGGCACCACACACCAGGTCCGTGCCACATCAGTGCTTCTGCTTCTTGACCCAAAGTTGTATCAAAAATTACAGAATCGCAGAATCATTATAGTTGGAAAAGCCCTCAAAGGTCATTGAGCCCAATACTTAAGCTAGCATTGCCAGACCAACCACTAAACTATATCTCCAAGTGTTTTTTGAACACTTCCAGGGACAACTCCAATACTTCCCTGAGCAGCCTTTTCCAATGTCTGACCACCCCTTTCATGAAGGAATTTTTCCTAATATCTAACTTAAACCTCCTCTGGCAGAGCAAGTCCCATTGCAGTAACTGATCTGGCTGATAGCTTTGGTGTGGCTGTCCTTCCTCTGTGGTCAAAACATAAACTCAGGCAGCCAGGTGGAGCATCCAAGTGTCTGTTCCCAGGTGTGGGACTGATGCTCCCCTCCTTTTTGCCGTCATCAAAAATCTCAGCAGTGAAAACAGCGAAGGGTCTCTTAGAATCTGGCCACTCAAAGATGGATTTATACAGGTAACCTCGGCCACAAGCAACAGCAGATGAAAGACCCTTTGCTAATAACCCAGCATTTGGAATTGTTGCTCCTGGGCCAAGTGATACACTTGACCTGAGAGAGAAAAGTCACCTAAAAATCCCCAGGTGCCTTGGGAGCCTGTTACTCTCAGAGGCCAACATATCCAGCACAGATTTTGAAGCGTGACTGTGCAATATTTAGTAGAAACTCCTCACTGCAGTTCACATGTGGTGTGTGTCTGAGATTTTATCTACACAATGAAGCCAAAGCCGCTTTGTTGAGCAAATGGAAATGTGAGCTGCAGTCTTGAAACACCATGGCACAAAGATCTGAATAAAAAGACTTTTCCTACTTGAACTGGGGCTTTCCTAGAGAAACAGTGATTTCTACTGAATGACACACGGTTTTTTTACAAGTGACACTTTCTTCCGGTGGTGTGGAAGAAAATGACTTGAACAGGTTGGTTGGATTTAGCTTCTTTCCATGTTTATGAGAGTGGAATATCTCACACAACACAGAAGACAGAAGAAAACCCTATGTGGCTGACAGGGGAGTTTGAGGGACTAATTCAGAGGTTGTGGGAGAATCCCCATTGGGATCTTGCCAAAACCTTGCTGTGGACTCAACCCATGACAGGAAGGGGCTGCATTTTCAGCCATGCTTTTCCAAAGTATCTGCTATACACTGTCGCTGAAGCAGCTACAGCACTGCTTGCAAAAGCCCAAGCAGTGAGTAAAGAGTGCAGAAGCATGGCTGCAGCAGGGAGCTGGGGACCAGCTCACAGGTACTGAACTACCCCTGTGGCTTTCACCCTCCTGACTAAAAATCCCCATTCATCCCAGTGTCTTACTTTCTCAACACCAGCTACCATGTTTTGTATAGTGCAGTCTCCAGCAGGATGGTAAAATATTTATAATTTTACCTATATACAGAGCGTTGGAAGGAGCAGAATGAGGCAAAGCCCCTGGTCTGCTTCCTTGCCCACCTTCACACCAGCCTCAGGTCACCTTGGTGGCTCTGTGACAATGTTTATTGTGCAAGGAGACTTTGACACAGCAAATGACTTGGTATCAAGAAGTCCTGGTGGCACACTACAATCAATCCAAGCCCACCAAAACATTTCCCTGTATCATGCAGGAATCAAAGTTCAGTTCCTTGAAGTCTCCAAAAAAGCCTTTGCAAAGAGTCTGAATCAGCATATCTGGGAAGAAAAACTCCTGGAGGCTATCCATCATGGCTCACAGCAAAATGCTGGAGAGTGTGGAAAGGAGCATGAGGGTCCCTGATGGGGATTCATGGATTTTACATGTATATTTCAAGCATATTTATAAATATATTTGATAGCCATATGCTCTCTGATACACCTTTCTCCACTCTATTTGAGTGGTTTCACATGGTAAGAGGGTATCTGGGTTCCCAAGCTCTGTAAACCCTCCTGTTCAGTGGGAAAAGAGGTAAGAGGATGAAGCAGTTTGGACCACCAGTACCTTCTTCAGAGGGGACAAGACTGGTGAGCTGCAGGAGCAGAGGTCAGCACTGTCCCTCCTCCAAGCTGTCCCTGCTCACAGCACCTGCAGCCCTATGGGGACAACAGTAGAGACAGATGGGTCCCATTGCCAAGGACCTGCAGGGCTTTGGCTTCACACAGTAGCACAAGAGACAGAAATAGTCATTGAAAAAACCTCATTACTTGTATTGGATGATCCCCAAAGGATATTTAAGAACTTAAAAAAATAACAGATGTTTTTCTGTCATGTTAATTTCTGATCAGAAAGAAGGTGACTAAGTTATTTTATTTGGGTCTATATGAAGAAATAATGTATATTAATAAGAAATAAAGCCATGGGAAAAGAGCTGCCCTGGATGCCTGTGAACCCACCAAAAGGTAACTGCCTGCATCACGTTACCCATCATCTCTTTCCATCTCACCCAGACTGGCCACCAGATACCTATAAGATACCTATAAGATATCAGCACCTATAAGGTGCTGATTGTAACTGTGCTGTGATGAAGGAAGAAGATGGTATTTCTCTCAAAGTGCTCTCAGAAATGTGCTCATTTGAAACACTGAAACTCTGGTGCTCTGCAGTGTTTGGTGACATCAAAAGGGCAATTATACCCTTACTGATGTAAAGTTGTATTTTTTGTTTCTGGCTCACTCCCAAGACAGCTTTCCTATTTCTGAGGGTATTCAGTTAATTCAGTTTACCATCTGTCTTCAAAGCTTCTCTCCTATTTTTATTACTTGAATAGAATTGCAATATCCATAGTTCTATTGTGCAGACAAAAATCAAATAAATGTTCAGATTAGTCCAGCGCAGCAGAGAAAAATTGCTATGTCCTGTCTTTTTCTGTGAGGGAGCAGGGAAATACAAATGTATCTACTCATCTACTCTTTCTTTTTGATAGTATCTAGCAAATGTTCAAATGGAGCAGTAATAGAGGGATGGAGAATAAAAGCAACTAAATATACTTCAACCAACACCATGGGCTTTGCCTCTGGTGCAGCACCTGGCACGCCACAGGCTGGGCTGAGCAGTCTTGGGCATCTCCTCTGTACACAAAGCATCACCCAAGGACTCCTGTGAGAACCAGGATCAGGAGTGGGATCGTACGAGTCTATTGTGACCCCAGATGAACCTCCCAGCCCTTCACAAACATGCACTGAGAAATATTTAGAGATGCACTGTTGGTGGTGCTGGTGGCAAGGGACACTGTGATGGCAGATTTCCCTTCTTGTGCCTCCACAAATGAATGCAGGTGCCTTCCTGGCTTCCAGCTTCTGCCAGGAGGGAAGAGAACAATGACTTCCCTACTGTAAGGGCAAGACTGACAGAGCAGGCAAGAGGCTCATGGTTGCAGCCACATGAAAGAGAAGAGCAGAGGAGTAAAAGTAGGAAATCCCAGAGATTCAAGGGGTAAGGTGAATTCTTGGACAATTTCAACCAAACCAGCAATGTTCAAATCCCATGGGGAATTTGCCATTAGGTTTGTGTTTTGTTTACTATATCACTCTCTGTATCCATGAGGCTATCCAAGACTGCACAGTAGGAAATAATTTGCTTTGTCTTTCACTGACTTCTACCATTATCTCATTGAGATGAACATTACAGACCTGTTCTCAACTTGTTAAAACATTTCTAATGGCACCAGAAATTAATTAGAATTAAAGAAGAATGTTTCCCTGGGCTGTAATGGCCAAGGAGCCCTTTGTTCAGTAAATCAGCAAACAGAACCACAGCAACTCCTTTGCAATATGGAGCAGTGACTGATGGGATGGGGCCACCAGAAAGCCAAAACCGGACATGAGAGCAACAGTTGCTGCTCCAGGGCTGAGCAGGTGCTGCCAGGTCAGGCAGAGCCATTGGCTTTCTGGTGGGATCCGTCTCCCAGGAAAGACCTGTGGTAGCATACATCTCAGTGCCACTGCAAAAGGGAGTAACAGCACATCTGTCTTCTGAGGGCACCTATTCTACAGACAGAAACATTGGTCTAAAGTCATGTCCACACTAAAATAAAGTGAGCACAGCATTAAATGAGGCAGTAGACACACACTTTGGGATAGCCAGATGCACAAGAGAGAGAACTGGGACACAGCAGAAACACTCAGACATGAAGCACAGAAATCAATACCGCAGGGTGGATGTGGAAGACCGAGGGTAGGAGCTCACACAGGAGACCTTTTCCCAGTAGGTCCTGTTCTCCTCCTGTTGTCATAAACAAGCCTGGTGTAATGTAGCACAGAGCAGTCCCTGAGGCCTTGGGGCCCAAAATAGAGTAAAAAACATTTGCCCACAGCTTCCCAGCCAAGTCCTCCTTTCTGTTTCACCCATGTAATTCCCTCTGGGCCATATTTCACTGCATAAGTTTTGCTACAGTTCTAAAGCAGCTGATTCAAGCTGCTGATATAAGCAGCTGTAAGGCCACTGCCTTTTAATGACAGCCAGAATATTTTCAGAGGCAAAATTCAAGCTAGCAATTTTAGATACCTTTTTTTTTCCAGTGTGAAACATTCTTTTTCATAATCAAAAATAGCAAGTAGGCATGAACATAGATAATTACCATCTTTTCTATTATCAACCCTCCCCTCAGAACATTTACCTAATGATGCAAAGATGTTGTCTTTTAAAATTATTTTCCCCTTTGTACTTCTTCTCCTTGGAAGTCTGCCTGTCTAGAGGGAAGCTCTTTGATACAAAAAGGGAGAAATAGCACAGACATTGAACATTACCTTTCTTTAGAAAAGACACTTCACACAAAGGACTCAATTTCAAATCAGCACAGCAGATCAATTCATGATGAACCTTTAAATACCTTACAGAAATCCTCCTGTTTCAGACTTGCATGAATTTCCTAATGCAGACCCACTTGGAATCGTCACTGCCTGCCCACAAAACAACAGGATCCAGCATCACCCTGTGCCCAACAGCTCTTAATACGCACAGACCCCTCCAAGCACACCACCCTATTTCACATACCCACTTCAAAGCGCCCCAAGAAATTTACCGGAGATGGACTGGTGGAACAAACCAGCAGGACTGTTTGACAGATATTATGTAATGCATCCCGCTGAGCTCTCTGCACCAGTGCCATAGCGGCTCATGGTGCCGGCTCCCCGCCGGAGCATCATGCCATTCCCATGCAGAGTGCCGCTCCCGCCTGCCTCTTTCCTTTAAAGAGCCTGGAATACCCTTTATCCCGGAGCAAGGAGGGCCATGCGGAATCGGACCGCGGGCCCAGAGGCCACTTCGGAGGGTTCGGGCCAATACCACCGTGCCAAGGCGGGGAGCGGGTCCCCACCCGCTGCGGAGAAAGGAGCCGGGAACCAGGGAGAGGGATTGGAAGGACAAACCCCTGCTGCCGAGGCGGGTCGGGAGAGCACTCACCCAGCAGCAGCCAGCCGGAGCCCGCAGAGCCCAGGAGCGGGGCGAGCATCCCTGCGGCGCGGCCCTTGCGCCCCGCTCCGCGCACTGCGGCGCTCACTGCGCACCCCGTCAGCCCGGTCCGCCGCGCTCCGCACACTCCCTGCCGCTCCCCCGGCGGAGGGCGGTGTTTTTAGCAGCCCTCCTCCTCTCCCCATCCTGCCGAGGCCTCCAGATCCCTCCTGAAAAAGGCTATGCTGCCGGTGTTGCGCGGATGCTCGTCAGAGCATCCCTGTCCACTCGGATCCATGAGCGGCGGCAGGGGGAGCAACGCGGAGAAACTTACTCCTTTATAGCTTTATTTTCACCTTTGGCCGATGAAATTGCAGCTGGCCGCTGACCTGCACAACAGAGGTACTAAAGACCATCAGAGATGCTGAAACACACCCAGCTTCATCCGCAGGGACAGCTCGGCACTGCCTCTAGACATCTCATCATACAGCTCGTTACTTAAACGGGAAAAAAAAAATAAAAGGAGAGATTTGTGTTCTTGACTGTTCCCTGAACAAGCTAGTTGTAAAAAAAAGAATGTCTCAGTTCCATGGTACATGAAGGGCTTTGCAGAAGAAGGTGTTAAAAGGGCTGCACCCGTGGTGAAAACACATCTTGCATCCCTCTGGAAATCAGAGTGCCAGTGGAGTAAACAGGATGGGAATGCCAAAGGGTAGAAGAGACGCTGCCTTTTTATTCAGCTGTCTTTTTATTCAGCCGTTTGAGTCACTAATATGGCAGGTCTGCACAGCAGTGAGAATTGCCTGTTCCAAGCTGTGATGTGCAGCTTTTAACTCTTTGAGAACATGGGCCAAGATACACCAATAAAATTCACTGCTTGTACCAGAAAATAGCACTAGTTCAGGTATGATTATAGCTGTGAAGGACACACATTTTCTTTGCAGATAAAACCTTTTGGTTTTCTTAAAGGTGAAAATGAAGCATATGAAAATGAAGAATTTCTATTCCAAAAAATTTTTCACCATGTATTTTCCTTCTGATTCAATATGAGAAGGACTTAAAAAATTTCCTGTGTACAGAAGCCCTGCAGCTGATTAAACCTGATGTAACTTGTTTTAGAGTCACCACTGCCCATTCCTGAAAGCTGTTATAAAATTGTCATGTCCATTTTAGCCAAGGACTCTTTGTCTTTAAAGACCCACAGTCTTGAGGCAGAAAACCACCATCAAGCACTCTAACAATTGAGCTGCAAACTAAAGAGTATCTGCTTCCTCAGACTGCAATTCTCATAGTAAATGCCTCTAAAGCAATTGGGACTTCAGCTACACTTTCAAGTGCCAAAAAATCAAATATAACAGCTACAAAATAGGACTTGGCAAAGTAATTTCTACCACCATCTATTTTGCTTAAGAGTGAGATAGATTATAGATTAAATACTGCACAATTTATTTTATTTAAGAATATTTGTAGCATATTCCTACATCCTTCTCTTTATTGAGAAAGAAAAACAGTTTTTATGCCAATTTTTATCTGCTTTTCTGTGGAAAATTTTGTGTTGGAAGGCTGTTAGCTTGGCTTATCTTTTGCAGGCTTCCTGGATCCTACAGTTCCCGTGTCTAAGCAAGCCCAGACTTCTCCCTGAACCACCAGTGTCATTAACTGAGCCTTGCTTCTGGACTCCTGAAATCTGTTAGCTGGAAATCGCAATACTGAAGCTAACTGATTCAACAAAACAAATTGTCCTAGAAATATTCAAGGCCAGGTGGGGCAGGGCTCTAAGCAAAATAATTTAGTTGAAGA
Source organism: Anthoscopus minutus (assembly GCA_013399455.1). Classification (NCBI taxonomy): domain Eukaryota; kingdom Metazoa; phylum Chordata; class Aves; order Passeriformes; family Paridae; genus Anthoscopus; species Anthoscopus minutus. The sequence continues at coordinate 177,220 of VWYI01013387.1, forward strand.
TGTTCCTGCTTACAGCACAGAAGTTGTACTAGATGGCCTTTAAAAAGGTCCCTTCCAACCCAAAATGTTCTATGATTCAGGATGTCTTGATCTTTGAGGAGATTAGTATTTTTAAATAATACTTCCTTAGGGAAGTTGAGGGATCAGAGGAAACTGGCTAAAGAATACTAGCTTCCAAAACTTCATTAAGATTTATGCAAACAGATCTGTGCATGCAGTTGCACAATGAGTCCTGGAAACACCTTTTGTTCATCTACTACAGGAGTGAAGATTATCAGCACAGCAAACCTGGACCTCCATGCCCTCATTTTGGGAAGCCACAGGTTGTCTGCCTATGCTCTGCAAAGTAGCACTTTCCTGACCTCAGCATCTCTTGCAGCAGCTCCTCCAAACTCTACACAGATTAAAAAAAGGCAAGTGACTTCCTGTGTTTCACCACAAACTTCCCGCCTCTCTGCAGAGTTCTCATAAACCTTTCTCTAATTCTTGACTTTAAACCTTTGCTAGCCTTCTACTTCTCTGTAACTGCAGTCCAGGGCAAACTTGGCTAAACAGATTATCAAAAGGCCCACCTACAGTTTTCTGAAATTGTCCACACCTCAACAGCCATTTATGTATAGCATTGAATGTTCTCATGGTATAATAGCAATGAATGTTCTGCTTTTGGAGGTGTAATGGTGACAGACATCTGTCATAATGATGCTGAAATTTTCCATGCTAGGAAACCACCCAGAATCTTATGATTCACAGAGCTATCTCTCCTGCAGGGAACTTTCAGCCACTAAGATATTAAAGCCACCACCAGCAGTGACCTAATAGAGCAGAACATCAGGAAAAAACTGGCCAGGGAATCTGAGCTTACATCTCCCTAAAGCATGTTAAATTTTCCAGTCCACCTCAGAAGCTGTTACTACCAGAACTCTCATCTTCTATTTGAATCACAGCCTAGGCTGGGTTATAGAGAACAGGCATTCTGTCACCTCCCCATGAATACAAAGCAGTTCCTACTTGCTTTCACAATTAGATACAGTAACATTAGGCTAGCTGGGAAGAAATCAATTTATTTCTTGCTTGAATATATTTATGTGTCTATTCAGTAGCCCAACATAATCTGCTTGCCCTAATACTAATAGAAGAATTTTGTTAAATATTTATAAAAGCAAATGAAATATATTTCAGGCTGGGATTTACATGATTTTTATTTCAAATTTTCCAGTCTGTCCTCATTCCCAACCAGCTGGTGAATAGTTACTATGGCAGCACCTAATGCAGAGTGACTCAGCACTCCCTCACATTCCAGTAACAGCACTGTCTACCCTTCTGGTTTCTTACAATTATAATCTTGTCTTCTCTTCACAGTTTCATTGCAGAATTATGATGTTTTACATATCATTCTTTCCTTGTGAAATTCAGCATTTATTGATGGAATCAATGCAATAATCTGCTAAATAAAGGTCATACCTATTCAGAATGCTCTTTGAACTTTCCTTTTGTGCTGATCACAAAGATGTTTGAGTTGTTTCCATCATTTCTCAGTGTTTCTTTGGAGCTTTATATTGCCAGGTGAGCTTGTCTCATATCAAACCAAACCCTCCCAGCTCCAAAATATCCCTGTGTGTTTCATTGTGAGCAGAAGCTCCCCTTCCCTTTGTTAATGTTGAAAGCTCTTTGCTTTCTGTTTCTGTGGGGGTTTTTAAAGTGTACCTTGCTTTGAAGGTTGTATTTACACCTGGTGTCTTCTCCTTTATCCTTTCTTTGGATTTCAGTTCAACCCAGAGGTGACTGGCCAATCAGTTACCATTGTTACCAAAACTCTTTGAGTGTGACCATCCAGCCAAATCTTAATCTACTACAGTCATCCAATTTATCAAGTCCATGAGTATGAAAATGTTTTGGAAAGTCATCAATTTAGAATAAATTCTTTTTGATAACAGTGAAATCTCCAAAGTCTGTGGTTTCCCATCTCAAGATTTGATTTTGCCAGAGCTAGAATGGTGTGAACTCTCCCATCATAGATTTTCCTGACATTGAGGTAGTTGTTTTACTGTATTATGACATTCTGGAAGAAAATGAATTTAAAGTGGCTGGCTGGGGATCTCAGCTGAGTTAGTTTCTCAACTTTAACTTTCTAAAATTTCAGCTGACAGATTTATGACAAACAATATGGCAAACATATGTGGGGAGGGTTAAGGTATTTTTTCAGTACACTTTATGAATGTTAAGATAGTTCTTTAAGACCTGGAAGGTAAAAACATGCCTGAGGAAGAATAATTAATTTTTCTGTCTAGCTCTGCAGGCACCCTTCACTTTTTTCTCAGCTATTCCAAGCCTGGTGTCCCAATCCTGACACCACACAGGAAGCTCGACACCCTTCCCACCAGGTGTGCACCTGCTTGGGTGTTTTCAAAGACCAGATAAATGAGGTGATCGTGGTCGGGGCCAGGGCACATCTGGTCCCGGGGGCTCAGGCAGCACCTCCAGCACCACGGACAGTGGCAGCTCAGTAATTACAGTTATTAACAAACTTTTCTTTGCCCTATTAAATCACTGGCGGCTCTGAGGGACTCCTTACTGTATTCCATATTCCTTACAACATTAGAGACAGCAGCAGTGATTAATGTGTTACCCGAAGCTGCAGCTGTTCCTTCCTTGTCTTCTGCTTCATCGCCAGCCCTCCTCTTCTGCCATTTTATCTTTTTCTACTTGTGGAAGAGAAGATAATTAAGTCCATTCTGCACTGGACTAATAGAATCCCTTTAAGTTAGTTAATGCTTTTGATATAATCAAGCCCACCACTAAGTCATGTCCTCAATATGTGCCACAACTACACCTTTCCAATTCTTTCAGGGATGGTGACTCCACCACTGCCCTGGGCAGCTTCTGCCAGTGTCTGAAGAAATGTTTCCTAATAGCCTGTCTAAGTGTCCCCTGATGAAACTTGAGGCCACTTCCTCTTGTCCTGCTCCTTGTTCTGTGGGGGAAAAGACCAACCCTACCTGGCTCCAAGCTCCTTTTCAGGAATAGGAAAGAGAAAAAGTCCCCTTTGAGATGCCTTTTCTCCAGGCTGAGCCCCTCTAGCTGCTCCTCATAATCCCCAATTGGCACCTCAAATAGATGAATGTGGGCCTCTGCTTAAGGGCTTAAGGAGGCAGCAGGTGTGCTCAGGATGGGCAGAGGACTTACTTACCAGAGGGACAGCACATAGGTCAGTGCTATCTGGGCTTTGGCAGCCCAAATCCAGATGAAGAGGTAGGACTGCAATTAAAATAAATCTATTTTGCATCTCATAGCCAAGAGAATGGCTCCAGTTGCTGCTGAAAGCTTTACAAACATGATACATGGTGCCAGCTCTTCATACCTTCCTGACCTTGAAGATTTAGATACAGATACTGTGGCTAAATGAAGGGACAGAATCAACCCTTTGAAGTCAAAGGTGAACATTCCTTCAAGCCAATAGAAATAGTTATTTTGACCACTATATTGGTGCTTAAAGCATTCCCAGCTTTCAGGTTGTTCGTATCAGCTGGCAGAGCATTATGATTTACTAGCATCTCTCACTTAAACTACATTTCAATCAGTATGATCTTACCTCAATGGCATGGGTACTGCTAACAGTGCAGGCTGATGGCTCCCTAAGCCACAGTAACACACCTGCCCTCCCAGACAGGGTGCAATTCCTTGGAGACAAGCATAGCAAGCAGGATTGGCCTCAGGGTGGCAACCAGGGGTCAGGCAAGATCCCAGACCATGAGGTATTACCTGAGGAAGGGCCAAGGTCAGGAAGGCAGTTCATAGTTAGAGGCCCAAGTCCCATAGCTGAGTGCAGGCATGGCTGTGACTGAGCTGGAGACCAGCATTACTACAACACAGGGTAGGAAGAATCCTCTGGGACTGGGTGTTTGTGCACATGGGAAGTGTATATGTGCACTCCTGTGCACATGGCAAGGGTGAGGACAGGAGCCCAGGTGAGGCTGGTCAGGATCATCAAAGCTCACTAGAGCACTCAGGACTCCAACAGTTAAAATCTTTCTGCTTCCAGAGCAGTCTCTTAATGTTTGACTCTAGACACTTGGCATAGCAAAGGTCCTACATAATTCTGTAATAGAACTAATATACCTGTATTTTATCTGTTAAACTTCCACAGTTAATACTTTTCATTTATACACACACAAATTACAGTTATTGGACTCTGAAGCAATTTACCAAGTGCAAATTTTTATACGTCTCATTCATTTAATAAAATTTCACATATGCATCACTGTTAGCTGAGATCAATTACCTTAGTGCCAAAATCTTCATGGCTGTAAGGAAAAGGCTGGAGACAAGGCCTCTACTCAACTATTCACAGGAAATCTCGATTGACTGTGAAAAAAAAAACAAGGACAAATATAATATTTCATTTTGAGAATACAGAAATACCAAGCATTAGATTAGAAGTGGTATAATGACCTAATTTGTTCTTTTGGTTTCTGTTTACATCCATTCATTACCATTATCTCTCTGAACCACATCTGGCGGGGTTATGCAAAGAGTGCATGGGTGCTACTACTGCTCTGCTGCTGCCCCAGCTGCAAAGACTGCAAAGAGAGGATTTTTAGATCTGTTCATGGCAGAGTTCTGTGGGCAGTGAGGTTGTGCAGTGACTGCAAAGCAACTGACTGTTTCTGCTGATGAGCCATTAAAGTGCCAACCCTATTATTTAAAAAGAATCCAGGCTCTTTTGAGCTGTAAGTGCTCCAACAAAACCCTGTGCTTCACCAGCCTGTGTGAGCAGAGGGAGTCCTCATGGCCAGATTTTGCCATTGATCCACAATGTGGCTTTGTTAATGGCAACAGACTGACAGAGCAGGGCAATGAGCTTTCCATCTTGTTTCGTCCTGTAGTCATCCATTTTTGATTTCTGGTTTTAAGGAAGATGCCATCTGTTGTCAGAAGCTCATTCTGATATTTGGGAGAGAGTCAACTCCAGTAAAAGCATCAGAAGTCAAAGAAATATCCCCACTGAGGGTGCAGGTTGAGATGTCTTTATAAAACTTTTCATTACTATCATCTCACACATTTATTCATTATTTTCTATTAGCTTGTTGTCTTGGTTTGTAAGACAGGTATCTGCTAAGGAAGGCAGGAACCTCCCTTGATATGAAAAAAGAAAAATGTAAGCCCCCACCCCCACCTTTCCCTCCGAATTATGATATTTTGAAAAACAAGGGGCTCTCAGTCAAAGACATGGGAATAAGAATAACAGTTCTTTACTAATATGTATAATAAGGCAAACAAACAACAATAACTACAGTATTAACAACAGAACAGAACAGGGACCCCGTCTCGGCCGAGATGGGAAAGGTGGAGGAGAGGCAGTGCCTCACAAACCCCTCTGTGGGCTCCTGCAGGGCTCTGGGAAAACCACCTCTCTGGAGCAGCAGGGATGAGCAGGAATGTTAGGTCATAGTAAAGTATTGAAATA